>KZ826359.1:0-15972 GCA_003184635.1 Aspergillus sclerotiicarbonarius CBS 121057 | reverse complement strand
GTTGTTGAGGATGACTGAGTGGAAGATGCGGGCTGTGCCGGGCCGGGTTGTGGAGAGGGGTGTATGTGCATTGCATTTGCGAGAGCAATTCAAGGTGCAGTACGTTTCTTCTGGCTGTGATTGAGTGTGGTATGTCTAATGCAGGAGCTGGGGTTAATGCATCTCGGCCCATTTCACCCATCTGCGTATGCAATCGTCCACTCGTTTGAGAGAGGACTTCTCCGCCGTGACCTCGAACCATTCACGGTGCTCTTTCCCACAGTCGGGACATTTGCCCAGGTTGCGGAGTCGCACATCGGACAGTTCCAGGTGGATGAGGTGTTCCACGCGGTGGACATGGGGCACTTTGCGGCCGGGGACGAGAGTGCTGCTGCTGCTGCTGTCGTGCTGGTCGCCGCGTCGGGATGGCGAGGGTTGGGGGGTGGAGGGTGTGTAGGGGTAGTAGCGGATCAGCGAGATTTCGTGGCTACATTGTCGCGACCATTCATTCAGCCGTCGTTGGACGTTGTTGGCTCGCCCGATTTTCAATCGGATCGTGCCGGGGCTGTCGCTGGTGGGTGCGGACGCCAAGGCGTTGAGATCGCGAGCCGTTCGAAGGGCATCGCTTACGCGGCGATCCCGTCCCGGGGAGGAAGTCGGTGGCAACAGGGATGAGGCGACCTCCGAAGGGGGAGGCCCCCTTGAATCGGACGTCGTGGGTGTCAACCAGAACATGTAGATGTAGCCTGGCTCGTCTTTCTCCGAGATGGGCTTGGCTAGCTCACTGGTGAGGTTGGATAGCGTCTCCGGCGAGAGGCCGGAGGGAATCCATGAAAGAGGGTCGTCGTCTGTTCCTGAAGGCGTCTGATGAGGCGACAGGGACGGGATCTGCGATGATGTCTTGCCCGATGGCTGTTGTGGTGTCCCGGCAGAGGTTTGTTGCATCCCAGTTGGCGCATTGACCGGTCGTGGTGGCGGGATGTCCTCCTCTTCTATAACCTCGAAGCAGCAGCAGATTGTTCGCTTGGTCTGCCTTTTCTGCGCTGGTTTCCGTTGTTTCCGACGCTTTTCTGAAGTCGCGGCCTCGTTGATGTCCAGCAACCCTAACCGCTCCATTAAGGTGTCAATGCTGCCGCGGGGCTTCAATTGCGAAGGGCTGGGTCCAGGGTTCTGCTGCGAGACTGACACTGCCTGGTCCTTGTGCTGCCAGCAGTACATTTCCGACGCGGACGCCAGAGCACGGCGACATGGCCGCCCATTCGAGGTCAGACCGCGACAGGTGGTGGCCGGGTCAAGCGAGTCGGCGCGATTTAACACGGATTCTGGTGTATTGGCGATGAGAGGCATGATGGGAGGTTATGCGGCGGCCCGGGAGGTGGTGAGATGGAAGAGTAAAAGACCATGTTTAAAAGACGACCCCCGATGGGTCTTGGTTGGCCATGGCCAAGGGACAAGGCCCCACAGCATTAGGATTCAGTATTCACAGCCGATCCCCCTAATTTAGTAGCACCCAGCAGGCGGAAAATCGAGGCGACCCAGACAGACCTGAAACCGATGGGTGCTTTCCCTTAGGGCCGGGGCTGCACCGCCCCAGTGGCTGAAGGCCCGGCGCCCAGGCGGATCGAGTCAATCCACGACGTTAGTAGCTGGGCAACTGCATCAGTCATTGCCATGGACCTATGGGGAACTCACACATGCATGGCCAGCGCTGCTGTCGTCCCCCGTTGCGGCTTGCTGCGTTGTCTCCGTTACAGCCTCACTTTGGACTTATACTATACTTCTTTTTACTCGGAGAGATCCAATGCTAGCGACTTCAGTTTATTTCTTTCTCTTCTGTCCCAATCCCGTCACAAACTGCCGCCAGTTTACCCACCCCCCATCATCTACCCAACGTAGTCGAAGCTCACTCCCCGACATTTGACCCAGAACGTGCGCGTCAACTGACTGGTTTGCGCTCTGGCACCCCTTGCAGCCAACAGTGACGCAAGGAAGCGTTGCCTGTCCTCGGGCGAGGTCGAAGGGCCCTGGTGCTGACTGGAATTGTCAGTACCGCCTAGCTCGGCTAGGGCCGCAGCCAGGTGTGGGCGCGCAGCCCCTTGCTGTCTGAAGATGACCTTCCGAAGCACTTCACATAGATGTTCGAGGTCCGACCGGGCACATCGGCCGGCCACCTGGTTCATCAGGATGCGGCAAAGGGCAGGAAGACATTGCAGAATGGCATTTTGGATAGGCCCGTTGTCGCTCGGAAGGTTCAGCACGCTCACCCAGAACTGAGAGGCCGAGCGCAGAGGAAGTGGTTCGGGACCCTGCAACGAAAGGAGGGTGAAATTCAGAACGGCCTCAAGGACCGACGGCCTTTGAAAGCCACCGCCATTAGTCGAGGTTACCTGACCAGCTTCCTGGGGCGTCGTCGTGAGCGCAAACAGGAAGGGGTGGTATTTGGGGAGCAAGCGTGTAAGAAAATCGATACCGCTATTGGCAACTTCTGGATCATAGTAGTCGGGCTTCTCGTGCATCCAGCAGAAAGTGTTGTACACATGCACTATCAACGCGACCGTCTCATCACGAATTCGCTGAGGGTGTAAGCTATGAGACGCAAGGAACGCCGAAGCCGTGCCCATCACCATATCGGTCCCAGCACTGCCTAAAGGTATGCTCTTGACAAAATTAACGGTCATCATCGGTGGGAAGACGTATGGACCAGTCCTCTCTGTGTAGCCTGCCTTCAATATGTCGCATGCGGCTTCGATTACAGTCACATCCACTGGAAAATCGGTTATGAGCAGCTGCATGCACTGCATAATCAGGCTCTGAGATGCGGCACCGCTGCCAGTGTTCCAGAACGTCGGGGGATACGGGTCACCATCCCCATGGTCATTCGAGTCCAAGTTAACTTCACCGTCGGTTCTCAGACCTTTGCCAATACTTGCAACGCAACGCAACACAAACTGGCCACGGATTTGAGCCTGCTCCACCAAACCGCGAACGGCCTCATCCCGGGCCGCCTCTGCCTGTCCATGGAAGAATCTGAGAATCCGCTCCAGAATCTGTGACCTCGCTTCATCCGTAGGCAAGGTCTGTATGATTGCGGCGATCCCCTCCAACACCTTTTCCATGGTGTGGGCGGTGGCCGTGGGCTTGAAGCGGAAATGCTCAAACTGGTCAATGAATGCTGGGAGTTCCGAGGTAAGAGCGTTGCGGCATGATTTACAAAGGTGTGCAATCGACTTGGATGCTGTCGGTGCGCATGAGCCAACATCAAGAGATGCGAAAAGAAATGTAAGAACACGGGGTAGCAAAGCATGCGTGCGTTCGAAGTAGGACTGGTACTTTCCCAGCATATCAACCAATGTTTGGCGTGGTTTATCTGGGATTACCACTCCGTTGCCTTCGCACAGGCGAGCAAACTCGTCACAGAAGAATATTGAATTCAGACACTCATCAGCGTGTTGATTCTCATCGACAGCCTCCGAAAGCTGAGCAATGCAGAAAATTGCAGCCTCGAAAGTGCGCCATTCCTGCTGTATTAGTGACAATCTAGCTTGTTCCTGGAAAACTCGGACAAGTTCTACCCCTAGCATAGGATAGATGGCTAAAAGGAAGTCGCACACATCACGCCGAAACGCACCGAACTCACTACGATCATCATCGCCCCAGCCTTGCAGCTCTTCCGGGGTAGGATACTTGAGTTTCTCGAAGCAGTCCAGAGCTGCCTGTGCCAAGTTGTGTTTGGCAGGCTCTAGTCCCGTCTGATCTTCTGAATTCAAGTATATATCCTGAAGATCGTCGGCGACTTCTGTCCACCATTCCAGAACCAGCGGTGATGCTGGATCATCCACCGCTGCATAGCCAGGGGCTTTGAACAGCGTGTGAAGGAGAGAGAGCATCTTCGCATGCTGTGAATCCAATTGCTTTGTTAAGAGATCTCTCTGCTTCAATGTCGCATATGCCAATAGAAGCTCCAAGAATGTCATATTCTCATCCTCAAAATCTGCCTCAAGTAGTGACGCGACATGCGCAGTTCCAAGATCACTGACGACATAGTCCATGATAGCAGTAAGATGATGTTGAGTGAAAATACTATCTCGCCAGTCTATCAACTCGACCACGACCTGCGTTGCGGGCTTGGATAGTCCAGGAATCTTCATACTCTGGATTATGTAGGTCGTCGTAGATGCCAAGTCCAAGGCAGACAAGGAGTCGCGCAGCTGGATTGCACTGCGTACATTCATCCATGCCTAATATTCAAAAGTCAGATATGAATATATAAGCGAATTTCCAGCAGAGCGTGAAAAGGGAAACCCACCTGATATGAATTTATGACTTCGGTTCCTAGGACCTCATCTGAGACAGGGATTCCGGGGGCGTGCTGCCGCATAATATGACCAAGAACAAAATCAACAAGCACAAAGGCATCCTTGACGTTCGCGTATATGTGGTGTTCCTCTCTGCTCCGCCTTGGCTCCGAGCTCCACCTGTGGATCTCCTCGGCGAGGATGTTGGAAAAATAAAGCAGCGAGGTTACCTGGCGCTCGGACATAGCCGGGAGCACAGCATCCCGCAGATCAATGGACTTGCAGTACTCTTCAGAAACGTGCTTCCCATCTGCCAGCGACGCTGCCAAGTTACAGAGTGCTCGGGTCCAGGGAGCGTTCGGCTTCAGGAATATTGTTGCCAGGCTTGAAGCTAACTTCCGTATGACCAGAGGGCGCTCACCTCCATTCACCAAGAAGACATAATGCTCTATCAGCCGCCCCAGGAGCTCCCGGGCCTCCTCGGAGCTTAGACTTTGCCTAGAAGAAGAGTTAGTCCAAGTAGTGAATTTGGGGGGGGGGGGGGGGGGGGGACAAGGAAAAATAATATTGAAAGATAAAAAAAGGTTCTTTGGATGAGACGAACCAATCCTGATTGATTTTGACAGTGAAAGTCAAGGCGCCGAAAAATCTCAGGTCTGTGTTGCCATCACTAAGAAGATGATTGGCGATCAGCCACGCCTGAGGACTTTTTTGGAGACTCTGCAGGTGTTCCTGGATAGCTTTGATCTTGGCGGGGTTGCCAGTATTCCCCGGATCGTAGAGTTGGGACACAAGCTAAAGATAAAGATGCCTTAGTAAGAATTCAATCCCGTGGAGATGGGAGCACCCATTCAGCTTACTGTTTTTGCCTCATTGATGAGGAGTTGCACGTCTGGGGCTTGGCCTGGAATGTCCACAGACATGGCCGAAACAGTGAAAGCCTTCTTTAGGCTGGGATGGTCACTGGCGCGATATAGATTGGTTGGGAGATGGTGAAAGGGGTGTCACGTGCTGATAGTGCTATCACGGAAGGAGCAGGCGGTGAGAGGAAGAGGAAGGTGGGATGGGATGAGTGACAGTGAGACAGTGAGACAGAAACGAAGCCAGTGAGCAGTACACAGTAGTCAGGAATAATGAGGCCAAAGAGTATGGAGGAACCATTCACTTCATTCGAGGGTGATTGGGTGCGCACCAGTCAGTGTGGGCATTCACTTATATCCGCTGTGGTGTCATAGTAGCTTAACCACCACATCCTGCTGATCCTGCAGAGACCGTGAGACCGTTAGACCAGCATGCTGAAATCCTCGATGAAATAATGGCTTTCCAGGGAAGCAAGTCAGCAGCCGCCCGAACGGCCTGTATGTATAGTCATCCCCCGTGGAATCGTTAATAATAATAATAATACTAATAATAATTATGGATGGCGAGTTCCGGATCAGGGTGAGGCCTGCCCGATACCTTCCTTCCCCATCGACCGTCGACATAGTACTCAAATGACGTACGGTAACAATACCGACCGTGGCAATTAAAGGAACCCACCGCTGCCGCCAAAACCGGAGCTCCAACGGAGCCCTGGCGGACCTTCGCCTCAGTATACCCACTTCCCTCTCGCTTCCACCTCCCAATACCCAGCTGCTGCTTATCGTCCTAGTCGCTTCTCCACGTCCACCATTTCCAACTTCAATCTTACTTGCACACACGACCTTTCCCTCGGAAATTCCAGCTATAACTAGCCTTCCTCTTGCCCCGCCCCCCCCTCCCCAATCAGCCCTTGCTTGCTCCGTGCAACCTTGAGAGCTGTGTTCTTGGTCTCTTTGGATCCAAGGCCGCCTTCTGCTCGGACACCTGCAGCTTCTCTTTCCAATCCTCGCCAGTCGATGCTCTTTTCTCGCCCTCCAATTCGCCTTGCCTGGACTTCAGCTTTTCGATCGGCTCGCAAGTTACCCCTCCCCCGTTCCAGGCTCTTTTCCAGCTCCGCCCCGCGCTTCATCGCCGACATGGAGACCGTGGACACCTCTCAGCGCCTGACAAGGTTAAGGCAGTTGATGCAGGAGCACAGGGTCGATGTATACAGTATGACATCACGTTACCCTGATCCACCTTCTTTTGTCGAAGTTGCATTCTCACTGTATCCAAAGTCGTCCCTTCGGAAGATAGCCACCAGTCCGAATACATTGCTCCATGTGATGGCCGTCGAGGTTAGAATTCCGCCTTTCGTCTTTCCCCAATTCGGACTTTGTTCGCCTATGCACCTGGTCGCCGCCACCACCATGTAACTCACGCTTCTTTTTTTCCGATAGAATTCATCTCGGGTTTCTCCGGATCGGCAGGAACAGCAATCGTGTCCATGTCAAAGGCAGCACTGTCTACAGATGGCCGATACTTCAACCAGGCTTCTAAGCAACTTGATAGCAACTGGGCGCTCTTGAAGCGAGGCGTTGAAGGTGTTCCAACCTGGCAGGAATGGTACGAAGTCTGCCATGGACACATAGGATTCGGAAACTGAACTGGGTCTAGGACTACCGAACAAGCCGCGGGAGGAAAGATCGTCGGAGTCGACCCGGCTCTGATCACACCCGGTGAGCAACTTCGCCGACCTACATATATCCGCCGAAATACTAAGACCATATAGCGGGTGCCCGTAGTCTTTCAGAGACTCTTAAGAAGAATGGATCGTCACTCGTGGGTGTCGAGCAAAATCTTGTAGATCTAGTCTGGGGGACAGACAGACCGGCTCCTCCAAGGGAAGCAGTGAGGGTTCACCCAGCGAAGTATGCGGGCAAGAGCTTTCAGGACAAAATTAGCGACCTGCGCAAGGAGATGGAAAACAAGAAGGCAGCTGGATTCGTTATCTGTAATGCTATATTATCGCCCTCCACCTTCAGGTTATCGTGACTAACGGGAACTATAGCGATGCTGGACGAGATTGCGTGGCTGTTTAACTTGAGAGGTTCTGAGTAAGTCAAGAAGCCCAGTCTGCTCCACTCAAGTTCATCATTTCTTCGCTAACGGATCCCAGCATCCCGTATAACCCGGTGTTCTTCTCATACGCCCTTATCACACCTACTACCGTCGACCTTTATGTCGACGATGATAAGCTGACGCCGGAGGTGAAAGCTCATCTTGGCCAGGATGTCGTCGTTAAGCCATATGGATCTATCTTCGCCGATGTCAAAGCGCTCAGCGAAGCGCGCAAGCAGGACGCAACGGGGGCAGCCCCTAAGTTTCTCTTGTCGAACAAAGCTTCATGGGCTCTCAGCCTTAGTCTGGGAGGCGAAGAGCAGGTCGAGGAGGTTCGCAGCCCTATCGGTGATGCCAAAGCGATTAAGAATGATGTAGAGCTTGCGGGAATGCGCGCGTGCCATATTCGCGATGGTGCGGCCTTGATCGAGTACTTTGCCTGGCTCGAGAATGAATTGATCAATAAGAAAACAACCTTGGATGAGGTGGATGCGGCCGATAAGCTGGAACAGATCAGATCCAAGCACGATCTCTATGCCGGCCTGTCCTTCGATACTATCTCCTCCACGGGCCCTAATGGAGCCGTCATTCATTATAAACCTGAGAAAGGAAGCTGCTCTATCATTGATCCCACTGCCATCTACCTCTGTGATTCTGGAGCCCAGTATCTGGATGGCACCACTGATGTGACTAGGACGTTCCATTTTGGACAGCCTACTGAGCTGGAGAAGAAAGCTTTTACCCTGGTTCTCAAAGGTCTCATTGCTATTGACACTGCAGTGTTCCCCAAGGGTACAAGTGGATTTGCGCTTGATGCTCTTGCCAGACAGTTTCTGTGGAAGGAGGGCCTCGACTACCTCCACGGAACGGGTCATGGTATTGGCTCTTATCTGGTTAGTGCCGCAGAGAAAAAGCCCCCCCACCGAGGTATAGTCACTAAGCTGACTGTATTAATAGAATGTGCACGAGGGACCCATAGGTATCGGCACTCGTGTCCAGTACACAGAAGTCCCGATCGCTCCGGGCAACGTTATCTCTGACGGTATGGCCCGCTGGTCCATGTTTGACATGCCACTTTCTGACAGCAGCAGAGCCCGGATTCTACGAGGACGGAAAGTTTGGCATTCGCATTGAGAGTATGGTTCCCAACCGAAACAGGTTCCACGCGATGAGCAACTAACGACGTATATTAGATGTTATTATGGCACGTGAAGTGCAAACCACTCACAAGTTCGGCGAAAAACCATGGTTGGGCTTCGAGCACGTCACAATGGCCCCGCTGGGCCGCAATTTGATTGACGCATCTCTCCTCGTCGACCATGAAATCAAGTGGGTGAATGACTACCATGTGGAGGTGTGGGATAAGACTCGTCACTTCTTCGAGAATGATGATCACACACGTATCTGGCTGCAGCGCGAGACCCAACCCATCTCCAAGTAGCCTAGTTAGTTCGTGATATCACGAGAAGCGACGTCCAGCATGGAAACGAGAGGCTGCTCTATGCTATCCGTACTCAAAATGGCCGAGGTCTTTCGCTACCTGGTTTGATAGATGCGTTGGATAACAGCCTTGAATAGATCATGTATCTAAGTCATTGGGCAATCTGTCATTGCTCTAGAGACTAAGTCAAAACTACAAAATAATAGCGAACAGGTAGTGCTCCTACTTGCATCAAGCTTGCCTGGGCCCCTGCATTCTTCTACTTCATGAGCCCTCTTGTATGGCCGTTCCTGCCTCACAGCTGGGGCGAGGTCTTGGTTGGGGTTTATACTCATGGTCAATGTGGCTTTGTACCTCGAAGAGAAGCCAGCGTGGTAGGTGGTGAGTAGATACTATGTAACGAGTATACACTTATGCTAGTAATAATGATAAGTCGAGAGGAGGAAGGTGGGTCAATGGGTGAAGTATACAGTAGATACTAAGGTAGACTGGGGGGTTTATGTTAGCTCCCGTCCACTGGAGCCAATCAAAGTGCAAATTACTGTCTCCTGCCAGGTACCTACCTACTCCGTACAGTAGGCACTACCTAGACACCTACTTCGATATTGTGAGGCAACTGATATGGCAGAGTTGATGGATAGGATGAATAGGCAGAGGGCCAGGGAGCATAGGAGCTGCCGAGGTAAATATCCTAGGCAACAGACACAGCAAGCGAACAGTTCGTTTAGGTATAAGGTAAGGTTAAGTGACAGGAGGATTATGGCCCCTACCTGCACCTTTCATTTGGCACTTGGATTTGCTACGTACCTGGAGTATATATGATGATATTGTAATCACTCACTGCTGATGTCACTCTCCGATATTGAAACCAGCTCTGCTTTGTGGTGGTGCGAATGCTTCTAATCTCTTTGAATACTCCTCGAGTTTGAACAAGAAGGGATGTGTTAGGCCAACTCAGAGAATCATGCGACAACATCTTGATCACTACAATCATGAGAGGTAGTACCTGAAGCGGTAGTTCCTTGCTAATGATGTTGGGTGGGAAGAACAATCAAACAAGGCGTATAAGGCGGTGAGGGATGAGACCGCCCACCCCAACTGCCGCTCTTACCGTACAAGCTGACACCTTCTCCGCATGGCATCCCGGACTTAACGATTTGTTTCCCCTCCTTCAACAACTAAATTGGTATTGTTCTGTCTCTGGCTTTTCTCTCGTCTCAAACGGTCATGCTTACCTTCTTCTCCATTTGATTGACTGCGTCAACGCCCGTACTTAATTAGAGCTGGATCCAGGGACTCCAAACATAATCCGTTACCTGTGCTTCGCAAACACATCCTCGCCTCCTACCCACCAGTCCCCTCACACGGTAAACTCCGACGAAGTCAAGACTTTGGTATGAGTGGCAGAAACCCCTATGCCACCGGATACGGATACTCCGACACCAACCGCTATGACCGCAGTGATGGCGGATACGGCAACAGCAATAATCTGGGGATGAACGGTTACGGAGGAGCGGGCGGAGGAGGGAGTGGGGAAAGAGAGCGTCGTCCAGGTGGATACGGCGGCTTCTATCCAGAGGCGTCGCAATCATCCTTGTCCCCGGGTCAGTCACCGGAAGGGCGACGTGAAAGGTGGGACAGGGAAGGCGAACACTCGTCGTCGCGATCCCGCACAAGGGATGGAGAGGCAGATAGGAAAGCGCTTGGCTCACGGGAGGGCCGCGCTCGCGGAGATAGTAGCTGGCTAGGGGATAATAGCAGCGGGGAGAATGTCACCGGTCCTGCGGCAGGTCCCCAGGCTATTGAAGGTTCGATTGCATCTACCCTCTATACGTTTGCCTTAGCAAGGTTGCATTGAACAGAAGACCGCTGACACGATCGGGGTTGGTCGCAGACGTACTGCAAATGGTGCAGCAGGAGTGGGACTTCGTGGCCTCTGACAGCTGCATTCCGGTAGAAGTAGCTTTGCAACTGATGGATACCAGCACCCTGGGAAAGGCAGATCGCGAGCCAGACTTCATCAGTATAAATGATAAGATCCAGAAGACATTGAAGTCGGTTGTCAATGGTAAGCTTCCACGCGCCTCGTCTATCCGTGGGGGATGCTAAAGGAACCAGAGCATCACCAGGGCTTTAACAGTTCCATTGGTACCTACCATAAGATTCAGTCAAGTATACAGAGCTCACAGAGTCGGGTTCGCAATCTGAAGATCTCGCTAGAAGAGGCGAAATCGGGATTACTATCGACTAAACCAGAGCTCAATGGACTAGCCACGTCGTCTCAGAAATACGACGACATAATCCAGTTGTTCAGCCAAATACAAGAGATCCAGTCTCTTCCGGAAAGGCTAGAGTCCCGGATATCGGACAAGAGATTCCTTGCGGCTGTTGAAGTACTGCATAATGCCTTGCGACTCCTGCGGCGCTCTGAATTAGAGAACATCGGAGCCCTCGCAGACATTCGTGCTTACTTTGGGAACCAAGAAGCTTCTCTTACAGACATACTCATTGAAGAGCTGCACGATCACCTCTATCTTAAATCACCCTACTGCTCGAGCCGGTGGAAGCCACCGGCAGCTGACGGGGACGGGAATGGAGCCAGCCCATCCAGTTGGGCCGGGACGAGCTCATGGGAGAGACCTGTGTACTCATTCCTTGGTAAATTGGACGCATCCACACCCATGGTTGAAGACGCTTCGCGGAATCCAGAGGCCGACACATTCTACTACATACAATTGCTGATAGAAGCTCTGAACAAAATGGGACATCTGGACATCGCAGTCGATCGGATAGAGCAGCGCCTTCCTGTTGAACTGTTTGCGGTTGTTGACAAAACGAACGCCGAGGTTGATGCAAGGCATCCGACCTTGACCCGTGGTTTTGCCTCACAAGACAGCAAGTCAAACCTCCCAACAGAGATAATTGAAAAACGTGGTCATGTGCTTTCTGAGTTCTTGTGGACCTTGTATGCCAAGTTTGAGGCTATTGCTGAAGGCCATCGTGTCTTGCATGATGTGATTGCCGGTATCGTGCAACGTGAAGGGATACCAAAGGGCAATGCGCTCGCGGGTGGCTTCAAGGAGCTCTGGAAGCTTTATCAAAGCGAGGTACGTGAATAGACTACGCGATGCGCTTATTTGATCATTTTCTGACAGATGAATGGTCAAGATCCGGTCCCTTATGCATGACTACCTGGCTACTGATGGAGAGTCATCATTCAGGCCCAGGATTGAAGAAGCCGAGGCGAAACGCCAACTTTATACAGGCCAGAGAGACAAGAACAAGGTACGTGCCATGGTGGGGAGGGAGTGTTGCTTTTGTTTTACTCATGGGTTATAGAAAATGTTTAAACTATCCGACACGGATCACACCTCCGAAATACAGGCGGAGCAAAACGAATTAGACGAGATCCTCAGGTCTTCTGTTCCTGGATTGGTCACCAAATCAAGCCAGAAAACCGCTACCATTGATACATCCGAGTCCAGGCAAGGGAACTCGGGAACTGGCCATAAGATCTTGATTGAACCGAGCGTATTCAACATGAGCCTTCTTCTCCCCCCTTCGCTGTCTTTCATTCAACGACTTAAGGAAATCGTACCCGTGGATTCCGATATGGCCATGAGTACACTGACGTCTTTTCTGGACGACTTCTTGGTCAATGTTTTCCTTCCTCAACTGGATGAAACTGTGACAGACCTCTGTACTCTTAGCTTTATCTCGCCAGATGCTTTCACAGAGGACCCTCAATGGTCTGCAGTATCGCCTCGACCGGTCTTCAGGGTAAATGCAGTCTATCGCAGTGTGACGACAATTTACTAACTCCAACTACATAGGGTACGGTCAAATTTATGTCCATCATAAGGGAGTTCAGTAAAATGCTGTCCAGCATTCCTCATGACCAAGCCTTCACACAACTTCTCCTTTCGCAAATTGTAACATACTACGACAAGTGTTGCGGATGGTACAAAGGTAAGATGACCCGAGGCAACAATCCGTGTTTCTTTATGCTAATTGTTCTGTCAAGCGATTGTGACCAAAGTATCTCCTCGGGACAACGGAGAAGTCCGGCTGAAGGCCGCCGCACGTTTTGCGGAATCGGGTGACATCCATGACATTATTAATGAACTATGGAAGGGGGTGGCTGGGAGTAAATGGGAGCTGGTAGACAAGGTAGATGAAATCCCACGCTATTTTCCCGTATCTCTGAGATACACAGAGGCCGGGGTTTGGGAGCCTTTTGTTGACTGTACCCCAGGAAACCGACTTTCTCCTCAAATCAACGGATGAAGTACCATTGGAGCCATACGATATCATCTCTGATCCCAAGACAGTCGTGTCTTTGTCCCTTCTTTTTAACAGCATGGTTAGTTAAACTGTTATAGGTTGTGCCTTTCCCCCCCTATAACGAAGCTGATTGATGCAGCAATGGTTTGCAAGCCATCTTGCGCAGCTGCGTCAGATCACGCAGCCAGCCTCCGACTCGCGGCAGGCTGAAAATCGACCAGCTAACCGCCGTTGGACTCTGATCGGTGCCATGAAACCCAAGTGTGAGGGCGTCAGTCAACCAGTATATCTTCCTTTGAACCAGGAAACAGCTACCGTGTTCGACACCACTCTTCAGTCACTGCGTAATCTCGCATATACTGCTCTCTTTGCCTTGCATGTTGACATCCGCTGCGGCATCATCCACATGCTGAAGCGGACAATGGCTGGCCCGAAAGCCCGGAATACGCGGGCTTCTGAACCCACTACGCCATCTCCAAGCTCTGTCGCCAATTGGTGGCATATTCTTTCAAACCAGCCGACTGCCGCGTCTCCTACGGTACTTGAGCTGAACAATGATCTGATCGCATTCGACACCAACATCTCGTCTTACCTCGGGGCAGCTGAGCGATGGTTTATCACGTCTGGGCTTGCTAGATTCATTGACCGAATATTCGTCGCGAACACCTGTCACATCGGGGCCTTGAATGAAAATGGCGCGCTCCGGCTCCAATTGGACGTCCTGGTACTGCAACAGAATCTGAAGAACATTATCCTAGACCCGACGGAGAACGCAAGCAAAGAGGACAGTTATAACACGCAGGAGAACGGTGAGCAGCCCGAGGTTGTTGCTCTTCCTCGTAGCGCCAAGTTTCTGGATTGGTTCCTGGAAGGTGCTGGGAAAGCCTTGGACTACGCGAAAGACGAAAAGGAATCGTTTGCAGCCCATGGAGATCAAGCGCTGGCCGCCGGCAATGGCGAGCCCTTCACGTATGATGAGCTCAAGGTCCTCATTGACCTTTGCTTCTCGGATGCCCTGCTAGGCCCTCGAGGTGCGGAGAACCGGGAAGAGTACATGGCGGCAAAGAAGGCCAGCGCCGACGCGCTGTTGAGATTGAATGAGGTGATGTGGGATTCCAAGTGACGGATAAGTGTTTTATGACTTGCTGTCGTCATCCGCCCAAATAATCTCCGGGGTTGTGCTGGAGACAGCCTTGCCTGGACGCTGACGGTCTCCCACTCGTCAACTTTACCTGATTAGAAAGACCCCGAACTAGACAGCATTGCAACAATCCCAGCGGAGATTATTTTATTGTTATAATTATGCTATTATTACTGAATGTCGTGGACGAACGCCTCTGGAGACCCACTGCGGGATACCGCGGAACGGATGGATCCCCCGTTCATCGGTCCGGTGAAACATCTGATGGTTCCTTTGGCGCCCTAATCTCTCATCTCTTCGCGCTTCGCAGTTCCCTTGGCCTGGAGCAGACCGGGTCACCCAGGGGGGAAACCAGCCTCGCCAGTGTCGTCGCACCCAGAGCTCTCGGTCAGACTATCGGTGCAGGGACAAACAAGCGCCCCCAACCTATGGTCTCACGTCCTCTGGCCGTTGGTGATTTCCCAGCAGTGGGTCGGGCCCGTGTAGTTTAATTACCCAATATCGGAAGCCAGTGATGTTGGCCAACAGCCAAGGCGTGCGGAGAAAAAGGAGGGCCCAGTGGCCGCGAAGTTCCTTCGGTTCTACTCCGATTCCCTGGCCCCCGATGCTGGTGATGCTGGTGATCCACGTCCGGCGTTTCACTTTGCGATCTCATTTCGTGGTGCGCGAACGAAATCGCTGCTGCCTTCCCTCGGGCTTATGTGTCATTAAAGTTATGGCGCTAACCATGGCACATCCCTGCAATTGTTCATTTCCTTAGATTGATGGTTGATGATGGATCACACTATCCGGCTCCTGGGGCACGCACCCCGAACCGCCGTTCTCATTCTCTGCTCGTCCTCTTATTCTCCTGGGGTCCCTTCTCTTCCCTGCTTCACCCTCTCTGTCGCTCTTTGCCATTCTGTCTGGAACAGCAGATTCTATAGCCCTGGGATTTGAGATCCAGGCGTCCATTCTTTCATCCTAACCATCCTCGTGCCGACTGCACGTCCTGTCCTTACTGCGATTCCACGCCATCTCTTGGCAGGCAGAGAGAAAGACCCTTCATTCTTTGTTTCTTCTTTAGCACCTTGTCTGAGACAGATTCTTCTCCACCCTTCCGACCATGAAGTACCAACGCCTCGCCTCTTTGGGTGTTGCTGCCCTGAGTGCCGCTGCATCGGTCTCTGCCAATCCGCTTTTCCAGCGCGAAGAGAGCCAATGCCCCCCAGGATACACCGCAAGTGTGTACTACAAGACAATCACTCTCCAGCCCACTTCAACCGCGGCGATTGAGCCAACTTCTGCTTCCGCCGTCGAATCAACCTCAGCCCCTGCGTTCAAGCCAACCTCTACCACATCGGCTGGCCTGGTTACTGGTGAAAATGAGGGCCAATGCCCCTCGGGATACACCGCAAGTGTGTACTATAAGACAGTCACTCTCCATCCCTCTTCAACCGCGGCGGTTGAGCCGACTTCTGCTTCCGCCGTCGAATCAACCTCGGCCCCTGCGGTCGAGTCAACCTCTTCTACATCGGTTGACCAGGTTACGACCCTGCACTTGTCTTCCACAACCACTCTGACTGAGGTCGTGACCGCTAAACCAGTGGTCGCCACCACAAGCTCCGCCATCGAGAGTGCTGCTCCAGTCGCTACTACGACGTCCATCGCCGAAGTCTCCCTTGCTGCCGAGACAAGTGTTGCTGAGGCTGTTACTTCCACATCTACTTCCTTGACCTCGAGTTCATCCTCAGCATCTGTTGCTGAGGTGACGACAGTCAAGGCAGTCTATGCCGCTGCAACCACTGCTGCTGCTCAGCCGACCACCGAGGCTGCTGTGACCACCGAGGCTGCTGTGACCACCGAGGCTGCTGTGACCACCGAGGCTGCTG
>KZ826358.1:0-307497 GCA_003184635.1 Aspergillus sclerotiicarbonarius CBS 121057 | reverse complement strand
AGGCAAGATGGCCGAGTGGTCTAAGGCGCTGCACTCAAGTGGCATTCACTTGTCCAACAAAGTTGGATGTATTGCAGTCTCGAAAGAGGCGTGGGTTCGAGTCCCACTCTTGTCATAACTTTTTGTCCAGCACTCAATGTTTTTTTCATTCCCCTGTTCTTCATTTTTGTAACATTCACCGCTGGAAGGTGATGTTTTTGTGGCTGCCGTGGGGATGGAGGACGGAAGATGAGAGTCGAGGTTGAGGTGCTGTATCCCCTGCCCTGATCTCACTTACCAAGTCCGACCCGACTTCCTCTTCTTCCATCAAGACCCATGACGACTCCTCATCGTCGATTGGTGAAGCCCACTACGGCCGCCCACGCCTGCATGATGCATGCTTGCAGCACAGGTAGCGCATGGCTAGTGCATAACTGCATGAGTGGAATTGGATAGATAAGGAAGGGGGAGGGTCACCGCTTCTTCGTTCCTTTTCCCCGGCTGACGGCGGGATCCTGGTTGGGCTGGTTTGTGGGGGTCATGCAGGGATCGGGGTTCTGTAGATAGGGGTTAGGGGGGATATGTATTTCCTATCTATCTATCTAGCTATCTGGCAGGGATGGATGGGTGGTGAGTTGGGTTGCTTGCTGGTTTGGAATATCTGAGTGTAGATAGTACTCTGTAGGTGGTGAGTGAATAAGTTACTGTGTGGAGGGAGGAATGATTGTTGGAAGTGGTGGTAAGTACGGAGTATATAATTAATTAGTTAACGGGCTATTTTTGGTATGACATCACAATGGATTTTAAAATAATTGCTGGCAGGGGTAAATGATTTTCCAGACAATGCAATCGATATTCAGAGCAATATATACATACAATCATGGCCAGCTATCAATAGTATCAAATAACCAGCTCCCCAGAAGTAACCTTCACAGCACTCCCCCTCAACTCAACCGTCTCAATCTTCTTCTCCTGTCCCTGAGCACCAACCGTAACAGCAACACTGATATCCGATCTCCTCCCCATCTCCACTCCCTGCATGATATCATACTCGGCCGTAGACCCAATATCAGCACCCGTCAAGGTCAGATAGCTCGCAAGCCCACTAGCCGCGCTGCCCGTAGCAGGGTCCTCAAAGTTCCTCAGGAACATACGCGACCGGATGACCTTCTTCCCCGTCGCCTCATCATACACACCCGGGACATAAAAGTAAACCACAATGAGTCCAGACCCCTCCCACCCGGCATCCAGATACCCTCCTTCCTCGACCGACTTACAGGGAATCACCTCCCCACTCACCGGACTCTCCGTTGCAGCCAATGCCTCCAGACTAGGCAGCTCGACCAAAACCTGACTCATACCCTTCACAATAGAGAACACAGGGAAGCTATCCTGGCCTCCCTCACGAAGAAACGGAACAAGCGAAGGATGAAGCCTCAACAACTCCGACACCGCAAACCTCGACGAGTGAATATGCACATTATGTGCGATTTTAGCCGCAACGGCCCCAGATTGCGAGGACGGGACTCGCGAGATGGCGAATGGTCCAGCTTTCGTGATCAATGTTTGAACGTTCGCCTTGTCGGCTTCATTGGCGGAATGTTCCAGGAACCAGGAGGCCGCGCCGATGGTGGGATGGCCCGCGAAGGGGAGTTCTTCAGTGGTGGTGAAGATGTCGATTGTGCGGGAAGAGGAGGATGCTTGGCTGGTGGGATGAATGAAGATGGTTTCAGAGAGGTTGAATTCTCGGGCGATTAGTTGTTTCTGCTCCTGGGTGAGGGTGGAGGAGGGTGAGTCGGGAAGGAAGACTACGCCCAGCGGATTGCCCGAGTATGGCTGGGTGGTGAAGACATCCAGTGTGGCGAAGCGGAGTGTTTGGACCATGATGAGGATTGATTGGAAATCTATGAGATATTCTCACACTGGAAAGAGAAGATGTCGTCTGGTCTTGGGGGACAGGTTCCTGAAGTATATCCGGAAGCGAGGAAGTGTATGAGTCATGACGTGAAGGGATTGGATGGACTGGATGGGATGGTGGGGAATTCCACGCCCTCCGGACAACAGGCCTTTCTCCGGATTGTACGGATGACACTGCTCGCTTAGACTCGACAGTCGGCAGGTCCACCGGGTCTGCATACACTGCACAAGGTGCCATAACTTCCTTCCAGGCCCGGACGGTGTGGATTAACTCCCCGACAGATGTTTTTGAGCCCATGGAACGCCAATAACCCCAAACAGCGGCGCGCCAGTCGGCGGAGACGTCTGGGTCACTCTTGCGATATATGCTATGCTAGAAAGGTGCAGTAACATTTCCACCTCTATCGTGTCTACTTTCTAACAGCGACAATAGATTCAATGTGATGCAGCCAAGCCCAAGTGCAATTGGTGCTCCCATCAGAATTTGCCGTGCACCTTTCTCAGACATCGTTCTGCGAGCCAAAGGAGCCCAAGGTACGTCTTGGATGCTGGGTTGCAATCAATACGATCTTTGAGCAATAGATTCATAATTACCTTGTTAGCTCAGCCGATCTCCAGCTACAAGATCGAAGCTGCTCGAATGCCCCCTCCCCGCGACCCATTCCCATCCCCGCAAATCAAGGTGAGAACCTACCAGTTTCATTTTATAAACCCGTGGCATCAGGGCTGAATGCTCATTTTATAAGCGGAAACCCCTCCAGCCAGCCGAGGATACTTCCCTCAGGATCGGGCAGCAGAAACATGGGCCCCTACCTTTGCTCGGAATCTTCAATCTGCAGGACGCCATCTGGGCAACATCTGCACCTTCAATGGAGTGCATGTCCTGTCTACAAGCAGCCAAGAGTGGATGAAAGCTTGTACGGGGGAGGAGCTCCATCTGGATCGATACCACAGTGCTCAAGTTCCTTGGTGGCAGCATCCACCGACAGATCCAACTCCCCAGGGCTTATCTTCCAGCAGTCTCGACTTACCAGAACCCGCTTTCCTATATGAAGAGCTAAAGCACTACCAGTCATCGACATTCGGGTTGTTTTTTCCAATCCTGGACCCATCCCTTTTCGAGAGTACCGTGAGAGCTGCGTGCTACCAGGAGAGCTCTGCTGCATCGCCGGGCCTGAGCAGTGCCAAAGCGTGCATTTTTGCCTTTCTTGCGCTTGCACCTACTGTGGTCCATGGGTCAAGACGGCATCGTCTCAAATCCAGTTTTGAATATGTCTGTGAAGCGTACCGTCTCCTACCAGAGGTATTCAAAGAGCCGGTCAGCTTGGACGGTCTACAGACGCTTTTATTACTCGTGAGCTAAGATGCAATCCTTTTATAACTGATGGCCATTTTTAAAAACTAACATCTTCTCTAGTGCCTGTGCTCACAGGGGCTCGCAGGGGACTTTTTTACCATTGACCATCTACTCTCCACAGTCTCGCGATTCATTTATCACCTCAAGGCGAACTTATCCCCTCGCACAGTCTGGGAAAACCCGACCGCCCTCGATTACCACGCGAGGCATCTATTTTGGATAGCCTACATATGCGACAAGGGATTCAGTTTGGTGACGGGCCTGGCCCCAGTGCTGGAGGATGCACAATGCAATCTTGCTTTCGCTGTTATGCATGGCGAGTTCGACCAGCCAGAGGAACAATTACATCTGTACGGGGACCCATACCCAGGATCTTATGTCGACATGTACGCCCGTCTAGCTTTCATCCAGTCGCTAATCTATCGCGATCTGTACACACCGAGTGCTTTGGGGAAGCCCGACGCAGATTTACCCCGAACCATTCGAGACTTGGATCATTCCATTGAAGAATGGAAGGACTCCATTCCTTTCGAAAATCGGCCCTCCCTCACCACTACTGCGCCGCAGGACTCCGATATGAGGTCCTCCGTATTTCATCTACAATATCATCACTGCATGATCATGATCCACCAAGCCAGCAGCCGATGCGCTTCTTGGGAACAAAATCAAGATACACGGGGAACCAGTTCAAGCCTGGCAATCTCAGTTGCAGCCAGCCGGTCTTTCCTTAGAGGTTTTCTGTATTCTCAGCTTGAACTTGGTTCTCAAAATCTTTTGTGGGTTTTCCCGTTTCCCCGAATCTCACCTTTCACCTTGCCCATTCCCCTCTTTGCATCAGCTGCTGGCTAACAATCTACCCGGCAGGTTCACCTTGTCTTATTTCCTCCAAGCCAGCATTAATCTATTCTGCAAGATACTTTCTCGGCCACTGGATACCGGAAACCAAGAAGACCTGCACATCATTGGCATGATCTCTCAGCTTATTGCAAATCATCACAGGGACTATGACCCAGAATGCTACACGGAAAAAATCAAGTTCGCCGGGGGAGTTATAGGTGAGCTAAAACGGCTTGCGCAGTGTGCCATCGATAAGGCCAACCGAGAACAAGACCAAGTGGTGGGACCACAATGACAGCGAATCATCTGAATTGCCAACAATAGAAATGTTCATGGAAGTTAAGACTACTCCCCGAAAGCACCTCACGGTTTATATAAGCGGACAGCGACCTACTGGATTAAGTTAGTGTCGTTATCGTCGTGATTGAAATCCCCAGGGCCTCTTGACTAAGCGGACTGACCACTGCCTGTTCGGATCTAGTCCACTGCCTTTGGCCATGGCAGCAGTCTGATGGGATTAATACTTATCCTGGACCACCTGGTGCTTATTTCATGGCAACAACAATGGCCGAACATATAAATTCTCAGGGGAATCAACCCCCGAGGATGAGTTTCCTGCAACATGCCTTCTTTGCGCACAAAAACTTTCATGAGAAGTTTGTCCTAAGCCATCGACCACCCAGATTTATACTATATCCAACTCGACGCAATCTACCATGCTTATCGGCAGTTATCACACTGTTGCTGCTGCAGCAGTGCTCGTCTCCCTAACACATGCTCAGTCATACACCGACTGCAATCCATTGAACAAGACCTGCCCAGCCGATGCCGGAACAACAGAATCGCATCTACACTTTGACTTCACCCAAAGCTCAGGTCTAGACCAGTGGACAATAACCGCCGACAACGTCACCACCAGCACAAATGGCGCAGAATTCACCATCAACAAGCAGGGAGACGCCGCCACCATCCAGACCGACTTCTACATCTTCTTCGGCGAGGTCTCCATCTCCATGAAAGCCGCCTCAGGCACCGGTATCATCAGCAGCCTCGTCCTGGAATCCGACGACCTCGATGAAGTAGACTGGGTACCACCCCACCTCCCTCTCCCTCTCATTCCAACTCCAACCATCCAAACATATAAATTTACCACATACAACAGGAAACATTCGGCAATCTAGCCGACCAGCTCCAAACAGACTACTTCGGCAAAGGCGACACCTCATCCTACGACCGCTGGACCTGGGCATCAATCTCAGACGCCCAGGACGACTACCACACCTACACATGGACCTGGACCGAGACCGAACTCATCTGGTCCATTGACAATTCCACCGTCCGCACCCTCACCTACGCCGACGCCGTCAACGGCACCCGCTACCCCCAGACCCCGATGCGCGTCCGCATTGGTATCTGGGCCGGCGGCGACCCTGATAATTCACAAGGTACAATCGAATGGGCTGGTGGCGAAACAGACTACTCGGACGCCCCGTTCACAATGTACGTCAAGTCGGTCGACATTGTGAACTACAACCCGGCCACGTCCTATAAATATACCGACGAATCAGGCTCGTATGAAAGTATCGAGATCGTGGGTGGGAACTCTAACTCTACATCGTCCTCTTCATCTACTACCTCATCCTCGTCCTCGTTCTCGTCCTCGTATTCTTCACCACCTTATACAAACAGCGCGACCTCTAGCGCCATTAGCCGGACGTCTACCCCTACTTCTAGTACCACCGCGGCGTCCACATCCACATCCACATCCGCCTCAGTCTCGGTCTCCTCCAGCACCATAAGCTGGGCACCCACCTTCCACAACCTCAATATGGGTATCTTCTTTTCTCTCCCACTTACGCTTTCTCTACTCCTCGTGGCTCTTTAATGCATCAATCAATCAATCAATCAAGTGTCAGCCCCCCCCTTATCCTCTCAGGGTTGACCTAGCAAGGGGACGATAGCTAGGAAAGACTAGTATGATTGAGAACCTTCATACTCACGAGTAAGCAGCCTTACGCATAGATACTTAAATACCCCTAGGGTCTTGTGAGAATACTATTTTACACGAGTTAAGTGGGTAGTGGGGTGTGGTATGGGGTGGCCTGTGTTAAACGGGTGTGGTGTGTCTATGTTCTCGAAATAAATGAAAGATAAAAGTCAAGTATATTTGTAAATGCATATCAGTTCGTTCAACCGGCCACTAACCAATTCGCTGGCCGGTAGATTATCATATCAAAATAAACTCCCGAAACGTTCTCATTGTTAGAGAAAGAAGGGAAAAAAGAAGAAACCCGAAATTAGAACGATATAATAACCAATGGTCTGGCCCCGCCCGTCCGTTCGCAGCCTAACGCCCAATTGCACTCACCCCCCCAAATCACACCATGCATACCGGTATTTCATGCCTACCACCGTCTTCCATACACAGAGTCTTCATCGCGCGAAGAACGTTTCACCTGCTGACGGCTTCGGTCACGGGGGGCTGAAGAATCCCGAGTCTCGCTGGTGTGTGGAGAGCCCGGGGTATCAGTGCCGGAACTCAACAATTTGGTCGTCTGGGCGAGGTCAAGGTTGCGATCGCCTGTGTAGCGTGCTTCTGCGTCCTTGCCAAAGAGAGCCATCATGTCCTTCATCGTCAGCTTGGCCGCAGCGGTCTTGCCCTCGATGGTCACGTTGGCCAACTCCCGCTTGCGATCTTGCAGGTCGAGAATGCGCTCCTCTACGGTGCCCTTGATGATCATCTTGTAGATCTTGACGTCGACTGTCTGATTAAGCCGATGCACTCGGTCAATGGCCTGCTCTTCGACGAACTGTAAAAACGATTAGCGTGATTGCCTCCAGGGGTGGACTGGTTAACTTACAGGATTCCAGAATGGCTCTAGGATGACCACCCGACTTGCTGCAGTCAAATTTAGTCCCAATGCACCAGCACGTAAACTGCAAAGAAGAACCCTCGTGCCACTGTTGTTCCGTAGCTTGTTAAGACTGGCCTCTCTGTGGTCATTTCGCATGCCTCCGTCATATCTTGCGTATCCGATTCCTGCACGCTTCAAGAACGGTTCGATCTTGTCAAGCATGGACGTAAAGACTGAGAAGACGATGAACTTATAATCCGATGACTCGCGCCTGAGGATCTTCATCAGGTGCCGAATCTTCGTTGACGGCAAGACCGCATCCTCATCGTCCCCAGGGTTCAAGTAGATGTCGTCGTCGTCAGACTCCACTTCACGGCTTCGGCTCCTTATGCTAGTTGGCTTGCGAGAGGGCGACTCAGGTCCTTCATCATCAGAGTCAGTACCAGAATCACTCGAATTGATCCATTCACCGCCGCCCTCTGCGTCTTCATCATCAGTGCCTCCAGCTGTTCCAAGACTCGACTTTCCGCGCTGGTTTTCTGGGACGAGCCACTCGCCATCCTCCTCGTCCTCA
Organism: Aspergillus sclerotiicarbonarius CBS 121057; assembly: GCA_003184635.1. Taxonomy (NCBI): domain Eukaryota; kingdom Fungi; phylum Ascomycota; class Eurotiomycetes; order Eurotiales; family Aspergillaceae; genus Aspergillus; species Aspergillus sclerotiicarbonarius. Next base: position 299,978 of record KZ826358.1, on the reverse strand, counting down.
TCGTCACTGTCCATGACGACTCTTCGGTTCCTCCGGGACCGAACAACCGGCGCCTCCGAGCGGCGGTTCGAGGGCGACTCCGTCAGGTCAATATACGACTTCTGATCGTCCTTGTTCTTCTTGCTGCCGGTACTAGTCAAGTCGGTATCCAACGCGGTTTCGCATTCTTTACACCTGCTATTGCCGCCAGACACTTCCTCTTTGCTGAGCGCCATTTGGCAGATGTCGCATTTCTTGGACACAACACTAAGCGCCCCGAAAAGATCTGCCATACTGTCCAGTTCATCATTCTTAGCAGATGATTGTTGGCTGCTAGAGGGTCCACCTTGCAAGAGAATGTCCTTGTCCTTGGCCAGATCGCTTTTGACCAAGTCCGGGTGATTGCAGGATTGTCGAAGACGCAACAGCAGGACCAAAGCCCCAGCATAGTCGACCTTTTCACCGCCCATCATTTTCTCAAGACTGTTCTCCGTGCGCTGCTCTAGGCGTTGGTAGAAGTTCATCTCTCCCGGCATAAAGTCCGCTTCTACCTTGATAACCTCTCGTTTCACAATATGGAAGCCAGACGATTTCTTCACTTTCCCGTCCCCACCAGGCTTGAGGTTGGCATTCTGTTTCAAGACATCCTTGGTTCGGCGCTTCATAAATATCTTCAGGTAGACCTGCAGACGCTCGATAGCGAGGCCTCCGCGGCCGTTCGCTATAGGCTTCATAATCTGTTCCTTCCAGGCTGCCAAGTCGTTAAACGGCTTGATTCGGAGGAATTTAATCAAGCTTTGCAGTTCGTCCAGGTTGTTCTGCATTGGCGTTCCCGAAAGACACCAGCGGTACTCTGCATTCAAAGCGCAGGAAGCCTGTGTTGCTTTCGCATTCCGGTTTTTGATAGTGTGCGCTTCGTCCAAGATGATTCGATACCAATAGACAGAGAATATGCCTGATTTCTTCTTGTTCTTATCCACAGTACCATGCTCCGAAGTCAAGGTACCGTACGTGGTAATGACGACATCATAGTCCTCCAGATTGTCTGTCGCTTTGGCCCGTGCATTGCCGTGGTATACGAGCACGCGCATTCTATGTGAAGTTTCGACCTTGGACATGATTTCTGACTCCCACTGCTTGATAAGCGCCAGAGGAGCGACAACCAGAGTTGAATTGCTCAGACCGGGCGGGAGTTTGCGAGTGTCCTCTTCTTCGTCACCGCTGTCCTCATCCTCGTCGTCAGTCAAAGGCCGCCTGAGTCCATCGGCGGGCTTTCCGTTGGAGAGCATCAGAGCAATAGCTTGAACAGTCTTTCCAAGACCCATGTCGTCTGCCAATATTCCGCCCTTTGGAAGCACTCCCTTGGTCTTCTTGCGACCAGTCTCTTTGTCGCACATCCAATTGACACCCTCCCGCTGATGAGGCAGTAGTTTGACCTTCAATCCTTCCACTGTTCCATCGTCCTCCTCCTCATCTTCTTCATCGTCATCCTCCCCATTCTCCGATTCGGTTTCACTGACGTCTTCCTCCTTCGTGACCTCCTTAACCTCCACAGTTTCTTTGACTGTCTCCTTCACAGGGGACTTGTCGGACTCGACCTCTGACTCATCCGTGCTTTCATCAGCAGTCGTGGGCTCCTGCACAGTCACGCTTCCGAGTTGCGCGGCCAGATCATCAATATCAGCATCCGCCTGCTTCTCTGAGGACTGCTTCTGCTTCTTTTCCTTTTTCTTCTTCTTATCCTTCTTGCTCTTCTTCTTCTTACTCTTCGATTTGGGTTGCTTCCCATCCTCTTCTTCAAAGGCTCCCTCCAAGAGAGCCTTGATATTCTCATTTGCCTTGGCCGTGTCGACATAGCCGTTCACATCCATGGAGCCAAAGCCCGTGTTGCGAGACCGCACACTTGGTGTGAAACCACCCTCGCCAGTCAAGTCCACAAAGTTCTGTAAATTCTTCGACGCGTTCGTCATCTTGATGGCAGAGGGTTTCGATGCGAAGAATGTCTTGGGAGCTCGGGGTGTGTTGAACGTGAAATTCTCAGGACGCCGGATCTCCACGACTTCATCGTTAACTGGACGGGAGAAACGGTTGTTGTTGTACGCGGAGGGTCTAACAGGCTTGAATGGGTCAAATGCATCTCTTCTGGGAGTTGATATGGCAGTAGGACCTGGCGTAGTGGGTGGACGGTAATGGGAGGCACCATGGTGTGCAGGGTTCTGCGGCCGCGGTTGTGGTCTATGATGTTCTGGACGTGACTGGTTCGGTCTAGGCACATTGAAGGGGTTGCTGGGGTGGTGACTCTGATGGTGCACTGGGCGAATGGGTGACGGCTTGCCGAACTCAGGGTGGTGGGAGACGGGACGACGCTGGTCGTGTGGCTTCCGAGGCGTAAAAGGATCCGCCGCCGGGGCGTCACTTTCTTTAGCCATGTTGTATTATTGCAAGATTTCCCTGAGAATCTTCCTAAGGCGGGGTCTATCGACTCGTGTTCTCTGGGGAGCAGCGGGGGTGGGTTTATGATAGGCCAAGGGTGGGATGATTTCGAGTCAATATTGAGCTTGCATAAGGATATCGAGTCTATTGTGATGTTATCGAGACAAGGGTTGGAGATCTTTTCAGTTCTGTAGGCCAACGCAATTGTCAGCACGTCACGTCACGCGGGGTTGCAACAACAGTCCCACTATCGGGGCATATCTTCGGAGAAATAGAGCATGGACGTTGGAAGCCACTCACTTTAGGACATTGTATTGCAAAGGGGGCTAGGGGGGGGGGGGGACAAAATCCGGAGTAGTGGGAGGGGCTTTGGGCGTGTTGACGGAGATCGGCTCTGTTTAGCGTTGACATGCCACATTTTATCGATAGCGCTATCGCCCGCTTGTTTGGGCCGTTTGCCTCAATTGCCCCAGCAACCGCCGCCACCAGCCAGGAACCCGCTATCTTTCCCCCTCTCAGCTTTCTGCCCATACACCATGACTAGGACATCCTGGAAGATATCAAACTCACACTTCTCTCCAGCCACTGCTTAATACATCAGCACTGCCAGCCGCCCAATATCCGTCTGTATGGAATAACCAAGAAAGTTAAGGGATTTAGATGGCTTGTTTCGACATAAGTAGGAATGTAGACCGCCATTCTTCATTATGTGGAGCTGAGTGGCTGTCTCGGAAAAACTAAGGCAAGGAACAATTCCATCATATCTGCCTAGGCGTTGATAGATGGCTTGTTCGTATTGGAGGGATTCGATATTAGCTTCCGCTTCTTCGCTGCTTCTGCTCCACCTGAGAGACAACTTGACGACAATCTGCCCTTGACGGATTACCAGGCCCGTTCTTCCGATGCCGAGGCTTTGTTTCTGGGGAAAGGAACTTATGAGTTGGATATGCTGGGAGGACGTCATCTGAATGATTCAGTGCGAGTGATCTTTCATAGTAAGAAAAGGGATCGAGAGACCAAGGGTATCTAAGCATTTAATCTGAAGGAGGAGACGCATCCTGATTATGCAAAAACTGGCATGGGTCATGCTTAATATGAGGCGATGGTCACATATGATCCACTCCAACTTACTGCGGGCCATATGATCTCGAACAGGTTAATAGATAAACCACAACTCAAGACCACAGTTCTAAGTGAATTGCCTTGAACCAGGCAGATTCACCGGCATATGGTTCCAACATTTTCTCAAGCCAAAGACACCAGTCGTCATCCCATCGCAGGGCGCACACAGCATAACAATATTCCCAGTAGCATGGATACCAGCCCGACTTCTCCCAGTCGATGACAACAACCCGTAGTCCCGCCGGTTCACTGACACTGTCCGCGTTTCTCGGGACCATGATGTTTTTCCTCTGAAAGTCGCCATGAGTATATATCGAACCATCGCTGTGAAGGAGACGTGGAAGACATTGGCGATAGAAGTCTGCTCTAAAGACCGAGCGACCATCGTAGGTATATTTGAGCGCCATTGCCTCGATGACAGCCTCATGTGAGGTGAAAGGTCCGTTAATCTCAGGATTAGGTTCATTTGTCCAGAAAATATCATCACAGAGATGTCTTTTGCCTAAGCTACCGTAGTAGCCAGGCGATGGCAGCTGGCGTAGTTCGTCGAAGTATGTTTGTAGTGTGGCTGCAACGGTCTCCTTTTCCGAATGGTTTAGCTCCGGCCATAGTGATAGTAGTGTCTGACCAGCAATGCGTTCCATGATGATATAATTTTTGCGAGTCTCTGGGTTGGAGTAAAGCGCATAGACTCGAGGAACTGGTATACTGGTACTCTTTTGAACATATAGCATGTTCTCTCCTTCGATAAGGTTCACGCCCCTGCCATATTTAACCACAAAATGAGTCCCGATTTTGACGACTCTTCGTCCACCATATGCTAGGGATATGTCCGGGGCTGCATCGATATCAGCCTCTGTAGGAAGAGGGGAAGGTAGATCTGTTGCATAGTATGGAAGTTCTACCGTGGATGCCATCGCTGCCAGTCTGAGACGAGGGTGGAGCAGAGATTTGGATGGCTGTAGATGAATTGAGCACGTACAAGAGACCAGAGCTCTGAATGGCGCCCAGATGTAGACTAGGTACTCAGTGCGTAGCGAATCCCACTTCCACCCCCGCACCTCGGCTACGGGACGACCACACTAGAGTTTACGAATCAGGACTTCTGTCAAACCAGCCCTATGATCATACATACTCCCTGTTGCAGATAATGATATGGCTCCACTGAGATATGTATCTGCACTGAGGTCGGACGGTCAAGGAGTCTAAGATTAGCCATGGACAGTTGAATTAACTGCTCTAGGCAGTTTCGTATAGTACTAAGTCTTGTTCTATGCTAGATATAGCATTTTCTTGGATCCGGAGTTATTTAGGCGCGAACTGCTCCAAGAAGGAAATGATACTTATCCTGTCGTTAGATTAATGGACCTCAGATAGGCTCCAATTCGTGCTACATACCAACATTTATATAGATGACTAAAGCTTTTGAATTCTTTTAAATATCGAAGAAAAGGTATCACATTTATTATGTCCACTGGATCGAACCAGGTATACTATTTCCAATGAATAATTACATACATAGACTCTCGCCATTCCAACGCATCACAGTCGTGTCCATTTATTGCAGCTCGTGTCTTACCTCAAAGCCTGGCAGTTCACGGCGGGCTTCGTTGGTCTCCAAAAGATGAGCTTCTTTGCCAGTCCTATCCAGTCCAGCCCCCTTCTCTTCAGGAGGACTGGGTTGTTTTCTTTGGGACCGTCGCCAGAAAAAGATAGCTGCGGCCCCACCCAGTAGAAATGGAACACCAAGGCCGACTCCTAGGCCAATACCCAGTTTAGTGGTTTCCGGCATGCCTGATGTCTTTTCACTCACTGCGTCGGTTGAGGACGCAGAACTACCTGCAGCGGTGGTGGTAGCAGATGTTGCTGTGGCCGACGAAATCAATGACGAGAGGTTCGATGTGGACGTAGATGAGGATGAAGACGCGGATGTAGTAGATGTCGTAGCAATCGTACTCGTTCCGATGGCAATAATCTCACCAGTTTCCTTGTCGATTGTCGTGTAATTCCCAGCCTTGCAGCAGTCTTCTGCCGACGGACCGCAACAGTACTTCGTCCCGCTGTCGTCGCAGGCCGTCAAGTCCACACCGGCCGCCGTATACTCTGGATGTAGATCACTGTTAGCCGGAAGGAAACCCACCATGTAGCAGGCCAATGCGACGGCAACACATACGGGGGCAAAGCGCAGAGCATTTGTCAGTCGGCCATTCCGGTGAGGAGCAGTATTGTCGCGAGACACCACCGGTGTCTCGATCATGGCACAGCAAGTCGACATCGCAGTATTCACTTGCGAGACAGCATGTGGTGACCCCGGTCCCACACCCAACCAGCGCGCCATCTAGAGTAGCGTTGTAGTATTCGGAGGAACTTGCCTCGATGCCTAATCAAAGAACACATAATATCAGAACGACATGAAGAGCAGAGGAAGCAGAAGGATCGAGGGACAGAACGTACCGTTGTGTGAATAGCAGTCGATGGCTGCTGCAAAAGGAGCAGAGCACAGCAGCAGAAGGGCTGCCGAACGCCACTGCTTCCGTTGCAGTCGCATAATGTTTTCAGGTGAGCTGACAGCCTCAGGGGATCTGCAGTTCTGCACTCGACAGCAGGCGGACTGCGGCGATATAAAAAAGCGACAATTCTCCCCGTTAGAGAATCGTCCACGTGCGGCGGCCCTCCGTAGGTTGAAGAACTCTTGCGCCTCCACGGGTCTCTCGGTCGTTTCTGCAGCGATGCCAGCGGCCACTTGCAACTTGCAAGTGCACATTACGGAGTACGGAGTAGCTTTTACCCCTCAGGCAAGGCGTTGCGAAGCATTATCTTCGTAAGCGCTAGGGACGTTAGGGCAGGGCCCGGGCCATTTGAACAGCCAAGGAGAAGGTCAAGGGCGGAATGGCCCCCAAAATCAAGCCAATTAGATCCTATCTTCAGATAGTAACCCCTACTAGTATAGCTTACTGCATCCAATCACGTGACCTATTATACATGGGACATGATTAGTCAAAAGGGGGTTATCTGGAGGTTAAATACATGAAGGATTCATATTACCCAGGAGTTACTAGTGTCCCTATGAACTATAGGCGTGTTACTCTGGATTTAAGTGGTTCACAAGGACAAGAGAGACTAGAGGTGCTACCCGCTCGACCATCGGAGTGGAGCCCATATTCCTGGAAATTTTATCTCGATCCAATCACTCAAGCCAACGATTTCATGTGAATTTGACGCGAGAATGTTATTTGGCCGAAAATCAGGCTGCCGCATAACCGGCCGATGCATTGTTGTTTCAGCCTTAAACCAAGAAAAGACACAATTTTCAGGTGATCAAAAAGTTTCACGGTATTGGTATCAGGAGATTTTTTGCGAAAGCGATAGATCTCTCTATAAAGATGCTATATCGCCGAAAAGGGTGCCACCCAGCTTCTCCATAATGATATACTCGGACCTAAATGGATTCAAGCTTGTTAAGCACTGAGCGTATATTCTCATTGTAACTACATCTATCAGCTTCGCGAAGGGTACCTAGAAGAAAGAAGTGTACGTACAGCCATCTTACAGAAGTATACCGGGACAATTTATTGTCGGGATATTCAATCGAATGGTGTGTGGATTTTGCCCTTACTGATTGAGTGTCGACCCCTTGGAAGGGTTGAAACCGACCCCACGACAGACGGAGGTTCCCTAGTCGCATATTACAAAGAAGCTGATGCATGAATGTAGTGTGTAGTATAATTAGGATGATGCATGCATTGTTTGTAGACTCTTACAAACCGGTTTACAGCTCACACTTCCCCTATCACCCCCTTCAGAATTTCTGGGACAACGACACTCGCATCACCCTCGAAGAACCAATCCCCGGGCTTCAACCCCGAAGAGCCGACGTCGTTACGGTCCATATTGACCACCGCAACTCTGGCTCCTCTTTCCCGGGCCTTGTCCACATATCCTGCTGCAGGGTATACCCTCGAGCTTGTACCAATCACCAAGATCAGGTCGACATTACCTTTATTCATCCATTGGTCTACCCGATCAATTGTGTTCGATGGTAAGCTCTCCCCGAACCACACCACCCCGGGACGTAACAGCCCATCTTTGCATTCTGGACAGTGTGGAAGCACATCCGTGCTCAGTGCCGAAAGAGGAACGCGTTCGTCCGATATATCAGCCCCCATATCCTCATCGTCCCCCAATGCATTGGATAGCGATCGAGAGGCTCCTCTGCCTGGTTTATTTTCGGTAGACGGGGTCAGTTTGGGGGCGTTCTTTGGCAGTGCGAGCGCGGGGACAATTGGGTCGGTAAAGTCTTCGCGCGAGTAACTGCAATAGAACGATGTGCATTTTACTTTAAAAAGGGAGCCATGGAGAAGATGGAGCTGCTGTGGTGGATGGTTTGCCCGTTGCGAAAGGCCTGCGTAGTGTAAGGTAGCTGGTTAGTACGATATCACTTCGAGCAAAATCCCAGGGATTACATACCATCCACATTCTGACTCAGCGTAATGAAGTCTTTGTTTTTCCGAGCAAGCTCGGCCAGGGCATAGTGCGCGCGATTAGGCTGTGCCTCGAGGGCCATATGTCTCCGATAGCTATAAAACTGCCATACCAGATCGGGGTTGGCATCGAACGCCTCGTGCGTCGCGAGCTCAGTCGCGTCGTAGGATCGCCATAGACCTCCAGCTCCTCGAAAGGTGGGAAGCCCCGAAGAAGCAGAGACACCGGCTCCTAATAGAGTAATAATTCGCCTACATCCTTTTAAGTACACGGTGAACGATTTCAGTTCTGCTGCGGGAATGGCAGAGGGAGCCATGGTGGAGTGTCGAAGAAATTGCGGAGATGTTATGGACCATGTACCTGGAGTAAGAATTACTTTTGGTCTCTCAACATCAACCGGGTATATATAGGCCTGTCAAAGAATGATATTTCCCAGTGAGGGGGGATAATCCGTGTCGAGTCAGGCATTTGGAGAAGTGGTGGCCTAGTTGGTGTTCCGATAAGTCGAGATCACGCTAGGTAGCGATGACGTGGGGTCGCATCTAAACCATCTAGGGATTTTGCGATCATGTCTACTATGTAGTAATGATTCCATTAAAGGGCCCACACAGAGAGTTCTTCCGAATAGACTGCTCAGCTTCTCATCAATTCCCAAGTAGAAGCACATGCATTATCCTTGCAAAGTGTGGACTTGAGGTTGCAAGGACACTGCGGCGTGCAGCTGCTACACTACCCCGCAGGGTCAGAGAGTTAGGCGGGGTTTCAATCCTTTAAACATAGTATTATAAGCACAACAGCATCATTCTTTCATACTTCAAAGAAACAAATCCAATTTTATACGCCCAAAGCCATGAAAACAAAAGAAATGTGATGGCATGAATCTCGCTTATCAAATTCAATGTTGTTCCTCTAGTGGAAGCTCGGTCCCAATGGCCTTCTCCGCATAAGCGCGATTCCCATCATTCTTTGCGGCAACAAAGGACTTCACATAGCTTGGCACTTCGGAGACTTTGTTCCCAGGGCTAGGAACAGGCTCGCCAAACGCCTCCCAAACGGGGACAACCCCCGTCCAAACACGGTCGGTAACCTCCTCATTGCCTGTGTCTTTCTTCTCATCCGAGACGCCACCGTCTCGGATCTTACCACTGCCGCTCATGATCTTGACCTTAAGGATGACGGTCGAAGACATCTCTGCACGGTCTGGTGGCACACGCGTATGTGCCCAACGGTCCGAAAGCACCGAATTGGTGATAAGCTCCATCGCATAGAGCTTCTCAGCTTCATCAGTGACTAACTGAGCGTATCCCTGAAGAATAGCCGAGCGATAGTTATAGCTATGGGAGTTCGGTGTCAATGACAAGATCAACCCATCAACCTTGCTAGCAGCCACGCAAACAGGCAACCCTTCTCCTTCAGCATTCCGGGCCAGATTCATAATTCGAGAGCTGACATAGCCATGAAGATAGCAATCAAGAGGCTCGTCAATGCTAGCTGAAGGGTAATCGAACGAGCCCATCTGTCCGATCATGGGCAAGATTGCAGGGAATGGCTCCGATGGGTTGGGACTGAAGGATACATGGAGAACCTGGGTGGAGTTGATGATGGCATGAATGGCACCTAGATCATAGGTTGCTATGACAGGTTTTAGTAGCGACACTTGAAACGTCCCAATCAAGCACTCTGAAGAATACCTCGGTGCTTGTAGCGGTTGACCGTGTTCGACGGCCGCTTCGAATATGTTAGAGTCCTCCCCATCGTCTATGATGCCCCAACAATTCAGAATAAGAGCTATATATTCAGATAATGGTCGTTAATTGTCCGGGTGGAGTGGTGGAGCTGTTGAAGAAATGAGACGAAGTACTAATGATAGTTGTAGCTACATCTTATATATTACTGACATGACTCATGAGTCAGAGTCATCAAGGAATTCCATCATTGAGAGGGGTGACCTAGCCCTTGGGATCACAATCCAATGGCGCGAACTCTCTCCTTTAGACATCTCGTGGCTCTGGTACGCCCTGGAGGACCGAGATAAGAAGCATGTCGGAGGAGATCGCAAGTCGCGGCCTAACCCGGAAAGTGCATGCGAGGCCATCGCAAACCACTCAACGCTGATTGGCCGATACCGCCGACCGAGGCTGGCAACCTGAGGCACCCGTAGCGGCGGCCTGAACCAAGGGTCTCCGGAGGTCTCGCGATCACCGCCGACCATCCGAACCAAACGCGGCCGAGATAGCCAGTCCTGTTTCCGACAGAGCTTTGTCCAATACCTTCAATGGTGCTTCAATAAGTATGTCGACATGCAAAGCAGCCATCCGCCAATGGCCTCGTTATCTCCGTCGCCAGGCACCTCTCACCTCCGTCCCGCATTTTAGCCGGCCGGTGCTCCAACGTACTGCTCTTCGCCGTACTTACGCTTCTATCTCCGCCGCGGAGCTCAAATTCGGCCAGCCACTACACGAGACACATCCCCATATACTGAACCCAGGAGAACGTGCGTACATGAACTCGAGGCCAACGGACACTTAATGCAACACATTGGATACAGGATTAACGTAACACAAGTCACACCTGGGATAACGGCTCTCGAGTATGCCCAGCGCCGGTCACGACTCGCCAACAGATTACCCAAGTATGCTGTCGCCGTGCTCGCTGCTGCAGAGGTTACATACCGTGCGTCGGGGATATTCAACGAGTACCGACAGGACTCGAATTTCTTTTACCTGACAGGTGAGTGGTCATTACGGGTTATTGAGAGGCGGTGTCACTCACAGCTCTGTTCGAATAGGTTTCAACGAACCCAATGCGTTAGCCATCATCGGTGAGCTCGTGCTACGGAACCAACTATGGATTTTGGCACTCATTCTAAACAGCGAACGACGGGTCCGGGAATAATCACCTCTTTCATCTTTTTGTACGGGAGAAGGATGCCAAGGCCGAACTTTGGGATGGAGCTCGGTCAGGCACCCGCGCGGCGATTGACGTTTTCAACGCGGACGAAGTAAGACGCCACTCGATTATTTACACTGAGCGCTTTTGACATTCTGGGTTGCAGTCGGGGGACATTGAACGCATCGGGGATCTCCTTCCTAAGGTCCTTGCGGATGCCACAGAAATCTATACGGATATTCCGGCCTTCAACCCTGGAAGGTCATCCTTGCACCGATACCTGTACGGTCCTACGGGGGCATCCGAAAAGCTCAAGAAAATGGTCGACTACCGGAAGGTCAAGTCATTGCGCCCCATTCTCAACGAGATGAGAGCCTTCAAGAGCGAGGATGAAGTCGTGCAATTGCGCCGTGTTGGACAGGCTTCCGGGAGAGCGTTCACCGAGTCCATGAGGCAGACATTTACCAAGGAAAAAGACCTGACTGCTTTCTTGGAGTACAACTTCAAGCGCAATGGCTGTGATGGCAGCGCATTCGTTCCGGTTGTCGCGGGTGGATCCGTAAGTAACTCCTTTCATATGGAGTGAACACAGATTAATGGATGTAGAATGCCCTGAGCATTCACTACACCAGGAACGATGATGTCTTGAGGTATGTACCCCTTGAGTTATGGCCATTGCGATACTTACACAAGGCTATAGGGATGGGGACATGGTTCTAGTCGATGGAGGTGGCGTGCGTATTTCTTCCCATCAATCGCGTACCGAGACTAATTGATTCATAGGAGGCGGGCACTTACATCTCCGACATCACCAGAACCTGGCCGGTTAACGGCAAATTCTCCGATCCCCAGCGTGATCTGTACAACGCCGTGCTAAATGTGCATCGCAACTGCATCTCTCTCTGCAGGGAGGATGCTGGGTTCACCCTGGACCGGCTGCATACCATTGCCGAGAATGGCCTGCGAGAGCAATTGATACAGCTTGGGTTTGATATCTCTGGAGATGTAGGTCTTGATCTCTCATCAGGTATTTTCAGACACTAACCATATATAGGCCATGGGCATTCTTTTCCCTCACCACCTGGGTCATTATGTTGGTCTTGATGTCCATGATTGCCCCGGGTATTCCCGCGGCTACAACCTTAAAGCAGGCCAATGTATCACTGTGGAGCCGTAAGTACCGATGCCCTCATGACATGTTATTTATACTAATGATCACCAGTGGCATCTACGTCCCAGATAATGACCGTTGGCCGGCGAAGTTCCGGGGTATCGGAATCCGCATCGAGGACAGCGTCTGTGTCGGAGATGACAGTCCCATTGTACTGACCATGGAGGCAGTTAAAGAGGTAAGTTTTACTCCTGGCGTGTCACCCTTGCGGATTGCAGTGAGGAATACTTGCTAAGACGGGGACTTGTTCTAGGTTGATGATATCGAGGCTCTCCGTGATTAGGGGTTGGGGACAGGAGTCGTGTACAGATAGATACCCTTGCATATGATTGTAAAATAGTGAACCAGAGAATGGACGGTAGTTAGCAGACAAAGGCCCGGTTGAGTAAGAAGTAAACAGAGACGAATCCGGTTTTGGTGGTTCGTGTGGTGGTGTAGACGTCACCAGTATTACCCGTATCCAAAACACATGGACGCGTGAGTGGGGGTTGTTTTGTATGTATGTAAGTAAGTGTATAGATCTCGGACTGGACGATGGGAGCAAGACATTGGGGCATAAATCATGCAGTCCCTCACTGAGTCCCCTACTCCGAAAGGGATACCGGCAGAGAGCAGGACTCTGGACCTGCCCTGCTGAGTCGCGAGCGCAGAGAATGGTTCATGCTTCGCGCCGGGCGGTGGTTGTCCGGCGCACATCCCGGAGCCAAAACAAACCCGCCGGGCTCCACCGACCTTCCCTGACACGCTTAGTCTGCTTTGCTCTTCTTTCCATCATCACCACCAGCCAGTCTGCTTCTCCTCCCCTTGACCTCCCGTTCCCACCTCCCACCCACCACTCCCCTCCCCCCAGGCTCTCGCGGGTTTGGCTGCATTGCTTCCCCTTCTCATAGGGCACGGCTTTCTAGTCTTCTCTCGCACGCTTACCGCCGCTCCTTATTTGCTCTCCTATCGCGTCGACCATGGCCTTTTTCTAACCGAGTAATCTGCCCATCGAGACGTGTAACGCATCGCGTGCTCGCCTCCAGTGCCCCTCTTTTGCCGGTGTCCAACTCACCGCGAACTTGTCTCATATAGTGCCTTGTATATTGTTACCACATGGCAGCTGTATTCGTACCACATTCGCCTCGGTCTACACTTAATATGTCGACTCGCCGACCACTCGCCAACGTGCCGAATGCTACCAATTCCCCTCACAGATCAGGCCTCGTGCCTGCCAAACGTCTACGTCCAACGAGCACTCAGATTGACATCCCTTACGGCCAGCCCCCTCCGAAGAAGCAGATAGTGGACGGGCAGGACGCAGACGCTCGATCCCCGACCCGGAGCAGGGCGTCCGTCTACCAGAACATCGACCCCAAACTGTTCCTGCGGCGGACCAATAATGCCCAGCCGAGTGCATTTGAGAGGAAACTGGTAGCCGCGAGAGATAAGGAACGACAGGCACAAATGAAAGGCACGAGGCACGAGAGGCCTTCTGCGGAGACCCTCGATTCCATTAGGCAGTGGCAGAGGCATTACCGCAAAGCCTTTCCTCAGTTTGTTTTCTATTTTGATAGTATCCCGGAAGATGTTCGCAGTAAATGTTCCAGGCAGGTGCTTGCGTTGGGTGCGGTAAGTTTCCCATCTGCTTCGGCATCTCGAAAGCACTATTTTCTCCATGGAGCGACGTGCTGGGTGTCAATGAGACCCCACTGTTCTTTTGTAAAAGACATCCTTGCGTGACCGGATAGCATTGCTGATACATCCTACACAGCGCGAAGAAAAATTCTTCTCGCGTCTAGTGACCCATGTTGTTACCTCTCGCACTATCCCCCCGGAAAATGATGTCACGAACGCACCTGAATATAATGGAGATGCGGCAGACCAAGCACCTGTGGACGGTTCGCTGCAGACAGTCAACCCTTCATTGCTCGAGAAAAGCGCCGATACACACCTCCACATGTCCTTGAAAAACGATGCACGGCGGGAACAGAAGGGGATGGATGTTCTGCACAGAGCTCGCCAAATGGGAATGAAGATCTGGGCCATTGAAAAGCTACAGCGGATGATTGCAGCCATAAATGATGGAGATGTCGGAGGTCACGACAGTCATACTACTCGGAATAGCAATGTCGCTGGTGGTCTTACCAGGGCTCGGGGTGAAAACGATCTGTCACAAGTTCTCCAGAACGAACTTCTGAATGGCCCGTCTGATCGCAATCCCCTCTCGGTGCTGAAAGAGCTCGTGATGTTCAAGGGGCCTTTCATATATATCCACGACATGGACGAGAAGACACGGCCCGTCATGGTGCGAGAATATCCCAAGGTCACAAGACGACAGGATGGTATATGGCCGCAATTCCGAAGTGCACGGCTAGGAAAATGTCCGTTCATTGAGGAGCCCCCCACGAAGAAGGAACTTGAGCGGCGGCGTGCCCGCGTACGAGAAGGGGAAAAGAAACTTCTTGCCAAGGCCGCTGCTGTCCAGGAAGTCCCGGATGCTAAACTAAATGCACCAGAGACTGATAGGAAGACTATTAAATGCGAGTCCGAGGACAAGACTCCTGAATTGGACCAACCAGAAGAGGTGCCCCTTGAAAAACAACTTGACATGCAGGAGATGCAGTCGACAAAACAACTATCGCCCAGGAAAAGTTCGGAGAGTTTCGTGCCTCCCCCACTTCATCGCAAGGGCCCATTTTTCCACGGCCGTGAACCTGCTGCATCAGGCGTACAGCCTTCGAATATCACCTCCGCCATACGTTCCCAAATGGTTTCCTCGACTGCTGCCGCACCTGGTGCCAAGGCTGGTGTGAGCAAGGAAGTCCATGAACTGAAGAGAAAGGTGCTCGAGAAAGGAAACGGCGGGCTTGCCGCTGGCACGATGCCTCCATCGCACCACGCTATAGATGGAGCCGCTTCGTTGAGGATGAAGGCCCAGGAAAACCGCCTCGGTAAAATGCAGCCACCCGAGAAGCTTGTAAACGTTCCCGAGGAGATAACAATAACCAAAATGGAGGGCACTGGAGCTGTCAAGCGGCGTGCAAGTGATCGAAAGGCCATCATAATCCCGAAAAAGAAAGAGAGAAGGAGGGACCCCAAGCCAGGCTACTGTGAGAACTGCCGGGACAAGTTTGATGACTTTGAAGAGGTAATGCTGAGCACCGAGACTCGAGTATAAAGAGGCTAACCATCGGCAGCACATCGTGACCCGGAAGCATCGCCGATTTGCAACGAACCGGGCGAACTGGGCCGAACTGGACGCTTTACTCTTTCAGTTGGCGAGGCCCGTGAAAGATGAAGCCTCGGGATTATAATGAGACCACACGCTAGAAGAACCAAGGAGAGCAAGTGGTATATGTACGACTTTTGTTGGACGCTCAGCGGGGATAATATATGAAAGAAAACGAGCCATCCTTCTATAGCAGTGGCATCCATACGTCTCTCATTTGCTCTTCGGAGCGGCATATTACGATCGGCTGGGCTTGCGTCTAGTCCTTCATATTCTATCTCTCCATTTTTCCTCCGCGCCAATTCTCTGTCTTATCGCTTTTCCACTCGCAATTCGTTCCCCTTGTAATTGCTGCACAACCGGCGTCCTTGGATTCTGCATGCCCTATCCCTGCTTACTGTTGACCTGATGAATGAAAAGCATCTAACGGCCTCGCCAGCGACGATTTTTTTGAAGATCTTGGAAACCCTCATCAATAGCGAAAAGAAAAAGACGAAGGGAAATCGAAGGAGATCGGATGGAATGAGGCGACACGGAACTCATCAGCATCCAGTACATGCATGCACAGCGCATTAGGAAACCAGCTTATACTTTGATGGTTTGCATTGGCATTGTTTGGCACTTGAACTGATTGTGGTTTACTCACATATTCTTCTTCTCTTCTATTTTCTGTTTTCGTTTCTTTGCATTTTATCTGTTCTGTTCGATTCTCACGAGTATCTCATGGGCGGATGTGTTTTACGGGGTTGCATACAAAGGCATGCGGTACATGCCTGGACCGGTGTTGATTACTGCTTTCGAGCTTGGTGGTTATTCTTTCTTCTTTTGTTTTTCCCCCTCCTGTCCCTCGTCTCGTGACTATTTATTGCTAGTGACTTCATTGGTATACTGGCCCCCCTTAGCCAGTTCTGCCGTCTCACCAGTCTCTTAGTACCAGCAATATTTAGCTCTATCAACTATAGTCACATCCATAGAAATGGAACTCTAGCTACTACTACATCACACCATATTACCCACTTTAATTGTTATCCAACCCGAGCAACACCGAGCAAAGAACTGAAAATAACTTACCCCCTCCCCCTCTTACTAATCCGCTTAGCATCGGATATTCACTACCTTAGCCACAACCCATATGCACATACGGAGTAGCTACTATGTAGTCTGCAGAACTACCCACTATCTACCTAGTAGTACACGGAGTACTTACTAAGTACGTAGTGTGGTGAGTGACTTGCATTGCTGACCTCAGCCTCGGTCCACATCCGGGCACCTGCCACCGACAACCTAACAAACCCCTCCTTCCCTCGGTCCGGGAAAAAAAAAAGAAAGAAAGAAATGGAACCAATAGAAAGGCCGGAACACCATAGCTGTTGACCAATGAGCGGGCGTAGCAAGGTAGCCGCACGGCCTAATCGGGCAGGGAAAAAAAAAAGTGTGAATAATAGAAAATGTTGGGGAATAGTAAAGTCAATTCTGGATGATCCGGGCTACGCGGCATTGTCTATACCAGGTTGGTTTTA
Source organism: Aspergillus sclerotiicarbonarius CBS 121057 (assembly GCA_003184635.1). Lineage (NCBI taxonomy): Eukaryota > Fungi > Ascomycota > Eurotiomycetes > Eurotiales > Aspergillaceae > Aspergillus > Aspergillus sclerotiicarbonarius. Next base: position 283,171 of record KZ826358.1, on the reverse strand, counting down.
TATAAGACGGGCTGCTGCTGCTGGCTCTGGTGGGGACGGGGCGCGGAGAGAACGAACGAACCGAACAAGGGATTGCTCTTTTGATCGTCGAGCTTCTTTCTTGAATTCATTGTTGTGTTTCAACTCGCAGACTTGTCAGGGTTGTGTGGGGAATCATCCTTTGATACTTTATCCAGAACTTGACGGGAGGGTACTTTTTTTTTTATCCTTTTGCTTCCGGGTAGTGACGACATTGGGCCTTTTTTGCCGCTCACGTACCTTCAACGAGTACCTCGTCCGACACTCCACGCCGATAGGTGTTTGTGTGCCTGTGTTTTTGCCGTTTTCGGTTCTTTGTGTTTGCCATCTTATATTTGCCTCTTCAGGGGCGACTCACGTCGTTGCTATCTTTTATTTTCTCTGGACTTCAGACTTGGTCCATCTCTTGTACATACCCGGGCTTTTCGGTATAATCATGGCTTCGAGATTATCCACTCAATGGCTGGTGCCTCTGGCGAGGTCCTCTGTCCGCTGTCGGACTGCTTCCGCACCCGTCTTTTCGGTTCTGGCTGGCCGACCTGCCATTGCCACTCGGTCCGGATGTGAGCCTCAGAAACGGCATAGCTCTCATTCTCCGCTGGGGGTGGCCCCGGCCAATCCCCGCAAGAAGGTGACCATGCAGACGTTACGGAACCTTTACAAGAAGGGCGAACCGATTACAATGCTTACCGCCCATGACTTCCCTAGTGGGCATGTTGCCGAGCTAGCGGGAATGGATGTGGTTCTGGTCGGAGATAGCTTGGCCATGGTCGCGCTCGGCATGGAGGATACGAGTGAGATTCTCATGGACGAGATGTTGCTGCATTGTCGGAGTGTCGCCCGTGCAGTCAAGAGCGCATTCACGGTCCGTATACCATCCCTGTTGCGGCGAGAAAACGGAGACTAACGAGTGTTGTGACGTAGGTCGGAGATCTTCCTATGGGCTCTTATGAAGTTTCTCCCGAGCAGGCTGTTCAATCAGCCATCCGCATTGTGAAGGAAGGCCGTGTCCAGGCTGTCAAGCTCGAGGGTGGCGCCGAAATGGCACCGACCATTAAGCGCATCACCCAGGCTGGTATTCCCGTTGTCGGTCACATCGGGCTTACGCCCCAACGCCAGCACGCCCTTGGAGGGTTCAGAGTCCAGGGCAAAACGACTGCCAGCGCATTGAGGTTGTTGAAAGATGCTCTAGCCGTACAGGAAGCTGGAGCATTTCTCATTGTGCTCGAGGCAGTGCCCGCCGAGATCGCCGCTCTCATTACCAAGAAGTTGCGCATCCCCACTATTGGCATCGGCGCTGGGAACGGCTGTTCAGGGCAAGTCCTAGTCCAGATTGACATGTCCGGAAATTTTCCTCCGGGCCGATTCCTCCCCAAGTTCGTCAAGAAGTATGCCGACGTCTGGGGAGAGGCCATCAAGGGCATCCAACAATATCGCGATGAAGTTAAAAGCCGGGCATATCCATCCGAAGAGTACACCTACCCCATTGCGAAGGAGGAGTTGGCCGAGTTTGAAAAGGCCGTGGAGCATATTCACGAAAAATAAGTGCCCGTCTTCTCCACTCAGCGTTCCAGTTTCTCATGCTGCAAGTCTTGAGTGATCCACACTTTTGCATCATAACTTGCATCATGTCCAGCAAGTTGTTTCAGTGATACCTTGATATTTCATGTCCATGTTCATGATTCTCATACAGTTATAAAGGTGGCAGTTTGCTGCGCACCGTTGCATTCCAAAATCTTGTTCCCTGTTAGCTCGATATCTGTTTATTAACTATAGCAAGATTACCTGTATATAGTCAAGACAACTGTTGTGTAAATGCACAATGATCATTAATCATCATTATCCAAAAGCAGGCGTCATGGAGTACGCAACGATGAGCTGCTCATCTGTCTTGAAACACTTGAAATTGTTAGTAGAGGTTAGATTAACTTAACCAGACGACTTACTCTCCACAATCCACCAACACCTTCGTCCAGCCCTGGAGCAAATACGCTGTTAACATAGCAGAACACCGAGTCGGATTCTTTACAGTCTAGCTTCTTTCTGAGAAACTTCACAACTGTTTCGAACTTTTGCGAAGCACTGATCTTGAATACCCGGTTCTTGAGGATCGGCGCTGAAGGAAGAGGCTGAAAGCGAACCGTGACTGAAACAACGTTAGTATTAGCCCGACGAGATAAGCCACATGACGTTAGTAGGCGCGAGCGCTCGTGGTGAGGGGCCAGTGTAGAGCTCGAAGAGCGCCCATCAAACTGGCCCAGAACGAGGTAAAATAAGTAAGTTGAATGACGACGTATATGATCGCCAGTAGCATGATGATTCAAGAATTAAACTTGCCTTTTCCCGTATCCACGGCTTCAGCATCCGCCAATGCTTGATGGGCATCGCGGGGTAGACTGGTTAACACCACGGAAGCGGACATGGTCATTGGCAAATCCGCGCCTTGCTTGTCGTCTGGTATAGGTGCATTTTGGGTATTCGAGGCAGAGTCAGAGGATTGTTTACGATTGGCTGGTCTGTGGGCGAGGCTGTTTTGGTCGAGGTTGGGAGAGTTTTGGGCCGAGGGGCCTTGGGATGATGACGATTCCATTCCAGTTTGAAGGAAGTTGAGACTGGGGTGATTTCACCGTTTGCTTGGCCTCGAATGGACAAAGGATGATCAGGAGACGTGATATGGATGATAAGGAGGAACAGATGGAGGTTGAGGTAGATGTCGGGGTTGATGGATAATTGTTGATGTTCCATTGATTGCATTGTCAGGCGGAGATGGACACCTGAGGCATGAAGGGGGTGACCCAATCACAACGGCCGGCACCATCTTCCATCCATTATCAGTTTCCCTCGGCTTGGCTGGGTTGGAAACCGGTCAATAAATTGGGGAATTTTGTAAGTTCCAATAAGACACTTTGCTGTGAAGCCAGAGACGCCACTTACTCATGGTAGGTGTCATTACTAGTACCCAGGTACTTCTTCCTCCTCCATCTAACTAACCTAACTAGCGATCTCTCCAAGGACCTGCCTCGTCAAGTGGATCGGAGCCTTTTTGGGCACAGTTACATCTGCTGATTGTCAACCTGAAAAGACCCACAGCCGTTCTACTCTATCCTCTCAAAGTAGTACTGTGAGGTAGTGATGATGCATGTAATCATCGACGCTTCTAGTATCTATGCTCGAACCCCCTGGTGTCTTGATCACGCTGCCGCACGGATCACGGATAGTAATACAATGTACGAACCACAAAGGACAAAAGGACTGGGCTGGACAGAGAAGTGAAGCAACGCCGTCCACTAATTAGATAGCCTGCTGGCTATTGGGCGATAAGTATTGTTCCCCGGCATTCCACTAGGGGCCCCATTGGCGACGATCATCCCTTCCCGGCGGCTAGATCGATTTTTGGGCATCGTGTAGCCCTGTCACGGCCTCCGCAGGCGCACTATTGAGGACGGAGGCTCGAATCGTTTCCAACGCCTTCGTCTGGTCAACAAGACCATACACGGCGTATAATCGTCTGTTATGGTGAAATAACAATTAAACAATACCGAACCCGCGGGCAGGCGACTGGTGGCCGGCGAGGGGAATTGCCGGGCCTGACCCGGATTTCGCAGGCATTACTCCGTACCAGTCAGTCAGTCCGTCACCTCATCCCCGTCCCGCTATCAGTCATACTACGTACCACCCGTTCTTTAAGTTCCCTCGCTCCCCTTCGACTCCTCCCGCTTCCCTCGCTCGCCCACCTCCTTCTGTGCAGTATCCCTTCTCTCTCTCACCGGGTTTTCCAACTTTCCCCTCTTTCTTCCTCCCATCCTTCCCTTGCTGTGATCCGACCCGGCCGCACCTTTGCCGCCGCCTTCGATCTGCCCTATTGCTACCCAGAGTCACCCCGCTCATTGCTTCCCCGCTCCAGTCTTGGGGATAGTTGCAGTTCAACCCACTCGCGCAATTCGCCCCTGATCCTTATCTCTCGGTGTCAACGGACTCAAGGACCTATTTTCTCACATATACCGACTTTATCCGGAGATCTTGCAAAATGAGTAGCCCTAAGCGGAGAATTGAGACAGACGTGAGTACCCCCGCCCCCTCATACTCCGCGGCGAGAGAAGTGGCGCAAGGGCTAACATTTGAGGCCTTCTCTATAATAGGTCATGAAGTACGCAATAACACATTTGTTGCGCCCATATCTGATCGCTCGCTGACCGTTGGCAGGATGTACGCACCCCTCCCCGTACTCGGCCCACCAATACCCGTCTCGACTTCTGTGAAACGTGAAACGGGCACGTAGTTTTGGGACAAAGAATATATTTGAGGAGGACTGAGAGGATTCGTGCTGATACGTCTCATAGGTTGATGAGTGATTATGAGGTGACTTTGGTCAACGATAACAGTGAGTTCACCCGGCCGTTTGCCACACTCTCAGACGCTGACTGTCAAATGTAGTGTATGTCCACAGAGGTTCCCCTCGGAATAGATGTCGATGATAGGATGTGTATTGATCACGCTCTTTGACAGGCAAGAATTCTATGTGCGCTTTAAGGGACCGGAAGAGAGTGAGTCTCATGAAGCCTGGGCTGCCACAACCCGTTTTGCTGACATCGCCAGCACCGTTCGCCGGTGGCCACTGGAAAATCCACGTCGAACTACCTGATCAGTATCCATACAAGAGCCCGAGTATTGGCTTTGTCAACCGGATCTTCCACCCGAACATCGACGAGCTGTAAGGCGGCCTCGGTCACGTTTTCATCCGATCGCTAACTTCTTGTGTTAGATCGGGCTCCGTCTGTCTGGATGTCATAAATCAAACGTGGTCACCCATGTACGACATGATCAACATTTTCGAAGTCTTCCTTCCTCAACTCCTGCGCTATCCGAACCCTTCGGACCCTCTGAATGGCGAGGCAGCGGCCATGCTCATGAGGGAGCCAAAAAGCTACGAGGCAAAGGTGAAGGGTACGTACCACGTGCAACGCCATTCCCCATTCGAAGCTCACTGGAGTAGAATACGTGGCCAAGTACGCCAGCAAAGAGGCCGTCGACGAGGCCGGCGAAGACACCGAGTCAGAAGACGAACTGAGCTCGGCCGGCAGTTACGAATCCGGCGGCGAAGAGCCAGCCGGCACAATGGACGATGTTTAGCTCATCCGTCTTAGAATATTCGCCTCTTGGTTTGGACATTTGCACCAGTATATCGCATCGGCATCATCATCTATATCTTTCGGGTCTTTCGTTCACTGTTTTTCTCGGGTGTCAGGCGGAAGGGCGTTATGGCGGAGTTCTGTTGTTCACGGGGCAATCGACCAATAGGGTCGCGAAGATAGTATCAGAACAGGCACTGACCTAGCGTGGGGTGCGGGCAAACCGTGCTGTCTGAAATGGTCCCGGTTTGTACGACACTTGCAGATGCTTGCTTAGCCTTCAGACTGTATATCTCCAATGGAGCATATTATTATATTATAGTACCCCCACTAGCACATAGCATAGCGCGGTTATCAGAGAATTTGTCTATCCGCAATCCATGCACTGCAATCCTATTCAACTTGTTCAGTAATGTACCTAACTAAGCACCGATAGCTACCTCCCGTGCGGTCTACCCAACACAAGCCTAAAACAACATCCAAGCAAACATGCGGAAACAAAGGAAATGAAAATAAAAGAGGAAGTAGTAGAATCAAAGTGGACTGGCCTAAGCACAGAACCAGGGTATAAAAGAAGAGTAGATAATAAGCACCACCGATGGCAAAGAAAAGCTTAAGCTTGTCGCCAGCGACACCATCGATGCGCGTAAAGAAGAAGAAGAAAAGGGTATTAGAAAAAAGGTGGGAGAGCGAAAGGTGGGAGAGCGGAAAAGAACAGCAATCAAATCAAATCAAACGTAAGATCAGAAAAAAGCAAACCAAAGGAGAATAGAAAAAGGAGAAGAAAGGGGTGGTGGTAATATCAACGTCCGTCCGTCTGTCCATCCGTCATGTCGTTCTTTCGTCCATCCATCCATCCATCCATCCACACACCATATCACACAGCACACCACAGCAGACCACATCTGCGCATCAAATCATGTAACCTTCAACACCCCAAACACATCGCGATCGGCATTGTCTTCCGTACTCGACCCAGGCCGCGACCGGTTCTTGCGCGTATTAATCACCACCTCACCCCAATGCTTCGGGACCGTGCCGTCCGTCGGGGAAGTGGATCGCTGGGTCCGGACGGGGGTCGAGTCGGTGGTAGTGACTTTCACGGCGGGTGCTGCGTCGGGGTCGGAGGCTGTTGATGGGGGAACGGTGCTGGGGAGAGTGGCGCGAGGTTGGAGGTGTGGTTGCGGTTGGAGGGACCAAATGTCAATGACGGAGCTGTCACATTATCACCATTAGGGTTGTTTTTCTTGTTGTTGGTTTCGGGTGGGGGGGAAGTTGTGGCTCACTCTGATGTCCGTTGACAGATTGCCTCGAGGGCTTCTCGTTCGCGCTTCAGGTAACTAGGGTCTGGGTGGTTGCCTTGGGCGGTTTGATTCAGGGCGCCGTAGCCGTAGCCGGGTTGGTAGATGTCATCTTCGAGGAGACGGGCGGATTCGGGGTGGGTGGGCTTTAGGAGTAGTGGTTAGTTGAGGTTTTGAGGTTTTTGGGTCGGGCGCATAGGGAGGGGGTGCGCCGTGTTGGAGGGAGGGGAGGCTTACATTGTGAGGTTCCCGACGATTACGTCCGAGACATGAGGCGCAGATACCCATTTGTGCTGATTAGATTGCGGTATTGGCGGTGGAGGCGCGGGATATTCAATGATGGGAGGACGGTGGGTGATTATTGAAGGGAGGCTGTATCGTGGGGAGAAGCAAGAAATGAATGAATGACTGGAATGAGTGGTGAGATGAGGAATTGGATGTAGAGGCGCGCGCCGGGCGGTGATGCTCAAGCGGAGATGATTTGTGAAGGGGGACTGGGGAGTTGAGTGGGTGGTTGATTGGGTGATGGGATAATTGGGTGACTGAGGAGGCCGGTTTGGATAATTCGGTGGGTGGGAGTGGCCCGTGCGAGCCGATGTCATGGAGAATGCGCTGCATGCATGGAACACTCCTTATGCTTCATGGAGATATCCATCCTGGGGGTATTTTTCAGTGATATTGGTCGTCTTTTACGTACTGGTCAGGAGGGTCTAGACTTGTGTCACGGTTGTACAACATCAGGTCGATCCGGTGGTTACTGTCAAGTTGCACAGTACCACGGCAACGGCCATACGTCGAATGATCTTTGAGTCCCACATATCATCACGACTTCTACTTTTGATACTCACTTTGGACTCTGTGAAGCCCTTACTCCAATCAACCTGCTAGTGGTAGCATTGGTCTCTATGTGCCTATACACCGAGGCTGGGGATAGAGAAAACTCCAGCCAACTATTCGCAGCCAACCGGCTGTAAAACAACAAAATATACCACAATTACACATTCAGTCTTAAAAGCACGTTAGAATTTCACCTTTATACTATGACAGCATTCGTTGTCCACATAACCTTCAATCCACCGCAACATCAACCCACTCTAAATGCTCCGACGGAGGGCCGTGGCCGCACCAACCCGCCCGTGGAACTAAGCCCGACCCCAACACCGACATTTTTCATTCCACCACCGCCCATATTCTCCGGCTGCGATAAACCACCATCAATCCCAGCTTCTATGACCACACCTATCCTCCCCCCCTCAACCAAACAACAGTATACCAAGAACTGACATGTTCGACCTCCCCAACGCAAAACGGTACGTCCTTGACCACCCCCAATCCCTCAATCCCTCAATCCCACTAACAAGCAACCCAACCCCCCAGCGTCCGTCGCGACGAGCTCCTATCCAGGACCTCGACCTCGCCCTCTCCCTCCCCACCACCGGAATCCTCCCTCTCCAACGCCCAGCAACGTCTCGGCGAACTCCTCAATATCGATTCCCTCCTCGCGCCAACCCCCACCTACCCCTCGCAACAAGACAACCACACGGAAAACCCCGACGAAGACGAAGAACAAGAATTCGAGTTCCGGCTATTCAGCGCCCCTGCACCCACAACCACCAAGAAGGATGACGCACAGAATACAGCCAATGAAGGAAAATCGACCGAGGAGAAAACAGCTCAGAAATTACGTATCAGGGTCCGCTCGCCCACGCCTGGCGCAGTGGGGACGGAAGATGGACGCTTCGTGAAGCCGTTTCGTGGATGGGAGTATTATTTCTCTGCGCCGGGGTTGATGTCCGGGACTACTACGGGAGGGGATGGTGAGGAAGAGGAGAGGTTGCGGGCGAAGAGGATGGAGTTTGAGGATGTGGCTGTTTCGGGGGGACAGATTGTGGGGTTTGCGGGGGTTTCATGGGTGAGTTTTCTTTTCTTTTTTTTATTCTTGTTTGGGAGGGAGTATGAGTTGGCTGACGAGTTGTTGTTGTTGCCGCTAGCCTGGGTGTCATTTGCCGTGGAGGGTTGTTACTCTGAAGACGCAGCAGAAGGGTAAGAAGGGGTCTGGGGATGGGGATGCGACTACGACGTGTGTGAAGGATCCGGTTGAGAGGGCGCCGACGTCTTTGAAGAAGCCTGGAAAGAAGCGCCGGATTCAGTTACGGAAGAGGGTTACGACTGCGGAGGCGAAGAAGAAGAAAGAGGAAGAGGCGAAACTACTGGAGGCGGAGAAGCGCAATCGCAAGAACCGCGAGAGGAAGATTAAGCGGAGACAAAAGGCCAGAGAACAGAAGGCTGCGGCTGCGGTTGCGGCGGGTGGGGATGCGCCGGCTGTTGAGATGGATGTGGATGCGTCTTCGGATGGGGGCAGCGATTGAGGGGTTCTTGGATGTATGTTCTTCTGGCTCAGTTTCAGCTTATGATACCCCGGTTGATATCGAATCATGGATTTGGTTTCAGGTTTTACAGGTTTTACGGAAAAAGTGCTAGAAATGAGACACTAGCCTGACGCGGACTGTATTAGTAGACAATGCAGATATGCATGGCTATTGAAAGCAGTACAGGGTATATGAGAATGGATATCAACAACAGAACAAAAAGAAATCAGAGCAGTCTATGCGGGGTATGAGATGCAAGATAGGAAATGATGCACGGAGAAGGAATGGATGATGCATGCATGCATGGGGCTGCATCAGCTGGGGCCCAGAGACGATCATTTGGTTTCTTTGTCTGTGCATGATCAGTCAGTCATCCTCCCACTATCATCGGACTGAAGTCAACTCACCAGCCGCGTCTCCGGCAGTCTCAGCAGGCTTGGCCGCAGGCTCAGATGCAATGACAGGAGCAGCCTCGGCGTGGGCTTCCGTGGCGGGGATGGCCGCGCCAGCTGGATTCTCCGTCACCTCGAGGGTCGGGGGCACATCGGACACACCGTGACCCTCGGGTTCGGCCTCTTCAGCAGGCTTATCAGTGGCTGCAGGATCACATGGTAAGCAAGTGGTCGCGGACAACATCGTCTCAGTTGCAGTCGAACATACCAGGAGTCTCCTCCGCAGCCGCGCCTTCAGGGTTCTCCTGAGCAGGCTTGTTCTTCTTCTTGAAGAGGGACTTGAGTCCGTTCTTGATCTTCTTGAAGATGGCTTGGATGCCAGGTTAGCGAGAGCCTTGGAGCGCGCGCCAGAGGGCTTGCGGGGCTCACTCACCAGGCATTTTGAGCTTGGATGGATCCGAAGTAGATGGATGATAAAGGAATGGACAACCACAACGATGCGTCGGGTCAGGAAGGACGTCAGTAGTACAGAGTCGACTCTGGAGAACAAAGAAAAGTCAAAAGGCAGAAGACAAGAAGAACAAAAGGCTTCGTATGGGCGTAGTTATGTGTCCTCCACGTGACGGGGGCACGGTCCTGATGTTGATCGCCTGGCCCTTAATCTGCCCTCGATGCCTCCTTTCTTTCGCCCTGGACCCTTTTCCGGCTTCCTGCTTCATCTCCCATCCTCATTACGGTCCCCGCCGACGGCGGCTGCTGATCCACAGGCGCCGTCATCCAAAGACTGGCCCATTAGTCATGGCAACCATCGACTTACCCCTGGTGCTTCATCTAAGGAGGTAAAAATGGACGAAGATGGGCAAGTGCATCGTCCCTCCCCCCCCCGCCGCGTTAGTCACCCTCGCTTCGCGCCTCTATTGCCAACGGACCAGTTGATCCCGGCATGACTATTCTCTTCCTGCAGTGGTGGCTGGGCTCAAGATAGCAACCTGACCCAAGCTCCAGGGGCCGCGAAGCGCGAGTCAGGAGTGTCTGTACGCCGTACTCCTGAATCGGCTTTCCACGACCTTCCTTTCAGGGGCAACCCTTATCGTGAATGACCAAGCGCTGTCAATAAAACCCCGACAGAGAAAATGTACGAGGATCTAATAGACCTTCACGGCCCCACTTTTACTTCGCGAACAATCCTTATTCTACGCTTATTTGGAACTATTGGATGAATTGGGTTGCCGTGGTGGGGACCTGTATATAGGGCACGGAAATTGCCCTACTTCAGGTCAATGGACTCATATAGCCATGCCTGGCCTTTTTTGTTTCTGCAACGGCTGGAGCACTCTATCGTAGAAGGTCCGTTGACTCCTTCAAATATTGGCAGATTGTAGCCGTTTCACCTCTGCATGGGCAACGCACTCGTTGGCGAGACCGACTCTTGGCGGCGCGCCGTTTCCTATTACTCCAATTTTCATAGGCTTGTCAACCCGACGGCCGGCAGAGCGCGTGCAACCCCCAGCTGCCTGTCGCGTCAACGATACACCGTTCGTGCAGGCGCGTCGTCAATGGGTTGCCTTCTCTGTTCGACCAGTTTAGAACTCTGAATGATAGGTCTAGTTCGAAAATAGGTCTTGCTCGGGAGATTATTGAGACCTGTTCGTCGATTCAGGGGGAGCTAAGCTAGAAGTCGGATCCGTCGTCAACGCGCCCAAGTTTGGACGCCATGGTTGGAAATCCACCGAAGTCGAGCGTAGCCCACGCCAAGGTTCAGCAGCAACCGTGGGAGAGCAGGTGTCCGACCACTCCAGATCCTTGGTTGTTCTGACCGTCATGGAGGCTGTCCAGGACTTTTTTTTTTTTGCCCTTCAAGCCGGCTGATAAGCTTGGACGCGGAAGCGATAATGGATAGCTATACTTAGTGTGTAGCTCGTTATCAGACCGCCCGTCTGACTAACCGCCGCCCCTCCGGCCCGCCAGCACAAGTCAAACAGACAACGACAACATCCGCCTCCATGCTGGAACTGTCACAACGACAGAACTGGTGGCACAAGCATGCGCTCTGATCAACCTCGAACCGCTGCTTCTGCTGAACCCCCAGAGAGACCGGCGTCTGAACGGACGCCCCTCCTTGGGGATCAGACACCGAATGAGCCCGTGCCTTCGGGGGACTCGGAGGTGCCCTTGGCTGAGGAACCTAGCTCGAAAGAGCTCATTTTGGTCTTGGGAAGTATCTGGGTAGGAGTCTTCTTGGCGGCTTTGGGTATGGTCCGGCCTGCGAGTACCATCTTGTTCTGTGTCGAAGCTAATGGTGGTAGATACTACGATTGTCGCTACTCTCACCGCGCCCATCTCGTCTTCCTTCCATTCCTTCTCCCTGCTTTCCTGGCTCGCCACTTCTTACCTGATCTCCAATGCCGCCTTCCAACCGCTGAGTGGGCGCCTAACCGACATCTTCTCGCGACGAACCGGACTGATCTTCTCAAATATCTTCTTCGCCGCCGGCAACCTGATCTGTGGTCTGGCAAAAAGCGAGGGGACTATTGTACTAGGGCGCGTCATTGCGGGTATCGGAGGCGGCGGTCTCACGGCGATTTCAACCTTTGTCACCTCCGACCTGGTCCCACTGCGGAAACGCGGGGTCTGGCAAGGCATTGGCAATATCTGCTATGGAGCCGGAAGTGGACTGGGTGGTGTGTTCGGAGGATGGATCAACGACACTTTGGGATGGCGATGGGCTTTTCTGCTCCAGGTCCCCTTCGTCGTGGTTTCCGGCATCCTAGTCGCTGTCACGGTACGAGTGCCGGTGAAGACATCCGAAAACGCCAAATTGAAACGAGTGGACTTCCTCGGAGCCCTCACTCTAGTCATCAGTCTCGTTCTGCTCCTGCTGGGGCTTAATACTGGTGGTAATCAGGTATCCTGGACGCACCCTCTTATCCTCACCTCGTTGCCGCTCGCCGCAGTCTTCTTTGGCCTTTTCATTTACATCGAAGCCAACATAGCGTCGGAGCCAGTCATTCCTGTCCGTTTGCTGTTGGATCGGACGGTGTTTTCCGCCTGCCTGACGAACTGGTTCAGTACGATGGCGGTATTTGGTCTTCTGTTCTACCTACCTCTGTTCTTCCAGGTCCAGGGCTTGTCCGCCACAGCTGCAGGTGTGCGGTTGATTCCCCAGGCCATTGGAACCTCCCTCGGCTCGCTGGGATCGGGGATCCTGATGCGGTCGACCGGACGATACCAGGTCTTCAGTCATGTGTCTATGTCTCTGATGGTTCTCTCTGGCATCCTGATCTGCACGCTGTCACTCACGACACCATCGTGGCTACCGTTTATCTATTTCTTCCTGATGGGCACTGCCTATGGCAGTATGCTGACGATCACATTGGTGGCCCTTATCTCTGCTGTAGACCACAAGCACCATGCGGTCATCACATCCGCGTCCTACGCCTTCCGCAGCACTGGTAGCACCATTGGCATCACGGTTGCCTCGGCGGTATTTCAGAACATCCTCAAGTCCGGTCTTTGGTCTCGGTTTGGGACCCGCGAGCACGCTGGCGAGCTGATTGGACGGATCCGAGATAGCCTGGAAGAAATTCGCCATCTCCCCGCCGACTGGATCCCGGGGGTGCTGGATGCGTACATGGACTCCCTGCGCGCCGTGTTCCTCACGCTGCTAGGGCTGAGCGTGCTGGGCGCCATGGTCAGTATGGGGATGCGCGAACACAAACTGCACTCGAACTTGGCACGGAGAGATGAGTAGTGGGGGTGGGGGGGCTAACTGAAGAGCCCATGAGAGATAGATTGTACAGCGTAGTAGTATGTAGATATCATGGATGCATGCAGTAATAGGCCGTCCTGCTTTGTTGGCCAAGCGTTGGAACCTGAGTAATCGCGACATCATCGGGTCGGGGCTGCAGGGTCCACTACACCTTGGCGCAGCGGCCCCGGGCCGCCAATCAGCGGCGGCGTCTTCGGCAGACGAACGGGCAGCGAACCAGGAGATCCTTCAAGCGCACTGGCAGCCTCTGGATCTTTTGGGCCCCGGCCTGGAGAACACCCCAGCCAGGCAGTAGTGGCACGACTCGACTCCTCCTCTCCTTCCCCTTCCCCCTCTCTCCGAGTCCTCCGTCTGCCCAGTCTTCTGGTGCGCCTTCCCTGATACCCCCCGAGTCATCCCCGATTGATCCTGGCCGTGCAAATCGGTGGCGTCGAGCGTTGCGCTGAAGACGTGGCGACGGAACACCTCGACTGACGCCCAAGCTCCGTTTGGGGATTTCATTAACAACTAATTAATTCTCCTGCAAGTCCCGCTGCTCCAACGGCACACCGCTTCCTCCCTAGTCCCCCCGATCACACCACCAGTCAGTCAACACGTACTGCGTCGAGATCCGCAGTCCGGCCTGGGTCGCCTCTGTCTTTCTTTACACTTTGCATGGCTTGGGTTCGCTAGTCTCGGCTGGAGGAGAGAAGGCTTATCTTGGGTTGCCATTGATCGACCGCTAGCCACGGCTGGCCGACTTATATACAAGACTCACCTAGTTTCTTTCTTTACGGAGCGCTGGGTTATCCGTACTTGCGCACTGGCTGCGATTTTGTCCTGGACGGCACCCTCGAAAACTGGACCGGGATTGGCGGCACAATCCCTGCAGGTTCTCAACAGCCCTGCTTCATTTCCGACGAATCGTGACGTGACTGGGCTATATAACGGCGAGATCTGCGCCTTAGATCGTTATCTGCGACATATTTCTTTTTCCTCTCCTTCATTGTGATGGCCGTGGGTTTTGGTGCGGGTTTTTCTTCGACATCTGCCGGGGTCGCAACCGTGGTTTCGAAAGGTGTTTGGTCTACGGAAATGGAGGTCGATGCAGAGAGTGAAGGGAAATTGTCTGGGGATACCACTACGGACGGCATGCATTTAGATAAAGAAATGAAAGAGGCCACGGGCTCTTCTCCTCGTCGTCGGAAACGCTTACTCCTTTCTACCGAGAGCGCATTCGTCGACAATGTACTTCCGTCACTGGTCCAGAACCCCGATATCGAACTACGATTGATTACAGATGAGCCATCGGCCCTTCTGTCGGGCGCAAGCAAGGTCCCTCACTACATGGACACGGTGGATAGCCAAACGTTCGAGAAGAAGACAGGTGCCCGGAAATGGCTGAAGGCCAAGGCGGCGGAGCTGTGCGACTGGGCTGATATGCTTCTGGTTGCGCCGATAGACGCTGGAGCGCTGGGGTCCATGCTATATGGGTTGACCAACACGTTGACTCTGGCCCTCCTGCGTGGCTGGATGTCGTCGAAGCCGGTCGTGCTGATCCCTGGGATGACGGTTTCGGAATGGCACCATCCGTTGAGTAAAAGGCAACTTCGAGAAGTGAAGGAGTTCTGGCCATGGATTAGCGTGGTACCGCCTGTTCTGTGGGAGTCGGTTGACCCGGAGGAGCTCATCCAGTTGCCTTGGGAAGGCTTGAAAGACCTGCACGAGACTATCGAACAGACCCTGGGTCTTTCGTTCTCGCAAGTTTCCACCAAGCCCGGTCAGCTTGCAGAATCAACATACCCGGTCAGCTTGCCAGAGCAGGCATCAGGGGACATAACTTCTACAATATCGCGGCATCTTCTCCATCGCGTCAACAAGGCCGAAAATGGCCCACGCTTATTACCAATGGAGCTATGGCTGAATGTCTTCGAAGACCAATTACACGATTGGGAGATCGCCAAAGCGGTTGGCATCCCCACGAATCTCCCGGTGCCGAAGGAATGGCAAAATCACCTGCTGAAGATGTCAACCCCGGCCTCCCTGGAATACACCCTTCTCCGAGGCTCATTCGCTGCGATCAAGAAGCGTATCGACAGTCTGCCACGATGGAAGCCTCTATCCGACCTCGCCTGCCACCTGATCTTCAAATTTTCCCGAACCGACATCCTCTCCTACCTCACTGAAAACCATCTCGACCTACTCTGGACGACATCTCGTCTCACCAACCTCCCGTACCGCGCATCCGCAATCTACGGAAACCCCAACATCCTCACGTGGTGGCGCGATGCGCCCGCCCTTCCTAACAAAGAATACATCGCCGATGCCATGGACGGAGCCTCCCGTGCCGGTTTCGTCAATGTACTAGAGTGGTGGCGGACCTCGGGCCTCGAACTTCGGTATACCGAGCGCGCGCTCGAAGCGGCCAGTGCCGAGGGCCGGGTTGCCGTGCTCGCCTGGTGGAAAGCCGCCTCGGCCAACGCGCCCGCGTCGACGCCCATCCCCCTCAAGGTCGGCAAATCCGTCCTCCTTGCTGCCCAATCTGGCCGCACCGCCTCCCTGGCCTGGTGGGACGCCTCCGGCATTCCCTACACCCACGGGGAATCCGTCGCCCGCATTGCCAGCACACACGGCCACGTCCACGTCCTCGACTTCTGGCACCGGCTGAAAGGCTCCAAAATGATCTTCGACAGCCAGGTCCTCGTCGGTCCCACCAAGAACGGCCACGATAACGTTCTCGAATGGTGGCGTCGCAGCGGTCTGCGCGTCGAGTTCAAAACCTGCGATATCGAAGAAGCCCTCGAGGACTCGGACCCGGTGTCTGGTGCCGAAGAACGCGTCCGCACCTGGTGGGCCCGTAACGGTCTCAACCTGGGTGTTGGGACCAGCGAATGGATGAAAACGAAAGTTCTATAATTAGGATACAAAGATACCTTTGCTTCGTTGCATTCCTTCCTTCCTCGCCTTCTTTTCTTTTCATCTTGTTCATTCCCAACCACATCACGGAGCTGTTTATTCATAATACCCTTTTCCGCTGGCGTCTTCTTCTTTACTAAACTACCCACTTTTTTTCCTTCTTCTTCTTCTTCTCCTTCGTGTGCTTATTTCTTCCGATAAAAAGATTCACGAATGAGAAGCGCTGGGAATGATGAATATCGCATTTGCATTGTTTGCATTGTCTGGGATGGGCGGGGTATCATTTTTTATAGGTATAGGTCTATATAGGTACTTGTTGTCTTCTTGTACCTGTGTAGGGAATAAACATGGCATAGGTGTTTACTATATTCTTGATCTTGATCTTGATCCTTTCCTCCCTGGAGCATAGGGTGTGTGGTTTGTATCGTATTGTATATCACCTCCTCTGAGGGATTTTCGGTTCTTGATTGAAGCTACGCCAATATTGCATAGGCCTTATCTTTCTATAATAGGGTTGTTATAGGAAACTAGGAATAGGGGGTATGTGGAGTTTTGAACCGGTAGGTAGTACATCAATCATACATGGAATTTCATTCTAACGACTACCCCGTGCGCCCGTGCCATGCGGATACCCATCCAAGGAAAGGGCAGGGATATAAGAGCGACGTGAAAACGTTGGGCCGTCCTTGCGGAGTGGGTTAAGTCTTTCTTGTCGCGAAGAAGTGAAGTGGATTTGGGCTGGGTTGATTCGTTTGATGTGATATGTATAGTAGGGGGTGGAAAGTGTGGTGGTAGGCTGGTCTTGGTCATCTAGACTTCTTTCCTGGGATGGGTTAGTCGAGGTCAAATTTTGAGAGTGAGAAGAGGTATTTACCAGGTAGGTTCGTGTCTTTCGATGCCAGGGGTGCGGATGGCGTTGCGGTCGCCAAAGGGGTTGTTCTCGTCATCATCGTCTTCCGAGTCGGATTCGCTGGAGCTGTAGGCCCTCCTTGACGAGGATGGCACGGATATGCTCAAGGGACGAGGAGGCCGTGGTGGTTTCGGGGGATTGACGACCAGCCCTGAGAATGCCTCGGGGAGGTCGTCGCGATCAGGGGTCCATCCAGTTTCTAGTACGTCCTGGTCACTATCACTGTCGTAGTCTACACTCTTGTCTAAGACCTCGAATGCCATGAGTGCCGTGACCAGCTCTTCGTTCGCGTGGATCAAGCTGCCCAGGAATTCCTCACTCTCCACATGTTGGATGTACCGGAGGATCTGTCGCCGTAATGTCTTGCATGTCTCGAACCGGTTCAGGACTTCGGCGTCTTCGCTCACACGATGCGTTTCGCGGTTGACTAGCTTCAGCGCGTTCAGGAGATTCGTGCTAGCGACAGAAGATGATGCGAGCGTTTGCAGGATTTCCGGCTTCTCCTTGTCAAGGTTGAAAGACCGACTTAATGTCTTCTTCTCCTTCTTGTCTTTCCTGAACGAAGACAGAGAGGATTTGCTGGATGTGTGCTTGTGTTTCGAGCCTGTGAGCACAGTAGCAGGACCGTTTCCGGCCGACACGGACACAGTATGGCCCATTGTAGGTTCGTCAGAAGTACCTGAATCCCTTAAGACTTTAGCCTTCGCCTGGGTAGCCGGCTGCTTGCGCTTTGGTAGCTGTCTATAAAGGCCCGTCACTCGCTCCATGCCGGGGGTGTTCTTGTATGAGACTGCCCATTGTCCAAAGAGCTGTTTACATTTCTCTTTCACCAACGGATCAGAAACCGGGTCGGTGGCGGCAATCCGGAGTCGTTCGAGCAATGGTTCATCTGCAAATTCCCGCAGAAAGCGATCACCCGTATTCTGGATCAAGAAATCCAGAATCGTAAGTGCTCTCAATTGGCGGTGAAGGTTGCCATACTTGCTGAAGGGGAGTTAGAACGCTGTTGCTCGGAAACGAGCGGACACACTGACAGCTTCTTACGCAGAGCGCGACTCGCCTCAGTGGGACCACTGCCCTGGATGCGAATGGCCTCGATTAGGTCCACGATTCCACTAGAGTCCTCCACCTCATACTGTTCGCTGGTGAGGACCTCGATCTGGACCGTTACAGCCGTATACGGCTTCTATAAGAGCACGTCTGTTAGTCCCAGTGAGATGAGTTGGAGAGAATCATGTCGGTCGCCGTGCACTGCAGATAAACATGTATGCGTTATGCAATTGACAGTGGGTCGGGCTGCGCGAGGCGGTTGCCAAACTGACTTACCGATGAGTGAAACATGGTGATGATCTCGGACGTGTGGGTTTATACTGGCAGAATTCAAGGGGATATCTTCTCAACTCTCACATGCGCATCGAATCGTCACCAATACATCAGGAGGGAAATCGAATCCGTAAAGGGGGTGGGTAGCGAGACGAAATGCAATCGAGTCCTCTTCCCCTCTTTGCGCCCCAGGTATATACTAATATCGGTCGGAACGTATGCGCCCACAATGGTCTCACCCAGCAGAGGCACTTCCCGGTGCCTGGATGGATAAAGATCAGGAGGGCCGCGGGAGATGAACAGAACGGTGACGTGTTAGGCCAACTGGATAGCCGTTGTGATTGATGCCTTGGCCGGGGGGGGAAGAACGGAGGAGCCGGGGACACTAAGGGCAGCAGCGTTGGACTTGCAGACTACTCGCCGGGAGCTGATCTGGCTGCAGCAACATGGACGGAGACGAAGGATCGGGAGGGCGCCTCCAACGTCATGCGGTGGTGTCGATAAGTCGGTTAGTTGTTGATACCATCCCGATCTCGTGACTGCCCCTCGCGACTTGCCCGATCGGGCTAAGTGCGGGGAACGCCTGATTCAGGCCTGGGGCCTTCCACTCCGATTCCCGGATGGTCAATCATCGTCGATGGCACGAGGCTGCACATCCCACGCCCCAATATTGCCCAGTGAATAGGCTCGTTCGACGCAGGAACTACCTCCCAAGCTGCCAATTGCTGTGCTGACTACTGCCATCGCCCGATTCCATGGGTCTGCGGTCGACGAATGCGGCAGATCCTTGCTCCATTCGCAGGCCACGTACTATCTCCATCTTCTCCCGCCTGGTCCTTTGCTCCACTCTTCTACTGGGTGTCAGCTTCATCTTAAAAACCCGTCCCCATCTGCTTCCCCTTCTCCCCCACCTTTCTCCCTCCCCTACCCCCTATACCCAACCCGCCACCATGTCTTACCAGCAGGAACGCTACATTGCCGAACTCGCCGTCCAGCGCGCTACCCTCCTCACCCAGAAGGTCTTCAACGAGAAGGCCAAGGGCACCGTCTCCAAAGATGACAAGTCGCCCGTCACCATTGGCGACTTCGGCGCCCAGGCCCTGATCATCCAGGCCATCCGCAAGAACTTCCCCAACGACGAGATCGTCGCTGAAGAAGAGGCCAGCACTCTCCGGGAGGACAAGGCTCTGAGCGCAGAGATCTGGAGACTGGTTAAGGACATCAAGTTGGAGGACAGCGAGAGCGACAACCTCCTCGGAGGCCCCTTGCCTAGCGAAGAAGCGATGCTGGACATCATCGACCAGGGCAAGAGTGCCGGTGGTCCCAAGGGACGTATCTGGGCCTTGGACCCCATTGACGGCACCAAGGGTTTCCTGCGGGGTGGCCAGTATGCGGTCTGCCTTGGTCTGATCGAGGATGGTGATGTCAAGGCGGGTGCCATTGGCTGCCCCAATCTGCCCGTCAACGACTCCGAGACCTTGTCCTCCGGCATCGGTGCTGAGCAGACCAGCGGCGCCGGCAAGGGTGTCCTCTTCTCCGCCATCCAGGGTGTTGGTTCCATCAGCCGTCCCCTTAACAACGGAGCTCTCGCTGAGAGCAGCTCCATCTCCATGCGCCCTGTCCCCGATATCGCGCAGGCCGTGTTCTGCGAGGGTGTGGAGGCTGCCCACTCCGCTCAGGGCGACAACGCCGCCGTCGCTCAGCTTCTTGGCATCACCTCCCCCAGTGTGCGACTGGACTCCCAGGCCAAGTACTGCTCGATTGCCAGAGGTGCCGGTGACATCTATCTGCGTCTACCGGTGAAGAAGGACTACCAGGAGAAGATCTGGGACCACGCCGCCGGAGACTTGATCGTCCGCGAAGCCGGTGGTCAAGTGTCGGACATCTACGGCCAGAGACTGGATTTCAGCAAGGGCAGGACCCTGGCGGCCAACAAGGGAGTTGTCGCCGCTCCCAAGGCCATCCACGACAAGGTTATTGATGCTGTGAAAACGGTTCTGAAATTGTGAAGGACTGGTGATTGAGGATTTGCCTATCATGAATATAGATTCTCGACAATTCTGCCAGACCGTGCACGCTAGATGCGTCTAAAAGTACATAAAAAAGATACCAATTGCGAACCAAAAGAACCGTGCTCGGATATACATGTACAGAAATAATAAACACAGTTTCGTTCCCCCAAGACATAGACGCCAATTTCACCGAATCTTCTTGTCCTTCAATCTGATCGTCTCTCCGTTGACGAAGATACCCTTGCCCTTGTAAGGCTCCGGCTTGCGCCATGCGCGGATCTCCGCCGCGAACTTGGTCACGACTTGCTTGTCAACACTCTCCAGCAGAATACGGGTCGGCTGCGGGGTGCTGGCCTTAACGCCCTTGGGAATGCCCAGCTCGATCGGGTGCGAGTAGCCGACCTTCAAGGAGACGAACTGCTGGCCGGGGTATTCGGGCTCGACCGTGGTCGCCGTGGATTCGATGGTAGCTCTGTAACCGACACCGACGAAACTCAGAATGCAAATGTGGCCTTCCGACACTCCAAGGATGTGGTTCTGTAGATGGGCACGCATGGTTCCTATTACAAACACCTGTCAGCTGTAATCCGACGAGACCAGGTTCCAGAACCGTACGCACCCCACATGGCACGTTGGTGAGTGACCAAGGTATCTTCAACGGCAAAAGTTGCCTTCCGCTGGGCTTCATCGTAGTCGACTTTCACGTAGGAAGGGATGTTGAGCGACAATTCACCTATCGTTCAGATGTCAGTCTAGGTCCGTCTTCCGACACCTATGTCGGAGCTGCCGCTTACCCAAGGGGCCCTTGACCTCAATGGCCTTATTAGGGAAATCGATCGATTTGGCCTTGGTTTTAGGCTGAGGAAGGTCAACGAACTTGAGCGAGACCTCCGGGGGGACGCTGATCGCGGCGCCGCCAATTCGCGATTGTGCCGGGGAGGTGGTCGAGAAAGGCTGGGTCCGGAGAGGGTGAGAGAACGCAGGGGCGAGGAAGACAGGCAGAGGTCCTTGTCTCAAAGGACTCCACGCAAGCTGCCTAAAGCAGCTCTGGGTCAAGGAACATGACATGGCGATGGAAATGGCGAATTGAGGTCTGGGCGAGTGCTTGGGAACTCCGATGCCGACTGATTTTGTCCGGAGATCTTGCCGCCCGATGGGGTTAGTGCAGCCTCACGTGACGGGCCGTATAGATGAGACGCTTCTCTCCATCTCTCACTCTTCCTTGACTTCTTCACATCTCAGGTCGTCGGTCATGGAGTCAGTATGAGTTTCGCATGGTTGAATGTGGTTTCTTGTTTGTTTTTGTGTGACTTTTTTACATTCGTCCGCCAGTATATTACTGTCGTTCTCATTCTTTCTGCAACTTCAACCGCGCGGTTGCTGACAGTCCCTAATCACGCGATTGTTGTCTTTTGTATCCCTAGTCTCTCCTTCTATACTCTCAACATCTTTCTTGCTATAACTTCTATAATTTCTACTGCGCAGTGTCTTCTTCGCCATCTCGTATCATCCCCTACCCTTCCATTGCTCTAATTCCCCCCAAGCTTGGCCATGACCACCAATGCAAAGATGGCGAGGATCTCAGGCTTTGGGATCTCATTTCCCAATCTGATGTACTGCCTCATACTAATCTTCAACACAAGCCTTGATGCAGCTACTGTCAACTCAATGGGTAGTACGTTGACTTGCAACAGTTATGTCCGATTACACTAACCAGCTAGCAAGCTCTTTCAGCGCAAGACCAGCACTCGATAGAGGACCTCGATATGGCTTCTTTGTTGAAGTCAAAAAGCCAGAAGCAGGACGTACTATTTTCGGAAGCGCTGGGACTTCTCGAGTCAATGAACTCATCCCCCTCCTGCAACCGAATGGCAGTTTCAAAGCTGATTACATCCTGCCAATCCATTGGCGGCAGGTCTGAACCAGCGGACACAAGCACATTTGTGACACTGGAACACGTTCGCTCACTCTATGCAGCCAGGCTTGCCATTTGCGAACTCAACGAAGCGGGAGCAGTTGTTCCCACTCCATGTCTTCCTATAACGGTCCGGTCGCCCCAGAAGAAAGGGATATTCGGGCTATCCTCCAACTACAAGACCGGCTTCAATGCTGTGGAATCCATATCAAAAGGACAGCTAGAAACCTGCCTCAAGTCGCTAGAGTCACGACCGCAGTGGTGGACTTCTTATAGTAACAGTAGACAAAATGCCGTGGTGATATGCCAGGCGGCCAGGTTTGAAAGCGAAAGGGAGGAACTTCTGGAACTTCATAGGTCCATAATACAAGGTTCCATCAAGCTGGATCGTGGACTCCAGGAAGCATTGGAGGCTGCTGCAGCTGGATCTGCTCGTTATAAAGAATTCGTGCAAGCAGTTGAAGACATGGGGGGCAGGCTGGTATATAACTTGGAGGAAACGGAGTCACACTTCAAAACCACGTTCGGAAGATTACTTCGCGACATGGAAGCTTACGTTGGCTCAGTAGTAGAGTCTGTTGCTTCTGCTATAGAGAACCTACATGGCAAGACAACGTTGCTTGATAAGGTGAGTGGACCATTCCTTGCTTGGAATATAACTGACGCATTTTAGAATATCGGAAACGCCACAAACGATGCTAACCATCTACTACATGTCCTAAAGTCCTTACATGATGAAGCTATGAAAAGGAGTGAACAAATGGCAACAGCTCAACAGCAGAATGCTCTAGCAAGCAATGAGCTAACTTTGTCTCTCCAATCAAGCTTGGAGAGGCTCCTGCAAGGCGACATGAACAAGCTGTCCCACAGTGTAGAGAACTTCGATTCTTCTTTAGTAGGTCCTTTTCGTACATGAAGTGACCAGACTCTGACTATGCTAGGAATGGCTCTCTGCAAAGTTTGTGCAAATACTACAGCAAGAGCAGAGCATTTCCGAGGTACGCGCTAGCCTAGAAGCAGTTCGGAAGTTAGCTAACCTTTTCAGCGCCTAAGGGGCCTCGAAATTGCCCTTGCTGAGTCTCAAGTAATAGCTGAGGAACTACACAAAGCCCAGCTGCATCACAGTGCAGCAATTAAAGGGCAGTCTCAATTACAAGAGCACCTGCAGACAAATATGCGAATCTCCCAATCACTTCTTGACAAAACAACGGCAGCTGCTGCTAACTTGCAAGCGATGATCGACGACACGACAACCAGATATAAGGAAGTACCTGCTTTCAGAAGTTTTCTGGGGTCGTACCCTACAGGGACCGTGTATAGCCTTCTGATCGGATTGATTGGGGCTCAGAGCCCGCGGCTTGCCATAATAATACTCGTAATTGGAATTTGTATGTAGGCCTCTCCGTGCTACCAGGTATATTACTGAAATTCACCGGACACAGATTATCTTACTACAACGATGATATTCTGATTTATGATACCATGGTCACACCGATGTCCTATAATCTTGCTGCGACATATCACTCTACGTCATCTGCACCAGTCTCATGCTTTCTTTCAACAAAGCCATGTATTCTTCAGTGAATGGAAGAAGATACTTAGCAGTGACAGCAATACAAAGTGCCCCATATTGCACGATCTTTTCATGAAATATTTAATTCAGTCCGAGATGGACAATGGAACAATAGCGTAGAAGACATGCTCCAGGAAATTTATATAATACGCGTAGAGCTAACAAATGCTTATAAAGCTTGAATTTGAGACATTTTAGCATAATATCAGCTAAATATTGTGATGAATACCGGAAGATTATTTATTCAAGGCCTGAAAATGCAAAAAATGCACCTTGAAAGAGACCTGGCATGGTCTTCTCTTCTGAATCTGGCCGCAGGCTTTAGGGTTAAGCCAGGCAGAAAGCAGCGGTGTGATATGGCAGAAAAGCGCCCGCCGATCGACGTCAACCTTCCATGACCTTCGCGGATTCCATCCCACCTCGCCGGAATCGATCTCAATTATCTGGAGAGGGCTTGTGACAAAACGGATAATTTTTCAACCTGTACGTGCTTCCCACCTCGCCGTCATTTCCATACCCCTGCCTGGAGGAATCAATCCCAGTCCCCGCAGAAAACCTCCGATCCACACTCAGACCGCCTTGGAAGCTGGAGCCGCCGTCTGGGGTCGCCGTGTCTTCCCCAGAGCGCCACCTTCGAAGCAAGGTTAGCTGGCGTGTTAATTTTCCAAATCTATGCGGTAAATGGCGCAGTGGTCGCACACTGGAGGTTGTGTGAGCTCCTGCTCGCAGGGGCTGAATGAAATGGGATTCTTTCTGCCTGACGATAAGCTGACTCCCTCCCCGCGACTAGCGTTGATTGTTCATCACTGGTTCCCCCCTCGAGCTACCACGGGTCGTTTTTATTGGTCCTATTGTCCTGCGCCGTGAGGGCGCGTACAATCGCATCAAATCCGCAATCGGAGCACGCTTCTTCCCCAACCACGTCACACGACAAAAAAAAAATGGCCGATCCGGTTTCCGACGCTACTGTTATGGATGAGTTCGCGCAGACTCGAGGTGGCGATGACCTTTTTGACGATGAGATCGTCCCTGTTCCTGCAGCAGAACAGAAGCCTGTGCCGGAAGTGCACGAGGAACCTGCCCCTGCCCCTGTTGTCGAGAACGATGCACAACCAGCTCGGACTGATACCTCGCCACGGTCGCGTGGGGGTGAGAGACGAGGACGGGGTCGAGGCAGAGGACGCGGTGGACGTGGATCGCATAGTTCAGGTCGTCGGGGCGATGGAGCTGTGAAAAACAAGCCCGCTGAGAGTGCTACGGAGCATGAGGACAAGAGTGCGGAGGCGTCGACTCCGGAGACGCCTGCTGAAGGAGATCAGACTGCGAAGGAGGATACAACGGCGGCGGCGGAGGGCCCGCGTGTGCCTGCGGTCCGTGGAGACAGAAGTGCTACCGGTGGTATTAAGAAGGTAGGGATGTTTCCGGTTTCCAGCTGCGTGCTTGCTAACCGTCTACTAGCCGAAGCTTACAGAAGAGGAGCTGTCTCGTCGTATTGCTGCCGCCAAAGAGAATGCCGCCAAAATTGCCGCTGCACATGCTCGGGCCGAAGCCGACCAAGCGTCGTTCCTTGAGCGCGAGAAGGTCGCTGAGGAGAAGCGACGCCAGGAACGCCAACACCGTCGGGTCATGGACAATGAGCGGGAGCGTAACCGCCTGCGCAAACTGAATGCCTTGAATGGAAGGGAGTGGGATGCGGAGAAAAAGGAGGAGGACTACAATTCTCGGGGTGGTGGTAAGGGTCAGTTCCGGCGTGGTATGCATGGCGGTGTGTCTGGATACACTCGACGCGACTTTGATTCGCAACCCGGCGAAGAACCGCACAACGATGACAATCATCCCCATCACTATCGGGGTCGTGGACGTGGTGGCAGAGGTGGACGCGGCCGGGGAGGACATCGCGGGCCTCGAGGAGAATCAGCACTCGATGGCGCCTCTGATCAGTCTGCTACAGGCAGGCCCAAGCCTGAAGCACCTGCTCCAGTTATCACCAATGAAGCCGAATTCCCTGCACTCCCTGGCAGCGAGAAGAAGAGCGGCGACGGGGCGCCTGCTACTCCTGACCTGCTCAAATCGGACTCCTTGTCGCCGGTGGCAGGGACCAGCTGGGCCGAACAAGTCGAGTCCCAGTGATCACATCTTGACGAATGCGCATGCTTCTCATATTATCATGATCTGATTCCATTTCTATCTTCAAGACCTGATGCACTTAATATTCCCCAAAATATTAGTTTGTTGCTTGCTTGCTTCGATATGATATCATGCGCATGGCCTACAAGAGCATTACATGCGTCTTTTAATACCAATTATGATGATGCTTTGCCTGGTGAGCTATGATGGGATTGTATATACATACAACATCGCAATAGACGGCGAGTCCACCCATCTCTAGTGCCCAACCCCACCAACTCTACTTTGTACCATCATCAACAATGACAGCAAAGTGTACCGTTCCATGGATACCCATGACTAAGCCCGGTGGCAACAACTGGCCAATCAATCAAGCCCACACCTATGACGTGTGTTCATGATGAGATCACTGAGGTCACCATCCCAAGATCTAAGTTATAAAACGGCCAATCTCAGACCGTAGAGCATGCTTTATCCTGAGATAGATACTTTATCTCAACTGAAGCTCTAAGGTGAGTTGTGTTGCATCAGCCCTTTCTCGACACTATGATGTATCTATCTATATCCGTCTCGATCTATATACATCACCCCTGCCCTATACACCAATATTAATTAGCACTTAACCTAAGGTAACTAACAGTACCAATCAATCAATCAACCACACAGAACGATCCCAACCAATTAACAACAAGACCCTCGATCCAAGCCACCCCGAAACGAAGCAGAAAAAAACAAAATGGCCCAAAACCGTCTCCCCACCGCCACCCGCGGCGGCGCCAGCGCCCAACCCACTCCGGCCAACAACACCGGCGGAGGTAGTGGCTGGGGCGATGAAGGACACCCCAAGGGTGGAGGAGGGGGTGCGTCTACAGCATCGGATGAGATTTCTGTACGCTGCGCCCAGACCCTCTTTCTTCCCCCCCCCCCCCCCCCCCCCAATCCCCAATATGTATTATGTATTTTATACTGACGATGGTTCTGGTATAGTCAGACATTCTCACGCCCCCTGAATTCCGATCCATCGCAGAACAAAAGAGCGCGGCGGAACGAAAATTCATGAGTCGATGGGACGAGGGACATGATGAGGGGGAGGGGACGTGTGCGACGGAGGATCATAGTTTCGCGGGGTCGAAACCGGGGGGTTCGGATACGTTGCCCGGGTGGGGGGTTATGAAGGATAAGTTGGGATTGTAAGCTTCTTTCTTTCTATTCTTTGGAGAGGGGAGGGAAGGGAAAGGGGGGTGGGGATGTTGTTGGGAATGGGCTGATGAGAGTCTTTCTTAGTCTTTATCCGGAGTAGATCTGGGGGGGAGGGCAGGGGTTTGGAATGGATTTGGGTTTGGGTTATGGGTGGTACGGTATGTTCATGTGTAAAATGATATGATGGTATGTGTGGGGTTTAGAGAAAGGGGGTTGGTTTATGATGTGATGTGATTAGTATGATAGTCTTATATTGATATAATATTGTCCACTGTGCATGGGTAAGCTTTTGTCTATTCCGTCTTGGCCGTCTTGCCCTTGATCCGGTCTCGTAGGGCTACTATCTTGCCGGCTAACCGGCCTTTGAACGTCTGCGCCGTCAGCGCGGTGGCTTCTTCTGCCGTGACGAAGCGGCGGACGAGAAGGTTAAATATACTGCCGAATGCCAGCGCAATCACCGTGCTGGTCAAAATGATCACGTTATACGGCATACTGAAGTCGGGGGTTGGAAGCGGGAGCAGAAGGCTGGTGGTGCGGATGTAGATCGGGTGGTTCGGACCGTTGGCTGCGCCTAGCTTGATCACGGCTGGCGCGACGTTGAAGCCCCGGTTCGCGTCCGGCGGGTATTCGGTGTACCGCAGAATCGCCTTCTCAAAGTCGTATGTGAGTGTCACGGTCGACGCGGGAGGAATCGTCAACGCCAGCTCCAGCTGTGTTCCGCGTTCTCGGTCGATGGCGGGTCTGTAAAAGGATTCTCGGATGAACTGCGAGGCGGGTACTTGGCGGCGTAGGCCATCGCGTCCTGTAATGGATGCTTGCAATGTGTGGACATAGGGTCGCAGGAACCATGGGAGGGTCTCAAAGTAGATGAAGTCCACGGAGTTGGTGTCGGATGGGTTGTCGAAGATGATTCGCATGCCGCCTCGCTCTTGGCCATGGCCAACAATCGTCCGCTCTGCGCTCAGAACAGGCTCATCAAGCGGCACATGCGTGGTGACTTCTTGTTCGGGAATCGTGAGGTCGAATGGGGTAGAAGGCTGGAGGGTAAAGCATCGGGTAAAGCCATCTGGCTTCTTAGTCTCCACGGCGCCTGAAGCGACAACCACCTCGCGCTCATGCGGCACCCGTAGGCAGACCGGCTCCTCCTGATCAACGTTTTCGGTAAGGGGACAAGCGCCACTGAGACCGCGTCCGAAGATTTCTGTCAGACTCCAGCCCTTTTCGGATGTGCTTTCCAAAGGATAGCAGGTATCATCAGAATGGTAGGGCTTGGATGTGTCGCACGCAAGCTGGTCAGAAGGCACTGGTCGCGGAATTGGATTGTCTGAAAACCATTAGCACAGCGTCTTAAATGCAATTGCCTAACCATAGACTAACCTCGTGGTCGTTTTGACCGGTCGATGTCAAGCACAATATCCACTGTCTGATCAATATGCACTGAACATTCTCCAGACTGAGGACAGACAGGGCTGATGTCCACAGACATGCTCTGCCAAGACGCATCAAACAGCTTGTGCCCATCCAGAAGACTAGAAACACCAGCTTTGCCCTTGCATGGGAGGAGCTTCAAGAACGGCGTCAAATTCTCCGTACAGACCACCTCACCAGGAAGCGTCCCGTGCAGAAGATGTAGGTTACTCGAAGCCGGATGGTCTCCCATGAGTTCAAACGAAGCGACGGGCCGGGTGGTTCGGGTGGAATCTATGAAATTCAGCGACGCGCAGAACAGTCCTGATAGAGACTGGGTCAGGGTGATCCATTTCGCAAAGGCTCTAGTGTCCGTCAGTACCGCTTCACACATGCGACCTTGTAGTCTCCCAGATCACACATACGCTTCGTCATCAGAGGCATCGATCCACGCCCATAGTTCCACACCAGTACCGCCCTCCTTGGTTCCATTCCAAGGGCGGGGACCCCAGCTCTCAGCATCCCATCGTCCAGTGGTGAAACGGAGATGAAGCTCCTTTGTGTTGGCGTGCTGTAGGATCTGGCCTAACGCGCGGGGGAAATAGCGAAAATTGCGTTCATCGAAGGACTCCTGGGACTCATTGCTTCGAAAGTTGAACGATGCTAACAGGGCTGACTGGGGGAGTGGTTGGAGGTTGAGGCTCTCGTGGTAGTCCGACGTCGCCGAAGTGAACGAGGAGAGCGCGACAACGAAGAGCAAAGTAAGGAGAGAGAGGACCGTCATCACGTCATGCTTGCCGATGCGAAATCCCTAGACACGGTGGAGTGATTCTATTGCGTAGCTCACCACCGCCATACACGGGGTGTTGGTTCAGCCCTCCGAGCGGCAGAGACGAACGGTCGATAGCGTTGGGCGGCGAAAAAAGCTGGAACAGGCTGACCGGGCCTTGCGAGTATCTCAATCCTGCATAAGACGTCTCAGTAATCAAAGTCTCTAGGCCATGACATTTAAGTCGTCGCCAGGAAAGGTGGAAGGGCCTCGGAATACTCCGCAAGTGAGCTAAAGCGACAGGGGCTCACATAAGCGCCAGCCGCGGTTAGCGCCACCGCAGAATCTCGACACTCCATTGAATCGCCCTCAATCCCTCATTTACGCTCTGACCATTCTTGCTCCCCATCCTCCATTCTTGCCCTGGCATCATCCCATCATGGCGGCGGAACAGAGAAAGCTGCTTGAGCAGCTCATGGGAGGTAAGTTTCCCGGTTTCAGCAGCTATAAAGCTCCATACAGCAGCCAATCCAATTCTTTTTAGCGGACCAGCTCATAGGTACCGGCGCACCCTCTCGCAATGCGCAGCTTCAAATCACCGACGCGAAAGTCTGTCGCTCGTATCTCGTTGGCACCTGTCCGCACGACCTCTTCACCAATACCAAGCAGGACCTGGGTCAATGCCTGAAAGTGCACAGTGAAGGCTTGAAGACGGAATATGAGACCGCCTCGGCAGCGGAGAAGGCCAAATGGGGATTCGACTACGACTACATGCGCGATATGCAGAAATACATTGACGACTGTGACCGACGCATTGATTCCGCTCAACGACGCTTGGAAAAGACCCCGGACGAGATCCGACAGACAAACAACCTGGTAAGGATTCGCCCACCCCCCAAGCGGACAAAGAAAACATGAACTAATTGCAATCGTATGACATATAGCTGAAACAAATCTCCGACCTGACGAAAACAATCAACTCGGGTCTCCTGGAAATCTCAGTGTTGGGTGAAACCGGCTCTGTTGCGCAAGCCCTGAACGAACTGCACAAGATCCGCACCGCCAAGCACCAGAAGGAAACGTGTGAACGGGAATTGAAAAACCTCCAAGATACGTCCGGTCCGTCGGGTCACCAGAAGCTACAAGTGTGTGATGTTTGCGGCGCGTACCTGAGTCGTCTTGACAATGATCGTCGGTTGGCAGACCATTTCTTCGGAAAGATGCACATGGGATACTCGGACATGCGCAAGACGTTTAAGAGGCTTAGCGAGGAGCTCAAGGGACGGCCTCCGCCGGTTCGTCACCACGACGATGACGATGGTGGTTGGGGTGGACGCTCTGGTGGTGGACGCGGTCCTCGGTATGGCGGCGGCGGTGGTGGTTATAAGAAGCGCGGTCCTCGCTGGTAATCATGACGAGCGTCCATTCTTGGAGTTTATTTGATAATGCTGTATTCTGTCTGGATTTGCATAGCGCAGGCGTTTCTCTTACTACCACGTCTAGGATGTCACGGATTAAAAAGATAATAAATACATACCGAGCCTACGCAGTTGCTCATTCCACACGAGTCATTTACTTCAGCCAATTTATCGAGCTTAGATTTCCCGCAATGTTCCACATACAAGTAAGTATTCATGTAGGATAATGAGATTGGATGATGTTCATTTTGACATACAAAACTCAACGCATGGCAAACAGCATGCGAAAAGAAAAAGGAAAATGAGAGGAAATAAAGGGGAAAAAAAAAGAAGCAGAAAATCCCTGATGTTGAAACACACCTCGCTGGGTTCAAAAGCCCGCGTTTCTGGAAACAAGAAAAAAGAAAAAAAAAAAAAAGAAGCAGAAGAGAGAAAAAAAAACCAGGAAATCCCGTGATCGCCAAATACCCTTTTAAACCTTTTCCCAGCACATGGGAATAGCAGTGAGAAATTACACCAAGCCCAAAGATGACCTGCAAACAAATGAAATCGAAGATATCAGAGAAGAAGATGTACTGTACAGCAGTGTGGAATCCCCATCTCTACCTTGCATTCTGCTGTGGACCGTGACCGTTGGTCGTGGTTGCTATCAACAATTCATCCATCAACATCTTGTAGTCGGAGCCGGCTTCGGGCCGCCGAAGGAGAATATCCCGGATCACGCTCAACTGAGAGACATCTGCGTTGGGAGCTTGGTGCAGAAGCTGTTGGATAGCGGGAGAATTGGCCTGAGGACCCAGTACTTGTACTGCTGCGGCGAGACCGGTGAGAGGGGTTTGGTTGGGCTGTCCCGCAGATTGATATTGTGCAAACTGGGGAGCTGCTGGGGGAGGTTGTTGCGGCTGAGCTTGATGACCATAAGGAATATGCGTCTGAGACGTTCCATCATATGATGCTGCCGGGGTCGGTGTAAACTGAGACGCATGCTGCGGCCCAGGGGTCAGGAAATGCGGCTGCTGAGGCGTTGCCGCGGCCACGGTCAGCGGACTGGCAGAACTACCGGGCTCCTGGCTCGGAATGTGTGAAGGAGGCTGCACTGATGGAGGGTTCGAATCGCCGGTCTTGACGGCAAAGACCACGAGGAGGACCCGTTCTGGGGTTGGATCTTCAAGGGCGTTGTTCTCGAGAAGTTCGATAAACTCCGGCTTCTTGGTGGAACCAGCCTCGATAGGAATAAGGTAGGTATCCTTGACGGCGGGCAGTGGATGCATGCCTACCACGCCGTATCTCTTGCGATCCTGGAAGTAGCTGAACAACTTGTCAAAGCCCACCCGTTCCTTGGGTGACTCGGGACGACTGATCGAGATGACGGTCACGTCGGTTGACGAACTGAATCGTAGGCCACAGAGGTAGTTGCTGGCTAGTTGGATATCGATTCTTCCGTCAATCAGCAACGTCGACGGAACAAGCTGGCTCCAGGGGATCCTTCCACTGAGATCTGCTCCTCCAACATGCTTTGCAAAGGAGGAGAACTCGGCGATAGGGTTCATGACCACCTTGCCATGCCAGATGGACCCTTCATCGTGAAAGTCCTTGGGCGAGTAGGGCGGCGAGTCGGGCTCGTCATCTCGCAATAGCTGATCGATCTCTGCGTCGGCCTGAGCCCTGCCTGTGGGCAACTGCTCACGGATATGAGCGGAGACTTCGGGGAACACCTGCTCGTGGCTGGTGCCACCAGGGGAATGGGCCCGCGTGGGGAAGTGATCATGGTGAGTCGAAACTCCGTCAGCCTTCTTGGTGTCAACGTCCTGCGAAGCCGAGGGCTTTCGAGAGCCATCGGTCTCAGGCCCGGGAGTCGTCGGGCTCTGGCCACCGGAACTGCCATCTGCATCAGCCAAGTTTCGTCGCGTTGCGGCAGTCGAGAAGACGGGTTCGCTGGCGACCAGGTGGTTATCGTCTTCAACCAACTCTTCA
Source organism: Aspergillus sclerotiicarbonarius CBS 121057 (assembly GCA_003184635.1). Classification (NCBI taxonomy): domain Eukaryota; kingdom Fungi; phylum Ascomycota; class Eurotiomycetes; order Eurotiales; family Aspergillaceae; genus Aspergillus; species Aspergillus sclerotiicarbonarius. The sequence goes on along the minus strand of KZ826358.1, from coordinate 250,670 downwards.
CCCTTATGGGTCCGTCTAATGCGAGGCCCTTGGTCCTGCACGATGATATGCTGCCGTTCGGCTTCCCGCTTGATCTCGGCATTCTTCTGCTGTAGTTCCTCACTGGCCATGTCTTCGGAGCTCATCTTAGAGAGGGTATCAGGAAGTAAACTACCTACGAGCAGACGGTCCCGTAGAGAAGGGTTCTTCTTTACGTTGAACAAGATCGTCCGCATATGGGTCCTATACGCCTCTGAGGGATCCCCAGTTCCTCCGCATATATTCTGATACATAGCACTCTCGATCGAGAGAGCAAGCTGCCGAGCATATTCCTCCGCCGATTTCCATTGGGACCCTTCGGGCAGTTTGAAAGATCCTTCCTTCTGGGCCTCAGATGTCAGACCTACAAACAAGTTGACCAGAGCATTGGCAACGCTCTTCCGAGTGGCATGCGTAAGATCAGCGACTGCTGTTCCTACGGCAGAGCCTTTCCGGGGAGGCTGTGCACTGGGCTCGTTCTTGACTTGAGCTGGTTTGGCAGCAGGTTTAGCCACTGGCGCTGGGGGCGACATTTTCTGTTGTTTCGATTTCGGTCCCTTGTACGGCCCTTGTTAGCAAAAGCATACCAACAATACAAGAATAACGAAAACTCACAGTTTCGGGGGCTGGCACCTCCTGGTGTTCATCGAACTTGCGCTTTTGGGCGCTGGTCGATTGCGGCTCGGGAACATGACCGTTTTTCTCAGGGGCCGGTGTGGCAGTCGTCGCTGGAGATGGTGCGATAGGGGCAGCAGGGACCGCGGACGAAGCAGTGGAGGCCGGGGCAGGTGTTGACGACGTTGCGGCGCGAGCTGGTGTGCTCGTCGTCTCCGTCTTGGGCTCGCTGGTCTTACGCTCACTCGCCTTGGGTTCGCTCGTCTCGGGCTCGATCGCCTTAGGTTCGCTGGCTTTGGGTTCGCTGGCTTGGGGTTCGCTCGCCTTGGGTTCGCTCGTCTCGGGCTCGCTGGCCTTGAGTTCATGGGCCGGGGGTTCACTGGCCTTGGGTTCGCTGGCTCTGGGTTCGCTGGCTCTGGGTTCGCTGGCTCTGGGTTCGCTGGCTCTGGGTTCGCTGGCTCTGGGTTCGCTGGTCTTGGGCTCACTCGTCTTGGGTTCGCTAGTCCTTGACTTAGGCTCACTCGGTCTGCCCCTTCTGCCGCCCTTCTTGCTCTTTCTGCGCCGGGATGCCTTCTTTTCCTCGGCTTCCTTGCGCCTCTTCTCGGCCGCCTCTTCCCACGGTTTCTCACCGAGCGCGATTTTGTGCAGAAGGATCGGGTGATTCTCTGGCTTGCACTGCTCACAGAAGTACTCGTCGGGCTCCTCCCCCTTCGCATATGTCAGGCCCATACAATCATTGTGTTGCCAGGCAGAGCACCGATCACAGCAGATCATGTCTCGCTCAACATCCTCCTCCTCTTCGTATTCCCCGCAAATGCATCGAATGATTTCTTCTTCTTCGCTGGGAGCAGGCGTCGGTTCGATGGAGGGTTTCGGGGGCTTTTCTTTCGGCTGAGCTTTGGCCTTGGTCTTCTTCGCAGGCGTCTCGGTGATCATGTCGAGGTTCTTGTGCTGACCTTTGGTCGAGCGACCGGAGCGTCTTGGTTCGTCTGAGATGGTAGTTAGCTTCCTGTCCGACACAAGTTCAGTGTGCTTCCAGTTCTCCACACAGTCGTATGGCCTGACACTGGTCGCAAGACTTTGGTATACGATAGCTTACCGGCCATGATGGAAGTATATAGCTGATGGCAGGGATTCAAATTTCTACGGCGCGATGTTGGGGGGTAAGGTCTGAATAGAAAAGGCCCAGGAAAAGGATTGCGCACGCCACCCAAATCTCGTTCTACGGCATCAGAAGGGCTAAAGTAATACACAGAGGAAGGCACTGGAAAGTGGCCCTGTTTGCCCGGTCCACACAGTATTACTTTGTCCTCGCAAGTCCAGCGATTTTATTTAGAGACAACGCGTAACCGCCAGTGGTATGACCCAGTGTGGTGTTGAGTCTCGTTGAATGCTGTCGCGCGCAGCGTGAATGCTTGGCGTGGGCGGGGTCGCGTGAAGACTGCGCAGAGTCGGAGCGGCTTTCCCCGAGTGAATCGACCGTGGACGATAGAGGGTTTCGCGGAAGGGTCTCAGAGGTGTGACTGGAGATGAGGAAGGCGTCCAGCGACAGGCAGCGGGGGCGCAGGGAGATGAAGAAGAAGACAGATGGTGAGAAGAGAGGAGAGGATGTCGCGGTTGGATTCGGGATGCTGAGTCATGCTGCACACGTGACTGCGGCTCCGCGGAGACGGCTTGGCAGGCGCCGTCCGGCTCCTTCTCGTCGCGTCTATTTTTCGGCGCCCTCGAAAGCTTCTCCAGATCCCCACATAGACTGTTTTACTTTTCACGATCCCTTTGCCTTTGACCAAGGTGAAGTGTTGCTTAGAATCGTTTTAATCAATATCAATAATCTTTTGCATCCACACCTTACTCACTGCAGATCATGGCAGATGTTCGTTCATTACTTCGCAGTGAGCTCGCCGCCCGCAAGGGCTCACCCCAGGCAGGGAGCGCCGGGAACCGTGTGACCAAGAAGCGAAAGGTAGACCCGGCAGATGATTTGATGCGCAAGAGGATGAAACCCACAAACGCGCCATCCGGTCAGCCGACCGCACACACCGTACAGCCCCCCAGTGCACGAGCTATTGAGGAGGAGGAAGAGATAGAGGGATCGGAGCAAGACATCGCCGGACCGCAGCTTCCTTCGGACACCGCACATGAGCAGGAAACTGCTGCACCGACCGCACAGCCATCAGACGCATCCCTTGTAGCCTCCGAACCGTCTGCCGCGACCACCGAGGTCATCGATGAAGATGAATGGGCTGCGTTCGAGCGCGAAGTCGCGGCCCCTACCCGCATGCCGCATAGGCCTGCTGCGCTTGAGGCGGCAGCCACTATATCAGCAGCACCTGTATCCGCAGAAGAACTCGCCGCACAACAGCAGAAAGAAAGTGAAGCGATCAAGAAAAGTCGTGAGGCCGAGGCAGAAGGCGAACGGGAAGATGCGGCGCGATTTATGGAAGACGAGTTCGACGAAATGGAGCAACTAGAGGAGCGAGTCAGACGCCTGAAGCATAAGCGGGAAGAGTTGAGGAAACTCAGGACCGTGGAAGATGCAGAAGTGCAAAAAATGGACGAGTCTCCTTCCGCCGTCACCCCAGAGGACCAACAAAATCCTGCTGCGGGGAAAGACGATGACGATGAAGATGACGACGACGACGATGACGATTATGACGATGACTGGGATAATTGGAGATTCAAATGAATTTACGCGGCTAACGTCGGGCGTGGGAACTAAAAGGCGTCATTTCATACGAGGGAGGTCCCGGACTTTTCTTACTTACAGTGATACCCAATAAGCTATATGGATGTGAAATCCCAGGGCAGTGCGATTAATTCTCTTAATGGGCCACAGTACACTTTTGACAGCGTGGGCGGTGTCTTGGATTGTGTTGGAGCGGCATATTGTACCCTAACTTTGTCTACGATGGGCCCCTATCTACGGGCGAGAATGTAAACCAGATCAGCCAGAAAGGATTAAGCATGTATTTTTACAGTCATTTGCAATCATCAGTATGCTTCTATAGATCACACGGGTTGCCTGCTTCAATCTTCATGGCTGTTGACTGGCGTTTTCGCCCTCGCCCTTCGAAGACTGATCTTCAGCTTCTATATAGCTTCGAAGTCCTCCCTTATTGACTCTCATAGCTTCCTCAATCTCCGCCTCGCCTTCTTTTAAGAGGTGTTTACCACGAACAAGCTCACCCCTTTGCTTTCGTTTGTCTTCTTGCACCTGTTTCTCGCGTTCTGCCAGCGCCTTTTCGCGTCTGTCACGTTCCACCTTCCGTTTGTCCAGTTCCTCTCTTTCTTCGGCGGTCATGTCGCTTTCCGGCGCAGAAGGCAAGGTGGAAATATAGGTTTCAATAAGCGGGTCACGCACTTTGGGCGCAAGCGCAATATATCTGAGATCAGTGATAATAGCGGCAGGGAGTGCTTCCGGGTTGGACGACCGATTCAGTTCGTGTAGTGGCACAGACTTTAGTAGTGCTGAAAGGTCTGACTTCCGTGTGCTTTCTGACTGCTTCAGCCGAGAGACCAAGTCACGGTAGAACTTTTCTCGATCCTTATCCGAGAGTTGCGAGTCCTTCATTTCCGGCTCCTTTCTGTACTTCCGCTTGAACTCGGGCCAATACAGCTTGGGGGTAGCGTATTCCTGGAGGAAGGCCAGGTATTTAATGCGTGGATCTCTCTTCTCTTGCTTTGCTTTGCGTTCCCTGAGATCTTGGATACGGTCGCGAGTCCAATTGGACCATACTTCACGACGCGTCTTCATGTTCGGGAGCACAGTGTAGCGGGTATCATCAAAGATGCGACCTTCTTCGATGATCTTCTCCCATGTAGAAAATGGATTAATGTGATAGTCATCGAGGAGATCGCGGAACAGAGCCGTGGCATCCTCCTCCGTGAGCGGTAGCCCTTCTGCACCCTCTTCCCACTCGTCTTCTCCAGGTTCGCCGTATTCCCCAGGGTCGAGACCGTATTCTTCTCCCATGGCCGCCAATTGATATTCCATATCCTCTTCCGTAAACTCCATGGGTTGCTGTTGCTCATTTCCTTCATCGGTTCTCGGTCGCTTGAAAGGTTGTTCTCCTTCGCCCTCGCTATCGGTGACTTCTATTTCTTCATACTCATCGCTTTCTTCCCCGGCCTCCGCAGTAGCACCGGTTCCCACTTCTTCCCGCTTTGGCTGATCGGAAGTCCCAGCTTCAGGCTCTTGTCTCGCGACATCCTCCACCTCTTCGCCCCGCGCCTTCCTTTCTTTGGCCTCTCTCTCCAAGCGATCGTACTCGACGACCCCCACCAAGATCTCCGGAGGGATCTTCCAGAAACTCTCATTTGTCTCTGGGTTGTGGACGAATCTTCTCCCTAATTTGGTCTTCACGAGTACCCATGGCGCACATTCAGGAATATCATGTTTCGTTTTTGGTCGATCATCTGGGCCCCGGTGCTTGCGGTCATGGTATCCTCTTCCACCACGAAATCCCCCGCGAGATTGTCCGTCGTGTGGCGCTCCATGGGATGCAGCACCATACCCAAACCCGTGAGGGGCATATGGTGTCGAGGAGAAAGGAGGGAGTGTATCCGGTGTTAGAAATGGCGCATTATTCGTGGGTGCCGGTACCGGTGCGGACGGGGGAGGTTGTACGGGAGCCGCCTGAGGCCTAGTGTAGGTGGATTGTTTGGTTTGGGAGTTGTAGTAATACGGATGGCCTTGAATTAATTAGAAAGGCTGTCACAAGAAGACTAGAATCCTGGTAACTAAACCTGTAGGAGCTTTATGTTCGGTCCATCCTGGCGGTAACGGAGGGGGTGGGACATAGGTGGACCTGAGCATTGTGATCAAAAGAAACCCGACAGATTGCGCGCAGGGGTATGGATCAAGCGCCAATTGTATCACAGCCCATAAGGTGTCGTCAGTCTGGAGGGAAGATTTCCGGAGCGGGTTTGCGCCGGCAGCGAGCTTCGCATTGAGAGTTCGGGGTGGTCCGAGCTTGGCGGGCTGACGGTCAGCCCGGAGTCGTCGTGGGTGGTGGACGCGCCAGGGCGAAGTTGCCTGGTCACTCATCGGGAGCTCAGCCGACCTTCCTGCACAGCTTGCCCCGGCACTCATTCCCCATCTCCAATCCTCCCTTCCCTCGTCCCTTTTCCTCAACCAAAGCGTTCCTCCATAATTTAAACTGCTTTCACGTTAGATTCAAGATGTCACGGAGATACGATTCCAGGGTATGCCTATTCCCTCAATTCCCGTTCCCTGGAGCTCTAGCTGATCCGATGACGTCCTTCGACAGACAACCATCTTTTCCCCCGAAGGTCGACTCTACCAGGTTGAATATGCGTTAGAAGCCATCTCGCATGCCGGTACCGCCCTGGGCATTCTGGCCAAGGATGGAATCGTCCTCGCGGCAGAGAAGAAGGTCACTAGCAAGCTGCTGGAGCAGGACACATCTGCGGAGAAGCTTTACACGCTCAACGAGTATGCATCTCCCCCCCAACAAATCACTCATGTCTTTTGTGTCGAGGAGCTAACCTTTGGGCAGCAACATGATCTGTGCTGTTGCTGGTATGACGGCAGACGCGAACATCCTTATCAATTATGCCCGACAAGCCGCCCAGCGGTATCTTCTCACCTACAACGAAGAGATTCCTTGCGAGCAACTTGTCCGCCGTCTGTGCGATCTGAAGCAAGGATATACCCAGCATGGTGGTCTCCGTCCATTCGGTGTGTCGTTCATCTACGCAGGCTACGACCCTCTTCGGGAGTTCCAGTTGTACCAGAGCAACCCCAGCGGTAACTACGGTGGCTGGAAAGCAACCAGTGTGGGAGCAAACAATGCAAGCGCTCAGAGTCTGTTGAAGCAGGATTACAAGGAGGACTGTGATCTGAAGGAAGCTTGCGCCATGGCTGTCAAGGTCCTGAGCAAGACGATGGACTCGACCAAGCTGAGCAGTGAGAAGAGTAAGTCTTTACCGAACACCTTGTCCCTCGTTACTACATGCATGGGTACTACCTATGCTATTGTCCCGTGACATAGGCTAATGCGTTGGCTCCTTCAGTTGAATTCGCTACGGTGGGAAGGACGTCGGAAGGCAAGATTTACCACCACCTGTGGAATGCCGACGAGATCAATGCTCTCCTGAAAGAGCATGGATTGGCCAAGGTTGATGACGAGCCCGAGGCTGGCGAGATTAAATAAATGAGAAAACGACCCCATCCCGCTACTTGATCAGATAATCCCACGTGTTTTCGGCGAAGTTGATGCCCAAAGATTATGATGTAGATTTCCCACGGTCTTATATATGTAGGCTGTTAAGATAGGCTGCCGAAATTACTCACGAAACGGGTAAACCCCTACCGCTGCATCTGAAGCGCAACTGACGTTGTCCGCGGGTGACGTGGCAAGCGGCGATGTCGAATTGAGCATCGGACAATTCAGTGCATGTTCACCCTCGTGTCTGTCGACCAAAGTTGCCCAAACCTGACCCTGATCTCTGGACATGAATGGTCCACGTAGTCTTCAACCCTCGAGCACCCTGGGCGCTTGAACAAATGCTGAATGTTTCGGAACTTTGATGAGACTGCGAGGGTCCTATATATAGAGGAAGCCCCAGAAGCTAAACCGGTGCCATGCTTGCAACACCATCACATCGCCACCAGCGGCATCGACGAGCTATATGCGCCTTCGATTTCAACTTGCCGGACTTTTCGAGTATGCATCGGCCATGCCAAGCAATAGTTCGTGAGCGTGGGGTATTGGAATTGTGTATGTATACCCTAGGGCCATTGAATGATGGGAAACAAATCGTCAAAATGGAATCATGGCCCGACAGTGTTGGCTTGTCTTAGAAATTCTCGAGGAGAAGAAGCAAGCCAGTATATGGGGACTCACTAGCTGGCGGTGGAGGGGACGTCACGTGCGGTGGGCCGCCGAAACGCGGGGTACCGTCTCCAGTCCAGATCCTATCTCCAGTCTCCAGACAGTCCAGCGTCGGCCATCACCAGCCAGGGTACAAGGGGTCTATCAAGACAAATCATTCCTTGGTATGGTCCGTGGATTGATAACTTTCGGATCCGAAGTCTTCTTCTCACAATGGCTCCTACATTTCCCCCAATTGCCATGGGGTACTGGTCTCATCCTTGTTCTGGCGAGCCGCTCGTCAGGAACATAGGCGCTTATGATGTGGAACTCCTTCTTGCAGACACCGTATGAAGTTGCCAGATTTGCGGGAATGAAACCATTTCATTGGATCTCATAATTTCTCACAGCAGATTTTCGATCCGGGCTTTTCCTCCAACCATTGCGCGGGTCCAGCCTGAAGAAACATGTCCGATTCGATGACCACATAAAAAAAGAAATTTCAGAAAATAAAGGAGCAAAGTGACACACTCGTTGTGAGACATAGATTTTTTTTTTTTTTTTTTTTTTTTTTTTTTTTTTTTTTTTTTTTTTTTTTTTTTTTTTTTTTTTTAAAAAAAAAAAAAAAAAAAAAAAAAAAAAAAAAAACAGAACCAAAGAGGGAATCCTAAACACAAACGAAAACAACAGCAAGTGGCCCAACGCATGGCCCCCAAAGTCCTCGGTGCTTCTTTCAAGTCAGTGCCTTTCTTCTGTCATCACGCTCCCGTTGCAGTTGGCGGATCTCCTTGTCGAGTTCCATGATGAGTTTCTGGGACCGGTCCATGGATGCTACGAGAGTAGCTCCCTCCCGTCTCCATCGGTTCAACCGTTCCACCTCGGCGCTTCGCCGCCGGTACTTGGTCTCGATCTTTTCGCAGAGGCGGCATTGTGTCGTTTCAAACTCGGTCACGTTGACGAGTCGCATACCGCAGGTCTCTCCGGTGCGGTATTCATAATTGCAGCGGTGAGCAAAACTTGTCCAGCTCCAGTCTCCGCATGCAAATCTCTTCTGGTTGTAGAAACACATCCCTATCATACCCGTCAGCTAATGTCTCATCAAGTTGTGGTCAAACTCACTGGTTGCTAATGCAGTTCCTTGTTTCACCTGGCTAACCTATGTTCTATTGGCTCTGCCAAATGCTCCTGCCGCGCTGCAGAGGTTTGATAGGCTGAGCTTGCACGAGGCCTATGGAAGATTGATGGTTGTTTTAAAATGAAACCCTCTTGTCCAAGAACGATGCTTTATTCCTTGTGATAACTCTTGAAGAAGCTGAGTCTGAAACGGATAATGATCCAGATTCTATCGACTGGAAGGCCCGGGGTCCTATTTATGTTTCGCAAGAAGCTTCCATGTTAGGGCATCTCTCGTACTATGCCTGTCAGCTGTCGATCAACCCCCCCCCCTCAACATACGATGGCTTATCGACCACTACCACTTTCACATCACTTTCATCCAGTGCTTTTCCGGTTGGCTATGCTGGAATACCCAGCTGTGGAGACACAAATTATCCACAACCTTCCTATTCCGGTCACTTGTAGTCAGTGGATGCTTCACGGATGCATGCGTGTTGCTGTCGTGGCAGTATCATTTCTCCTGATTCAAGTTGAGCACCTGAAAATCCCTCATTTGATATCGACGGTCTTCGTTCTGCTGGCTAGGATTGTCATTGCAGCCGTGGTTGCTCCAACGATCATCCCCGCTTCCTCTATGCATCTCCGTTGCGTATGGAGTTGTCCTTCGAGAACGAAACAGGCCTCACGCTTACTGAATCAAAGCTCCTGCATAAAAAAAATAATAAACCGCATTTTTTACTTCGTGCCAGCTGTCATGCCGTCCGTCTCACCGTCGAAACCTTTTTTGCCCTCTCCTCATCCAAGAGAAACTTAGTGTTCCAACTTGAGTGGAGGGGAAAAAGCACGGTTCCGCTTTGCAGGACCAGTGTGATCATTGCCATGATCACTTAGTCTGGTTTGTTAGATGCCTTACCATCATACCTTGTGGCTGTTTACTCACAACCAATTAGTCCATACGCGAACAAGCCTAGTGCCATAAGCTCCGATACGGGGCTTTGGGCCGAGGGAAGAATGAATCTAGGAGAACCTGTGCCTAGTGGCACTTCTCTTTTCTTTTTTTCCCCCTTTTTTTTAATTTCATTCCTTTAGCTGACACCTAGCATGCCCAAAGGGTCAGGGTGCCGTCACCCGGTTGCAACCCTACCAAGTTCCTTTGCCCATGTACCCCGAACGCTCGTCCACGGAGGAATCTGGCTTCCGTGCCAATGCCTGTCTCGTGTACTCCGCATGTTTCCGTCTGGCTATTATCGACCAAATGTTTCTGCCTCTAGTGGCGAAAGACGCGTCACTAGGAGACCTTCATTGGCGTCCAATGCATCCTTGGAATTTACCTCGGGAGTCAACATGACATGCAGTTGCATGATGAGCTCAATATTTCATTCAGGACCGATTCTCTTCAGCTGATCTCCCACACCTGCAGACGAATAATCCCGCATTCGCCCCCGCTCAGGTGCAGGGTTTATCTTCATTTGCCTGCTTCCCTCGGTCAATATGATAGGATGTCGTTTCTGTACATCAGCCATGGCAGATACAGACCGTGGTACGGTGCACCTACTGTTGAACCCATGCAGCTGCACTAAAGCTCGGAGACTCACTGACGTGGCACGCTTCGTCTGGTCGAGGCGGTCGAAATTTCGGTCTCTGGTGGTGAAGAGGGGAATTCTCGAACAGAAGATGGTGTACAGAACCCATGGAACCTTCAGCAAGGCGGCCTTGCAGTTTCCCAGCATTGACCTATAGGGGGTCAATGTACCCGAATCTCCGCTTGCCCGGCCTTCCTTCGAATTGATTGCATGGAACTCTGTCGTGCATCTGTCCCTCCATCACAGCATTGGATCGTCGGGCAACCCGACTAGGTTCCCTGTGTGCTGTGAATCTTAACATGGAATGATGTCGATTGCCAACTCAGCGACTATCGGTTCTGGCTTACAGCCGCAACGAGAAGGCAACGCCGATAACCAACTATTCTGCCACCCTAGAAGTGCTCCGTGCTGGTACTGCGATGCGATTTGCCACCCCTCTGCCTTCTCTCGCAAGCTGTCTTACTTCGGATGTTTCTGGCCCAGCCTTGCCTGTGGCAACTGTACTTCCGTAACCAGGATTCGTTTCGATAAGACCGGTAAACTGTCCTTACCCAACCAGCCAGGGTCCTTGATTCACGCCTAAGTCTGGTGAGTTGCTTTTGGGCTGCAACTGTCCAGAAACTCGTTTCCATTCCCTGCTCTGGGTTCGATCGATCTATTCACGACGTTGGAATTGGATTTCGTGACCCACATACACGCACCGGAATACTGGGATTTTCAGTCCCGTGACTGTAACGTGACCGAAACCCTCTGCGCATCTACGCATACCTCTTTTTCTTGCAGTCAACAAATGGAATATGTCAAACGACCTTTCGAAAATTTAAGGTGAGAAAGCGTTTTCGTCTGTTTCCGGCTTACGGGATTGGATTGGTCGGTGCGGGAAAGCATATTCGATGGTGTCAGCGGGCTGTATCCAATGACGTTATTCAGCTGGCCGGGTGGTATATGCAGCTAAAAAGACCCCTGTCATTGCATTCCTAGCCCGCAAAATGCCTAGACACCAAGACAATTGACTCGAGCAGGGAAGAATCATGGCGGGTCCTCGCATCTGCAAGCTGGCACCTGCAAGTGTCTCTCTGCGGGCCTCGAGTTTGAGGCCTTCAGCCTTGCATGTTGCACAAACATGTTATTGCTCCTGACACAGTGCTCACCACGACGTCTGATCGATGCGCCTCGACTGGCGTAACATCTTTTCCATTTCGGGCATAATCTTCTCGTCCGGAGTCGTGGCCCGGCCCTTAAACATCCTTGTCTGCGAGACCATCAGCGTCCAGCGCCGAAGCCTGAACCATGAGGCGACTTTCGCTAGTCTGGGGCTTTGCATGATCACGGTCAAGACAGGCCTGGAGTCTTGTATCAGGCGCATTTTACCGAATGCACGGAGACTGTGCCATCGCACTGCGGCAGTCTGGGCTCAATCCAGGCGGTATCTGCGTGTAGCATGATTGACGTGGCAAGTTATCCTGTAGACTGTTCTTTTCTTTTTGCCGTCTCTCGCTGTGGCGGCCTGACGAGTACAGGACCGTACTTTCCATTGTTGGAGTGAGGAGCACAAGGTTTCCATTTCGGCTAGGAAGGCTGGGTCTGATCGTAGAGACTGAATTCTGCCTTGCTGCACCTCTCCATGGGTAGGCTACTAGGTAGTTAGTCCACAACATTCTCATCGGTCATGGCTAGGCTTTCCTTGTACTACTTCTTCGGTCACCCAAACATTGTAACGTATGTCTTGCTTTCTCCGGGTAACTTGAGTAACGGCTGCATTCACCACCTCTTCGGCCGTTGTAGATCATTGTCCTTCCATGTGAAGAGTGCAGGTACATCCGGATATACATCGACGATCACGTGGTCACCATGCACCTTGGTATAGTGGATGACGTCAAGATGATAGTAGACCAGCCAAGTTCCCTCCGACTTTCTAATCCAGTGCCCATCATTCCTCCTCATTATCACTTACTCCTAGATTCTCTGTCTGCGGAGAGATTTCTCAAGCTGTACGCGGAAATCCCATCCCAATTCCAAAGGACCTCTTTCACGGCTAACCGCACTCCAGTATATACAACCAACACCACATACCCACTACCATCTTATTGGCCATTACCTCCTCCCTTCAATTGAGACAAACCCAAACCAAACCATTCAATCCAACCCCCAATACCATGATCAAACAACTCGTCTCAATCGGCCGTCTGGCCCAGAGCACCACCATCTCATCGCTCCCCCGACCACCCCTCCCCGCCATCACGCACGCACGCCGCCCCTTCCGCTCCCTCGCACCTCTCCAAGCAACACAGCAACAAAAAGGCGAAGAAAAATCCGGCGATCGCACCGTCCTCGACCCGCAACGCTCTGAAACCTCTCAAACCGGCACGGACAGCGAAGTCGCCGGCCACAACGCAGCGTTTGATCCGTCCAATACGGCCCCGGAGAGTGAAGTCTGGGCGACGCAGGAGGAGTCCGAGAAGCAGGGCAAAGTGAGTAATCCTTTGGATGTTAGTCCTGGGAACAAGGATGTCAGTCATGCGAGGCCTCCGATGGAGGGCGGCCCGGATCATAATGCTGAGAAGGAGGGGCCGAGTGCGAGGGGATGGACGAAGAAGAATCGCGAGGTGAGGAATTGGAAGAAGAAGGTTTGAGGATGGAGGGTTTAGGGGGCTGGGTTTATATAGACCTTGTATTTAAGTTCGATAATAGTTGTATTTCGTGAGATGGTTGGTTGTTGGTGCGTGTATAACGTTAGATATAATATGAAGCTGTGGAAGTTCTATAATGGAAAGATGTTTGAGATATGTCTCTGTACAGAAATAGATACGATTGTATTATACCATATACACATAACACTAAACAATCAATAAAATACAACAACTAGACACCTCAATCACTCCCTCCCATACTGAATAATCTCCTTCCCATAAAGCACCCAAACCTTCTCACTCCCCTCCGGAACCTCCCCATTCAAAGCCTTGATCCCCGCATTAACCGCCGCCTTCGCAATAACATCCGCATCCTGCGCCCACCCATCCTTCAACCCCGAATGAATCTTGCCCGCAAAGCCCGCAAAGTACCGCACCACGGCCTCCGCAGGCCGACTCTCCTGCCTCTCTCCCGAAATCAGCCCCGGACGCAAAATAATCGTCCTCTCGAACCCCATCGCCTTCACCTCCTCCTCGATCTCGCCCTTCATGCGCGGATACCCAAACGAGGAGTTCTTGTCAGCGCCGGCCGACGAGATCAGGACGTAGACTTTGGTGCCGGCGTCGCGTGCCGCGCGCGCCAATTCCACGTTCAGCCCATGTTCGACTTTGTATTGGTTCTCGAAGCTGCCAGCTGCGCCGCGGGTGGTGCCGAACGCAGAGAAGAAGATACCCGGGGTTGGGGTTAGGGAGGAGAGTTGCGGTGCCCACTTCGAGGTGTCGTCGGAGACGAAGGTGGTGAGTTTTTCTTGGGGCGCGGTGGTGGCGGGTTGGGGGGTGCGACGGGAGATGGTGTCGATGCGTGCTACGGAGGGATTGGCGATGAGGCCGGTGAGGATGTGGCTCCCCTATGAGAAGTGATGGACTGTATCAGTGCGTCTGGTAGCGCATTGGGTTTGAGTGGCACAGGGTAGAGGGTAGAAATGCTAGCTAGTAGGGAAGTATAGAGTGGGAGAGAGCACTTACCACCATGCCGGTGCAGCCGAGCAAGGCGACGTTGGCCATTATGATTGTTCAGGATGAAGTGATGTGAGGGATGCAGGGATAGTGAGACCAGGAGGTAGATGACGTTTAGCTCAGAACTTATCGCGGATGATTATTATCAGCGGATCTACGCTTGGCCGGAAGAGGGTCTCACTGCCTCAGGCTTCAATGGGGCGGTGCGCCTGACTAATGCGGGGAACGTCCGAAAGCGGAGAATTTCTGCCCCGAAGCACCGCCCTCAGAATCAATCGATAAGAAATTGCGTGATTGCCACTAGCCGGATGGGGTAAGATCCCCTGGGGTTTTCTATACGACGGCGGCGGCGGCGACGGGCTTTTTATCCCCCCCATTGCCCCTGCCATTCCGGCGCTGTTCGCTCCTCTTCTCTTGTTTTCTTGTCTTCATCTTGGTGGTATCGGCTGGCTGAACCCCGATTCCCAGACAAGAATCCTACACCATGGGCTCCGCATCCCCAGCCTTGTCGACCCTCGGGGGTCCGACTTATGTCACTGCCCAGACGCTTATCCAGCAAGTCGCTTATGTGCTGAGCGACAAGATCTTCTCTTACTCCCCGGAGTCCTTCGACTTGGATGCTGCTCTTCGGGAATGGGCGTCCAAGCAGGAGACCAACGCCAATGGCGAATCTCCTGAGATCAAGGCCATGGAGACTCGCCAGGGTGCTGGTAACATCGCCCTCGGTTACATCTTCTCCCAGGACTTCGATCTGAAGAAGCGCCACGTTCCCCAGGGAATTGTTGCCTCCTCGGCCACTCTTCCTTATATGCGGGCCGCCTTGGAGCAGCTGTCCCTGCTGTATTCCGTCGCTAGCCCCGTCGCTGCTCACGTTGCCGCTGTCGACTATGCTGGTGAAGATGGGCTCGTCTCCGACTATGCTTCCGCCCTTGCCCTCGCCGAGGAACTCGGCCTGGGTCTGGTGTCCAGCGCCTCTGTCCACGAGTCCCAGCACATGGCACTGCTCACCACCCTCCTCGCATCGGTCTTGCCCTCCGTCCACATCTATGATGGTGTCCGCGTCGGCCGCGAACAGACCCGCGTCATTGACGTCCTCGACCAGGCTGGCCTCTCTCGCACCTACGAGGCCGCTCGCAAGACCCTCGAAGATTCTCGCAGCCGCCACCTCGACACCCAGGGCAAGCTGCTTGAGCTCCTCCAGTCCCTGAACGGTGAGCTCGGTACTGATTATGGCCTCTTTGAGTACCACGGCCATGCAGAGCCCGTCTCCGTTCTGGTTGCCTTCGGTACTGTCGAGGCGTCGCTCACTGCTCAGATCGCCCGCTCCTTGGCTAAGGACGGCGTTCGCGTTGGTGTCATCAACGTCCGCGTCTACCGCCCCTTCGTTGAGGAGGAGTTCTTGCGCGTTCTGCCGAAGTCTGTCAAGACCGTTGGTGTTCTTGGCCAGGTTTCCAATGAACAAGCTGTGCAGGAGCAGGGTGTTCGCTCCGCACTTTACGAAGATGTCCTTGCTGCTTTGACCTTCGCCACCGATCGTGAGCAGACTCCGGCTTGCATCGATATCAAGTACGCCCGCTCTCAGCGCTGGGATCTGATCAACACCGCCGCTGCTTTCCAGCTCGTCCACGAGAAGCCAATTGTTCAGGCTGGCGCCGAGTCCGAATCTCTCCAGCTGCTCGACCCTGCCACCGTCCAGGAATACACCTTCTGGGATGTCGACAACTCTGCTGGTGGCGACGTCGCCACGACTCTTTCACAGGCCCTGGCTGCTGATTCGGCAAGCAATGTCACCACGAGCAAGGCCCATGATAACCTCATTCAGGGCGGTGTCGTCCGCGTCGACATCCGCAAGAGCTCCAAGATTGTGGATGCTCCGTACGCCATCACCGCTGCTGAGACCGCATATGTTGGTGACATCAAGCTTCTGGGTGATGTCGACATTGCTGCTTCCGTGAAGGACAACGGCAAGGTTATTGTCAACGCCCCCGGCGTCAAGGATGATGAGCTGGAGAAGAAGCTGCCCGTGGCCTTCAGACAGGCTGTTGCGGAGCGCGGAATTTCTCTCTACTTTGTCGATCCCTCTGTGGCCGGCGAGTCCGCCCCCGAGTCCGCTGTCCTCCAGGTTGCTTTCTTGCGCGTGGCTCTGCCTTCCCAGGAGAGTGTGGGCATCAAGAAGCTGGCCTCTATTGCTGGCAATGCCGATGTTCTGGAGAATGTCAGCAAGGACCTTGAGAAGGTGCTCCGCCAGATCGAGGTTCCTGAGGCCTGGAAGACCCCCGAGGAAGGAGCGCAGGCTGCTCAGCTTCCCAAGGACATCTCTCCCAACAGCTTTGTGTCCTTCGACAAGGAAGAAAGTGAGCCTGCCTCATACCTCAAGGACTGGCAGGCCGCTGCCAAGGGTCTCGCCTTCAAGGAGGCCTACGGCACCCGGAACGCTCTGCGCCCTGAGACCGCCACCAAGACCTTCACTGTCCACGTGAAGGAAAACAGACGGCTGACTCCCGTCACCTATGATCGTAACATCTTCCACATTGAGTTCGACTTGGGTGACTCTGGACTCAAGTACGACATTGGTGAAGCTCTGGGCGTCCATGCCGAGAACGACCCCAAGGATGTCGAGGAATTCATCCAGTTCTACGGCTTGAACTCTGACGATATCGTCGAGGTGCCCAGCCGTGAGGATTCCGCCGTGCTGGAAAACCGCACTGTTTACCAGGCGCTTGTCCAGAACGTCGATATCTTCGGTCGCCCGCCCAAGCGCTTCTACGAAGCTCTTGCGGAATTCGCGAGCGACGAGAAGGAGAAGACTGACCTCCTCACCCTTGGTGGCCCCGAAGGTGCTGTGGAATTCAAGCGCCGCGCCGAGGTTGACACTGTTACCTTCGCCGATATTCTGCTCCAGTACCCTTCGGCTCACCCTGACTTCCACGACCTGATCCGTATTGTCGGTCCTCTGAAGCGTCGTGAGTACTCCATCGCTTCTTGCCAGAAGGTGACTCCCACCTCCGTGGCACTCATGATCGTTGCTGTCACTTGGTCGGACCCCACTGGCCGTGACCGCTTCGGTCTGGCCACCCGGTACCTGAGCGGACTTCAGCCTGGCACCCCGATCACCGTCAGCGTCAAGTCCAGTGTGATGAAGCTGCCTCCCAAGTCCACTCAGCCCCTCATCATGGCTGGTCTTGGTACCGGCCTGGCTCCTTTCCGTGCCTTCGTCCAGCACCGTGCGCTCGAGAAGGCCCAGGGCAAGGAGATTGGTGCCGTTCTGCTGTACATGGGCTCCCGTCACCAGCGCGAGGAGTACTGCTACGGTGAGGAGTGGGAGGCCTACCAGGAGGCCGGCGTTATCACTGTTCTGGGCCGTGCCTTCTCCCGTGATCAGCCCGAGAAGATCTATATCCAGGATCGCATGCGCCAGACCCTGCCTGAAATTATCCAGGCGTACATCCGGGAAGAGGGTGCCTTCTACCTGTGCGGACCTACCTGGCCCGTTCCCGATGTCACTGCCGTGCTGGAGGAGGCCATCACTACTGAGGCCAAGAACCTGGGCAAGAAGGTTGAGGCTCGCAAGGAGATTGAGAAGTTGAAGGACGAAGAGAGATACGTTCTTGAGGTGTACTAAGGGGAGGTTGAAAAAGTCATGACGAGGTGGGGATTTCTAGCGTGCGCATGATGTGATGATCTGTTCGTCCCGTTTAAGTTTAGCGCATTCCAGCATAGACACCTGATCTACATAGACCTGCACATATGCACATATTGAATTTGGTTGATACCACTGCCTTTCAATCTCTTGTATCATCATCTATCGTGAATCTATGGGTATCTGCTCTATCCATGTTAGGCCTCCGTACCCCTTCCCTTCCATCTAGCAGCCAATTCTAAACACACCCAACTTTTCCCGCCAAGCTGAAACAAAAATTCGTAACCATAACTAGTATAAACAAGAAGATATCTTTATACGCCAATTCTCAGAAACGCAGCAAGAATCACCCCTATCTCTCATGCACGCCCCATACTGCCCAACTTCGTCTTCCCGTACGCACCGCCCTTCTCCTTCCTCAGCTCCAACGCCCGCCGATACGGCGGCGCAGTCGGCGGCTGAACCGGGTCCAAACTGACATGGTCTGGAGGAAGCGTGTACGAAGCATCGGAATCCCACGCGGACAGATCACCACACGCAATGAACCGCGGGATCCACCTGTTCTCGACGGCGAATTTCTCAGACAGGGGCTTATATGCCAATGGCACGGGCGTCACGGAGGCCAAGGAGTCGGCGTGGAGAAGACGCGGTTGATTTTGGGTCGAGTCCGTAGCCAGTGTTGTCGCTGCGGGAGCGAGATGCGTAACCTTGATGGGTTCTGCTTCACCATTGTCCTCACGAACCTCGACTGCGACGTTCCCGTCTGTGGAAACGGGCGGCGCGACAGCCACGCCACCGAAGACGGGGTTCTTCAGGGCGTCCGTTCCGTCGTGGATGGAGGGCGGGATGAAGCCCTCGCACACGACGAACGCTTCCAGACTACTGGCGCGACTGCTTCGGGGCTTCGCGACGCTGACTTTCTCGAAGACGGTCCGGAGTTGCGCGTACAGGAGATCGACGTCCCGGCCACGGAAGATCTTGGCGACGAACTTGCCGCCGGGGCGGAGGACACCCAGGGCGAGGTTCAGGGCGGAGTAGAGCAATTGGGATTGGATGTAGATATCGAGATCGTGGAGACCGGTTACATCGGGGGCGCCGTCGGAGATCACCAGGTCGACGGGGTGGGGGGGTCGGACGGCGGAGGGAGAGGACGAGGTGGTGGAGTCGTAGGCTTCTGGGTCCAGGGCGCGCAGGAGAAGAGGAATGGTGGAGGGATGGGTGATGTCTGCTTTGAGAGTGGTGATGCCTTCGAGAGGTGCCATTGGTTGCAGGTCAATGGAGACGATCTTGACGTTCTTTCGGGGTTTCAGCTCGGCCATGTCGGTGTCTTCGTTGGCGGGGATGGTGGTGGTATCGCCATTCTGGACTCGCTCGAGGGCTTCCCGTTCCTTGCGCTTCTTCTCGACCCAGGCGCGACGACCGAAACTCTCGCCCTTGATGAGCACGCGACTCAGCACTTGACTCCAACTGCCCGGGGCGGCGCAGAGATCGACGACGCGGGTCACTTTCTCGGGGTTCTCGTGTTCGAATAGATCGAATTGCTCGTCGATTTGGATGAGTTTGAAGGCGGAACGGGCGCGCCAGTTCTGCTCCTTGGCCAGGCGGTAGTAGGCATCGCGCTTGTCTTTGGAGGATTTACCCATGGTGGCGGTGGGGTGGATTGAGGGGGTTGACGATGCTGGGCTGTTCGAGGGGAATTTCGCGGATTTTCTCGTGGGGCGGCGATAAGATTAAGTGTCCGGCCTCCAGGGCGGCGGCTTTCTGCCGCTTTTTTTTCTTCCCTTCTTCGCGCTGCTGCATCATTGGCCTTCTCCTCGCATCTTTGATACCTGATATTCTGTCGGAGTATAATTCTGCAATCATGGGTCAGAAGAGACAGCGTGATCCGAAGGGCGCAGGCCTCCAGTCGAAGAAGAGGAAGAAGGACGCCGCCGCGGCTGAGGACAGCGATTGGGACGGGGTTGTCACGGTCAACGACCTCAACTGGAAAGAGGTCGCGCTACCTGATCGCCTCGAGGATGCGGGTGGCTTCTTTGGATTGGAGGAGATTGATGGAGTGGACATTATCAAGTCGGGAGGAAGTGAAGGCATCCGGTTCAAGGTATGGACTGGCGAGGTTGTGTTATTGGGGGAAAGCTAATTGACAATTCAGGCGGCAACCGGTAAACCAAAGAAGTCGATTCTGAAGAAGAAGGATACGGAGGAAGGAAAACCGTTTGACGACGATGAATGGTCCGGTTTCAGCGACAACGAGACGACCGAGCAGAAGGAGTCTACCCCGAAAGAAGAGCAGAAAGACGAAGATGCCGTCGAGCCCAAGGTGAAGGAGGACAAGAAGGGCAAGAAGAACGCAAAGGACCAAAAGGATCAAAAGAAAGCCAAAAAGGAAATGAAACAAAAGACCACACCAAACCAGCAGGACAATAGCATCAAGCCTGGACTCTCGTTTGCAGCTCTCGAAGATGAAGCGGACGATGACGGTGTGGATATCTCTGCCTGGGAGTCCCTCGGCCTGTCTCCCGAAATTCTCACCAGTCTATCGAAGATGAAGTTCACGGAGCCCACCCTCGTTCAGAAGTCTTGTATACCCCAAATCCTGGATGGTCACGACGTCGTTGGCAAGGCGTCGACAGGTTCCGGAAAAACATTGGCATTCGGTATCCCCATTCTCGAACACTACCTCGAACAAAGACGGAAAGACTTGCGCAGTGGCAAGGAGAAGGAGAAGAACACAATCCCAATTGCTCTCATTCTCTCCCCCACTCGAGAACTGGCGCATCAGTTGGCTAAACATATTGGCGACCTTTCTACCCACGCCCCCGGCGCCAGTGCCCGCATCGCCCTCTTGACTGGTGGATTGTCCGTGCAGAAACAACAGAGAGTGCTGGCTGGGGCTGACATTGTCATCGGTACCCCCGGTCGAGTATGGGAGGTGCTTAGCAGCGGTCAGGGCTTGATTCGCAAGATGCAGCAAATCCAGTTCCTTGTTATCGATGAAGCAGACAGACTTCTGAGTGAGGGTCACTTCAAAGAAGCTGAAGAGATTATTGGTGCGCTCGATCGTGTCGAGGAAGGAAGCTTTGGCGATGAGGATAGCGAAGCCGAGGAAGAAAAGTCCGATCCTCGATCTGAAAGGCAAACTTTGGTCTTCTCCGCCACCTTCCACCGTGACTTGCAGCAGAAGCTTGCCGGAAAGGCACGTTGGGCTGGGGGCGACATTATGGACAACAAGGAATCCATGGACTATCTCCTCCAGAAGCTGAACTTCCGCGAGGAGAAACCCAAGTTCATCGACACGAACCCGGTCTCTCAAATGGCTGAAGGGCTCAAGGAGGGTATCGCCGAGTGTGCGGCCATGGAAAAGGTACGTATACACCCTGTATAACACGCTATCACTAGCTAACGTGATTTATGCAGGATCTCTATCTCTACACTCTTCTGCTCTACCACCCCAAACACCGGACTCTCGTGTTCACCAACTCCATCTCCGCTGTCCGCCGCCTCACCCAGTTCCTCCAGAACCTCCAACTTCCCGCCCTGGCTCTCCATTCCTCCATGGCACAAAAAGCCCGTCTGCGCTCAGTTGAGCGTTTCTCCTCTCCCACATCTGACCCCAGCAGCATCCTCGTCGCCACCGACGTCGCCGCCCGTGGTCTCGATATCAAGGGTATCGACTTTGTCATCCACTACCACGCCCCCCGCACAGCTGACACCTACGTTCACCGTTCCGGACGTACCGCCCGTGCCGGTGCATCGGGAAAGAGTGTGATCATCTGCGCACCTGAGGAAATGGTCGGAGTAGTCCGTCTAGCCGCCAAGGTTCACGCCAACATGGCAAACGGGAAGAAACTGCCCCTGGAGTCACTAGAACTCGACCGTCGGATCGTCGCTCGGGTCCGTCAACGCGTCGACCTAGCCGCAAAGCTCGCCGACTCCAACATCGCCAAGGAGAAGGTCTCCGCAGAAGACAACTGGCTCCGGACAGCGGCCGAGGACCTCGGTGTAGAATACGACAGCGAGGAGTTCGACAGCGCCCAGGGCCGTGGACGTGGTCGCGGCCGCGGCCGTCAAGACAAGCAACGTAAAGCCAGCGAAGTCTCGAAGAACGAACTGGCCGGTATGCGCGCGGAATTGAAACATCTGCTCTCTCAGCGCGTGAACGTCGGCGTGAGCGAGCGGTACATCACCTCGGGACGAGTGGACATTCAGGCGTTGTTGCGTGGCGAGGGCAACAACTCGTTCCTGGGCCAGGTGGATCCTTTGGGATTCTGATCTATGTAAATACCTTTGTATCGTGTCTATATATATACCAGACTTTCTCTTTCTAGAGTTACTGTAGCTGGATTTTCTGTTCTGGACACCGGTGCGTAGGGGCACTCGAGGACTTGCTTAGCTTAATCCGCTATATAGCTAACACCTTTCGCCTGAAACGGTGGGGGCCAGCGTGTATCCATTACCTATCTAGAGGGTGTTTCTTATTCACTATAGCAAGTGCATGGCATAATTATCAATTCATGGATCCAGACATATACATCTCTTCTACCCTACTGGTTGTCTTGACAGGGAGCAGTATCCAGATCCACTTACTTTCTTATAATTTTCTTCTCGGCTGTGATGTTTTTTCAATTAACTGACAGATGAAATCCCGAAATACTAAATAAGAACAGACGATTGATTAAGTGATTGCCTTGGCGTCCCAGCGCTCCTAACTAGCCCCCTCCCCAACTGTCTTCACTTCACATTCCTGAACTTGGTCCGTTTGGGTAATACGTGCTCCCTGAAAATTGGGTGTTTGGGTCCTGCAGTGATCCGGATTTATCCTGGGGTTAGTTCTGCCGCTGTGAAGCTTGGTAGCTAGTCGATTGCTGGTCTATATACTGTTGCTGTTAAGGGGGATGGAATGTCATTGGCATGGACTGAGCAGACGTCCCGCTCATCGCGGCAGCCTGGTAAAACGGGCCGAGCCAAGGCCCGTTCATAGGATTTCCCAAAGTTTGGGTCGGATGGTACCCAACACTTGGAATGTTCTGTGGCTGCTTTTGGCCAAAGAACCCTCCTGGCTGCGGTGCAGCAACGTTCAGGGCTGGCATAAAACCCGGAATTGGTGGTGGGAACTGCCCAGTGGGATTGGAAGCCATAGTATTCGCCGAGTCAAGACTCGCTGGTCCATCGATAAAGTCATCTCGTCGGACCATGGCCATCTTGTTCCATTCTGCGTCGCTAAGCCCTTGTCGCACTTGCCATATGTAGGTGCTGAACTTGTTGGAAATGTCAAATACTTTCTGGAAGTATTTTCTGTTCAATGTGACGACTTCTCCGGAGTTGGCGTGGAAAGCCGCGAGAGCGAGCGCGCTCTGGAAGGCGTTTCGAATCTGACGACCGTTCCATACGGGCCCGGATCCAGGAGCACTCTGGTTTCTGTAAGTAGTCGTGGCGAAATCTTCTAGGTCGTTCGCTTCCACTTGGATTCCACCATTCACTGCTTTTTGAATGAGCGTTTTCCAAATTTCTTTGGTTTGCCACTCCTCCAGTGGAGGATAGTAGAGTGACATGTGGATGCGAGACTTGAAAGCTTCGTCAAAAACACCGACTCGATTGGTGGTCAAGAATAAGACTCCTTTATAGTATTCCAAGGAACGGAGGAAGACTATATGTAAGAGAAGAGTTAGGTCAAGTATCAGGTTGATGGTACAAAGTGGTAGACATACCTGACACCAAGGCATTTCTGTTGATGTCAGTCACCGTCCGCTGCGCCAGAAAGACATCGGCTTCATCCAACAGCAGGATGCAGTCCCAGGATTGGGCAAGGCGGAAAATGTTCTGTAGGTTCGACTCTACCTCCTCTGGATTGAGGCCAAGGTCACCTAGAATGACTTTAGTCCAATCCAAGGTTATTAAACACCATTCATACCACACGTGATGGGAAGAAGCGGTTTTCTATTGGTTTTAGCCGCACATTCTACCTTTGGTCAGTATGAATGTTGGACAAGCCATACTGGCTCGGACAGAAGCTGCTAAAAAGCGGAACACTTACCAGCAGTTGATGTCTTTCCAACTCCAGGCACACCATGTAAGAGAATGATGACCCCATTTCCTGTCCACCAGTCTGTTAGCCACTGTGCGGAATATCGCAAGGAAACTCGAATACTGACCTTTGGAGTTTATCAGATCAAACTCAATCTTTCTGTACTTATCCTGGGAGAAGTGGGAATCTATGAGAGATTGAACGAGGCTTTTATGATCGCCAGGAAGCTTTAGATCACCCCAAGGGGCTTCTGGCTTTTCAATTTCTCTCAGCCGCTCTCTACCTTCGTCGTCCTTTCCAATCTGCAAACAAGCTGCCAAAACCCGTTAGCCAAAGCATATGACACTGCAAGCAATGTACCTACCCCATCGTCGACTCCGTAATACAAAAGCAAACACCCGGTCTGGTAGTAACAGCACGTCGTCTCCCTGCGGAACCTTCCCCTTCCCCTTGGTTCCCAACTCGCGCCACTTGGGGGTTTCCTTTTCCAGAAACTCGTCGGTGAGTCTCGAATCCCATTTATTGTCCGGGTCAATTGGCTCGTATTCCCACTCATTGGCACCTGTCTCCTCAATCTCCGCTTGGTAATACACATACTCGGCGTCCCCTGGATACCACCAGGGGACTTCTTTGATAGCGTGAGAGAAGTCGACGATGACCTCGCTGTCGATTTGCTCCGCATATTGAGATACGTTCTTCCCCGGATCATCAGTAGTGATCCGGCTTAGCTTTCCTCCGTAGGTTGTTCGGCTGTAGGTACGGCCACTGTAATGCCGATGATGCCAACTTGTAGTGTAATTGATAAAAGCCTCGCCACAGGCGAGAAGATCATCCTTGTTGACCAGACCACGCTCAGCAACGACGAATGGGATGACCGAGAGTGACTTGACTGCCTGCAACCCGTCAAAATCGGGTATCTGGAACTGGTGGTATATTTGGATGTAGTTTCTCCCATCGTAGTCCAGGTGATAACACTCTAAAACAAAGGGCGAAAAGGTTGTCCGGTACTCGCCAGTCTCGATGCCGGAAGGTCTGGAGAGATATCGGCGGCCACCTGCCCGCTGGACGACTCTCCAGATCTTCTGAGGGATGTTGCGATCCTTGCAGTAGATCAGGGACCCGGTTGGGAACAAGAACCACAGATCCGAGAACCGGACAGTATCCGGACCGCCGGCTATTCTGGCCAGTTCTGGCTGGAGGAAGCCATCCATGAATCGAAGGAGGCATCTGCAATCATGGATTAATGCTGTCAGCTGCGAAAGGGTGCGATTGAGGGGATTCCATGAATAATAACTATAATGCTCATCGGAATCCGGATCGAGTGTGTATGCGGCGTCATACTCGTCCTCACCAAGATCCTTTAATCGTCGGCGAGCTGTCTCGAGGTCGGAGATGCGCGAGCGGATCTTCTTGTCAAAGTAGACGAACATTTTGAAGGGCCGCAGGAAGATGGAATACGAGCCTGGATTGGAGTCTTCTTCTCCATCCAATAGATAATGGTTGACGAATTGCTGCAGGCGCTGGGAGTTGATGCGGATCCGCTCCGGCAATCTCTCCGGGGGTGAGTCTTGGCCTTCAGCTTCCCTTTTCTCGTCCTCGGCCGGCCTGAGAATCTCGGCGGTCGTGGGTTCATTGGACGCGATATCGATGGCGTAATACTCATAGCCCCGTTCCAGGGGCCTCCTGTCCTTGAGCTGGACCCAAGGAACGAAATTCAATTCGGGGATCGATAAATACAATCTGGGGGGTGATTGTGGCCTTGGAGTCTTGGCCTTGGGCGGTTGCTCTGCCTTGGACCCCGTCTCAGGATCCCCCAGACTGGCGGAAATCGCCGCGTGCATCCTGTTGATCACACGTTTTTCATCGTTCATGGCCCAATTAAGCCGATTGATCTCAGCTTTCCAGTCAAAATCTCGGACCCTAGCCAGAGTTTTGTCAATGTTTTCGAAGTTAACCTGGCTGGCCTTTGTCATCTGCAACCACTCCCTAAGCTCATTGGGAGAGATGGGTTCTGGAACAGGCTTCTCCTCTCCCGGCTGCTCCGGTGCAGTGGAGGCTTCAGTGATGTCGCCAACAACAAAAGGGTCTTCCGTTGACTCCCCACCCTGCTATATGACCTTAGCTTCATCGGCATGAGAACTGGGTAGTAGATGATTGGCATACCATGACGGCCTTGTCTTCCTCGGCCGGTGAATTTTCGCTCATTGGGCCGGGCACCGTCGTCGGGAGAGAACAAGCCTCCATGGCCGGGTGATGTCCAGGAGGCGCGATAGAGAAAGGAAGATACGAACGTGTGCTCTGTGTGAATGGATTGGCTTTATGTGTGCCAAAGCCGAGAGAGGTGCTTGGAATGGCGAATGAGTCTTTGCTCGGCTCATCTCGTGAAAGTTACAGCTGATACCATGAGGCTGGCGTCTCCTGGGAGCCTTGAGGTTTGGAAGGGATGGCTCATGGCACTCCAATTAGCCCCATGTCACCACCGTGACACCTTCGTGCCACCAAGGTGTCCTGGAGATGAAGGGGTCCCACTGGTTCTGGCATCCCTTCCAGTCGAGTGAGTTGATGCTGCAGACGAGCTCCGCAGAAGATGCAAGTGCCCAGTCATATGTCAAACAGGCACACCGGGCGCCAGGCGTCGGACTTTCCCCTGGACAGACGGCCATTGGTCTCTTGATGCCACTGCCAACCATGGCGTCCATGCCGGCTGGGGCCAGCCTCGCCTGTGTGTCTGTGTCCTGGTCAGGATCGAACCGAACAGGAGATTCATTCCGGAATTAACTTCAAAGGTACACAAGCAAGGGCTCTCAGCTGACCTGGGACGACACCCTGGCACTCTTTCGCACCGGACGGGGGATTGGTTTCTGCCTGAGCGCTCAGCTTCGCCTTCACCTGTCCTACATCCATCCTAGAAGGCTTGTATGCTGTGTGATATCCTGATATGGGCAGAGTTTCCCTGCCCAAGGGGCACATTCACCTGGGTAACAGGAGGATAGGGGGGAAGGGGGCCGTGAAGACCGAAGAAATACATCGAGCTGGTATCCAATTTACAGGATCGTGTTCTGCTTGGAATAACTTCGATTTGATTAACCAAATGGACCCCAATCATCAGTCGACACTACCGGGCATGTATCCGACTGACGGGACTGGTTACTGGATTATGTACCAGGCGCCCCAGATGGACCCAGCCTGGGCGCTTACAGAGGAGATCAAGAAACTTCCTGTCTCTAAGCCAAGTGAAAGGTGAGAAATATCTCCTTGAAGAATAGTACCCGTCTTAAACTATCCTCTTTCAACAATAGACTCCAGGCCCAAAAAGACAGGTTCTTTGCTGCTATCCAGAGGTTTCTTAGCGACTCGCAGGGTGGTGAATTCGCCGCTGCCTTCTATGGGGAGGCGACCTGGGAAGCCGTTCGACAAGCAGCTGAGCTGGCAGTGCAAGAATATTCCCGCCAAGGCCAACACTGGAACAATCCATTCCGAAGGGCTACACGCCTAGTGGGCGGCATGGCCACTCGCCTGGAATTTCTGGTTGCGTTGGTCCCGAATGGGGACTACTTGGGGGTCTTGTGCGGAGGGCTGAAGCTGGTCTATACTGTGAGTATAAATCTCATCCGAAGATGCTTCTGACAGTTGACATTCCTTCAAAAGGCCGCCAAGCGAAGAGAAGAGCTCCGTGATCTCATCATGGGGTCATTGAGTGCATTTGAAACGGAGATTAAATATACAAGGACATTTATCCGTGAGTTCGCCTCGAATCCAGAGCTGCAGCAGAGAACGGAAGATCTGTATATTGCCGTTCTTGAAGCAATCGAAGAGATCTTGGGGTGGATTGAAAAACAGCGAGGCTGTAAGTCTTAAACAGCTACATTGAACTAGACTTGCGAACTGATCCAACCGTTGGAATAGTCCGTCGTCGTGTGTGTGAATATGGCAAAGCAGTCATAAAGCAGGAGGGCTATGGAAGGGAGTTCGAAACCCGCATACAGGGAAATGTTCAAGACAAAGTTCAAGCCTTTGAACGAGCCGTCAAAGCATGCATGGCAACTCAGTCACGCGACACTGCGGTGAATGTTGTCAAAGTAGGACAGGTGGTGAATGTCATCAACGGCAAGGTCGACCATTTGACAGGGGATGCACAAAAGGCAGCAGCTGGTGTAGACACGCTGGAGGAATTATGTCAAGGGATAAAGAAAGACATGCAAGAAAGAGACATCCGTAAGTGGGATATGATGACATTTCATACAGATCTGCAGCTAACTCGCCGTCTCCAGAGCTTCTGAGCCGCTTTGAATATTTCGCAGAACAGCAAAAGTCCCATTTAGAACAATTAGATCAACAGCAGCGGAGTATAATTCGTCAGATCCGCGCACAACAACCATACCAGCTGGTTATAAAGACTCCGCAGCTCCTCATGGCCTTGCAACTGATTACACAGTATACAGCTGCTGACATCACCGTCCAAGTCGGAGAAAGGCTTGGTGCAGAACAAGATTTCGTCTTCTGCATGAGCGAGCGGTTAGTTCCGCGCCTTCAAGCCCGGGTTGCAACACTAATCAGAGATCCTACCTTTGGAGCCTGGTTTCGAGGTCTCAGCTCACGGACCCTCGTCATCAGTGGCATGGACAGTAGTATGCTGCAGCACACGGTCTCGCCCCTCAGCTATGCATGTGCCACACTCACTAGAAGCATCGCTGGCATCCAAAACTGCTACCCTCTTAGCTTTTTCTGCCGGCTACATTCCGAACAGTCAGACCCTCTGTACGGACCTCGGGGGGTGATCCGCTCCCTTATCGCTCAGCTCGTCCTGCACTTGGATATCGAAGACCTGCCTTTCTTGGCGATGCAAGATCTGGAAGTAGTCACAACTCGCAACCTATCCAGCCTCTGTCGTCTCTTCATGGGTCTGTTGCAACTGCAGCAGAATGCCATGATTGTGTGTATGATCGACGGGATCAACTTTTTCGATAGAGACACTTGCCGTGCGGAGTTGCATGAGCTGATGCAATTTCTCAATCAAGCCGTCCTGGGGACTCAGGCAAGACAGGATGGTCTCATCTTTAAAGTCCTAGTGACGAGCCCCACAGCATGTGAGTACTTCAAGTATTGGTTCCCGGATCGCATGGAGGTAGCTCTGTCTGGGGATTTCTTGCTGGGCGGCCCTGTCATGGGGACAGACACAATATTCCCGATGGCGTGGCAGGGGCACCCGACGCCGATGATGGGAGGGCTGCCATCTCCGTGGCAATGAAGGGAGACGAAAACTGGAACCAACTCCAATAGATTATCCGATTACGAATGGGTAACTACCACGGACAAATTCACTCAAACACAAAAACGCCAACCGCCAGTCGCCTCTAGCCGAATTCTCATCGAACATGGCATATACAACTGTCCACACTATTCCCACAGTCATAACACATCTTCACCCCACACCGACATCTTCTCTCAAGTCAGCCAGTCTCCACAACCAGGAGATCCACATTTTGCTCCAAAGCAAGACCAAGGGAAAAGCCAAAACAAAGAAGGAAACAAAGAAACTTACTCGACTACCCTACACCCGCTAATTTTCTCCACCACCGACCGGCACCCCTCACACCTTATCCACTTCTTCTTGTTCGCCAACTGCAACAGCTTATCGGACCCATCCGCACACGGGCCCGAATGAGTCTTCTTGAAACACATCCCACACACCCCCGGCCCTACAACCCGCCCAATCACCCCCCCTCTTTTGATACACTTCTTCGAATAGTCTGTCGACATGCAAGTCTTGCAAATTCCCTCATTACATTGTTCACAGGTAGCCACGGGGGTCTTTCTCTTCCACTGGGGAATATACCATCCGCAGCGGCAGCAGTATGCGGGATTGTGCTCCTGGGACTTGGCAATCTGGGCATCAATTTTGTGACACGTGCGGGGACCCAGAAAGTGGCTTGCTTGTTTGGGGGTGATGGTGTAGCCGCAGCAATGGGGGAAGTGGGATGGGGTGGACAGGGCGCAGTTGAAGAAACTTGTCAGGCAGAAGCGGCAGAAGTAGTGGTCGTTGGGGCAGGGGGATAGATAAAGACGTTTATGAGAGTAGACGCATGAGCATACAACGCATTCGGTGCGGAACTTGTAGGGGTGTAAGAGGGGCGGAGATGGGTCTCGTGCCCAAATGGCGAGGCGTTGGAGTTTGTTGACTAGCAAGTTCATGTTTCTTGTTGTTAGTGGGTTAGTGGGAAGCAGGGAGAGAGAGCTGGATGCATGTGGGGAGGTTTTCTGTGGATGGATATGAGCTCATGGTGGTCGTCACTCGTCATAATGCCGTGATTTGGCGGAATGGAGTGTTGTTGGGTTATGACGATGACGACGACAATGTAGATGATCACTACTACTACTACCTTCTACACATCAAGGCCTCCTGCGACAACGAATAAATTGGAATGAAAGTACATCCCCAAAAGTCTATATCACAAACTTGAAAAAATCCCAACTAACCACCACCACTCTCGGCAAACACATCACCGGTATTTCTATACTGGGTAGGAGGAGTTCGTCCACTTAAAAGCCGATGCAAGTCCATCCCGCCGACCAATGTCAACGCCCGATCTGCCCCACCCACCGGCCACGATCCCTGCAAGTTGGGCGACCATCCCTGCCCACCAGACGTATTAGCGCCATGTCTCGCCCCGCCATTGGTCCGACAAGTCCACGTTGATGCCATTCCACGTGGTGTGGGCTCCACCCGCCCGGATAGGCCAGGGTTTTTCATCTTTTTTTCCCGGTCTGCAAGATAGATAGACTTCGCGTTGCCTTTTCCCACAATCCGGTCTTCTAGAAGACTGTCCAGTTCGGGGATATATAGTGTGAGTTATACTACCTACCCTCGGCCTCGAGCTCACTAGCACGCTCAATGGCAATTGATACACATGCATGCATATAGCTACTTATCTATTCAATACTCAATCCATGTCCTGTTAACTAACCATTGACTCCCTAATTCAAGTTCAATTCCAATCCCAATCCCAACCTCACTGACACTCACAACAACAAAACCAACTACAAGACCAACCAAACCACCAAAATGTCCCTCCCACGCCTAGTCATCCGCCCCCGAACGGCACCCCTCCGCCTCACCACCCGCCGTCCCCAATCCCTCATCCCCCACCACAACAACACCAACAACAACCACCACATCCGACTCATCCAAGCCGCATCCGCAACCTCAGCCATCGAAACCCCCTCCACGCTCCCCTCCTACCAACACCACCCACACCCACCACCTCCCGCTCCTCAACTCCCCACCCCCGAAACCCTGATAACCACACACCCGCTCTTCCACCGCCTCCGGCTGGACCCAAACTACAAGCAATCCCGTCCTCACCTAACAATGGCATCCTCTCTGCGCCCCAACCACTTCGTAGCGGGGACTCTCTCCGGCACAAACAAAGTCTCTGTTCCCGCATACATGTTCACCACCATCACCAACCCCACGGATAGCGACTCCCGCCCCCGTGCCAAAATCCTCTCCATGTTCCACATCGGCCCGCAATTGTGCGGCCACCCGGGCTATGTGCACGGGGGACTACTTTCCGTGATGCTGGATGAGACGTTTGCGCGGTGCGTGTCGGATTCGTTTCCCAGTGGGCTGGGGATGACGGCGAATTTGAATGTGGATTTTCGGAAGCCAGCGGTGCCGGATCAGGTGTATGTGTTAAGGGCGGAGACGGTCAAGGTGGAGGGGAGGAAGGCGTGGGTGGAGGGGGAGATTAGGGCGATGCCGGAGGTGGATGGGGAGGGAGAGGAGGTGGTGGTTGCGGAGGCGAGGGCGTTGTTTGTGGAGCCGAAGTTCGCCGAGGTAAGTTCTTTGTATGTTTTGTGTGATGTTGGATGAGGCTAACTGATTCATTAGAGTATGGTGCCGCTGTATCGGGGTTAGGAGTCAGATGGATGGAACGGGATCGAGAAGCATGCATAATACCCTCATTTTGATAGACAATAGACCTATGTAATCAACAGATAGATACATCAGCAGACTAATAGACTCACTGGCCCCGGGTACGTGTGGCATTTCTATCTAGATGAATCAATAAGCAACCTCCCAGACGCCCCCCACAAGGCACAGAAGAAGAAATGTGGCCCGAACGCAGAATTCCACCAAAAGACAAGCCCCAGCTTGCCGTAACCCCACATCACAGCGATAAGGGTATGCAGTTATGCACCACTGGTGCGGTTTTCGCTCTCGCTTTTCGTTTTAGGTTATCCCCTGTCCAACTTGAGTAGATAACCCCAGATCATGATAGGTGGAACGCCCCCTGGCCTTCCTTGATGGCAACCGAGAGCCGTTCGCGCAGTACATCCAGGCTGCTGTAGTCCGGAAGCTTCAAGTAGTTGACGCAGGTCATGACACTGGGAAGGTAATCATCAGGCGTATACGGCGGCTCACTAGGGCGGCAGACAACAGTGAAGATGGGTGTGAGACTCTTGAAGCCTGCAATGAAGTAATCCATTAGTATAATCACAGACAGTCAGGTCGGGATACTAACCGCCAATCGGGAGTTTGGGACTGCCAGTAACAAATTGCAAAAAGTCCCGCCGTTGTTGCGCGCTCAATCCACTCATCGTCTGCAGCAGGTTGCGCACACTGCGGCTATCCATGTTGAACCCGTGATCGGCCTTGATTGAGTCCATAAGGGCTATCGGCTATTGTTAGCAAATCCAAGATGTGAATGCGGGGTCATTCATCACTCACTTTCAATAGTCCAGTCCTCCTCGGCCCTGCCAAACAGCATGACAAGCTCGTTGGGAGTGAATGTCCGAAGCGCGGAATAGGGAAACACCTGCGAGAACCCGGCTCGGAAAGCCTCCACCTGCCGCTGGACGCCACTGCTCAGCGTCATGTCGACAACCCGATCGACATACAGATCAACATTCTCGATAGTTACCGGGATGTTGGAACCATTTTTGATCAACTCGATGGCCGGATAGCCGGGTAATGTAAAGTCCAAACTCAAGTCCTCGACCGTGACCCCGCCCACTTCGATTTGCTGCAGGGCTTGGCTCTTCTGGGCTTTCGACAGGGCTCTGTTGTCGTCCACCGCCTTCTTTGCGGTAGCAAATGCCTTCAATAGAAGCAGTGAATTTGCCAAATCCTGATCCACCGCTTTCACAGTACCAAGCGAGGGGACAACGAAAGATGAGCTGTCAGCTATCCGGAAGAAAGCCGGGTTGAAGGAGATGTCGATAATCCGCGAGTCGAGCATCGACCGAGCAACAAACTTGCCCAGCACCTTGAATAGCTGTAGATGTTTCTTTCCGGATTCCGATGCAGCTTGCTCCTCACTGATAGGAGCAGGGAATAGACCACGCTTGCCAAAGGCATACTCGTCGCCATTGATGCAATCGTTTTCTCGCCAAATCTTGAGTTTCTTCTTCGAAAACTCCTTCGATACGGTCGAGTAGAACTCCAGAGTGGGCCCCAAACCTGTGCCGACTTCTTCAAAGTACTCAACCTCCAATACACTAGGCGAAGAGCCATACAACTCCATCACCTTCATAGCCGAATCGAGAATGCGGCTCCTGGAGATTCGCACCTTTTGTCGCTGAAGTCGTCCTAGAATGGGCCGATCGTCACGCCGGTGGTCATTGCGGCTGTCATCTGCGTTCTGAGAGTTGTGCCATCTCATCATAGCGCGCGAGTAGCCAAACGCAGTCGACTGGAGGAACAGGTGGCGTGTCTCGAACGGGAAGAGAAAAGGGAACAGACGGGCGAGATCTTCGCTCCAGCTAGGAAGGCAGCTGCTGGCTACGATGAGTGGCTCTTCTAGCTGCCTGTTGAGCTTGGCGGTGAGTTTCGTATTTATAAACTGTGCCAAGGGCTCTGGCTTCAGGGCGACCAGCTCTTTAGTCTCGGCCAGAATATCGTCGAGGGTGGAGTTCATTTCATGCAGGACACGGAGCAACTGCAGGATTGACGATGTCGTTATGTCCTGACTGAGCGACGCAGGAATCTCGTTGCTGTCGTTTTTCTCCGCAGATCCGGATGCGCCCTGCGTGAGCGTGGACGGCTCCGGTGGTGGCGGCCCAGGGACTCGTCTGAACTTGACGGTATGAACAGATGACCAAACGTTCCTTGAGCTGGGGTCCGTATGTTGACGGTTATGGTGGACGGCGCGATATATGGTTGTCTCGTTCGAGACCGGTTCGTTGTCTACGCTGAACTCGATATGCCAGTCGGACGGAATCGAGGCCATGGCGGCCGCATAGGAAGAGAATGGGCGACCAGCCATTGCCAGCGAACTACCCCCGGGGGGGTTTAACGCGGAACCGGAAGCAGAAGCGGACGATTTGGATGCTGACGTCGACTGCGAGGGGGTAGCCACGCGAGTGCCGTCTTCTTTCCGGGCAGTGACCTTGCCCGAAGATGCCACCTCCATGTTGACAGCCGTCGGGTCATGGACATTATCGTCAGAGAGATCATCTTCCAAGTCATCGACGATGGCGTTCAGTTCCTCGTCCTCGCCATCGTCCTCCGGGTCTTCGTCATCACTCATTTGCCGTTCATCAGCGCATTCAAGGGGCTCATTCTCGTGCTCATTTCCGCCTGCGTCTTGTTGCCGACCAGACCGCCTGGACCTGGAACCGTGATCGTGTCCCTCAGCCGGCGACTCGTTGGCACCCGGCCGTGTCTCCCCTGGACGGGGAGGTCTGCCAGATGTGGTTGACGATCGAGGCATGGAAGCAGCATCGCTGCCAGGGAACTCGCCGCCGGCTAGCTGATCCCGGAGACGGGCCGCATTGGCAATTTGAGACAGGATCGTGTCCCGGGTGCGAGATGGTCTCGGCCGGTCTGACAGACTAATCCTAGGGTGAAGGAAATCATCCAGGGCTTTGAAAGTTGCGATAGCATGAATCGAAACCATGATGTTCCGGTAGGTGCGAGGAATATCTGAATCTTCATCTGCCACCAGCTTCAGCCGGAGTTGTTTCCCCAGCATATAGGCGGCATTGCTTCTGGTGTTCTCCAACGAGTTATGACTGACGGTGGAGACCTCAAAATGCTCAGTCCTGCTGAGCAGATCCTGCAGCTTGTGAATCAGAACACTGAACGGCGTAGTGGCCGTACTTTGACTCCGGGCCTTTTCGGAGATGGTCGATCCCATGAACGCCTGTAGGAAAGCAGCGCGAGCCTCACGCATGGATGCAGCTAATGGAGAGGGGGTAAGTGGTTGGCCGTGAATGGGACTGAAAGGGTACTTGCCTTGGAAGTCTCCAAATACGTCGAGCAACACCTTGATGATACCCGAGTTCAGAAGCTCGGAGCTGGTGATGCTCTCCAATGCGTCACCGTCGAAATACGCCGCAAGCTTCTTGAAAAGCGAAAGACCATCTTCTGCACTGTCGCCTGCATAGAACGCCTCGATGTGCGCTGCAATGATTTTTAGTTCGTTCAACGTTTCCAAAGCCTTGTCCCGCATGTCTCTGCCCTGGCTCGACTCATAGAGGTCCACGAAGCCCCGGGCATCGCGGGTAACAATGTCCCGCATAGCGTTCTCGATTCTAGTGGAAAGGACGTGACCGGAAAAGGAGGAAGTTTCCGACTCAGACATATCATCGTTGTCATCGTCATCTTGCTCGTCATAATCATCCACTCCCTCACCTTCGTCGCCGGCATCATCACTACCAACTGGCTTTGCTTCTACAGAGGCATCCGGACCGGCTGAGGAATCGCTCGTTGGTTTCCCTTGCTTTTCAGTGGATAGTGGGCCCTCGGCAAGCTTGAAAATCTCCGAGATGACACCTTCACGATGGAATTGATGTCGGTAAACATGTTCCAGGCGTTGAAATAGGATTTCTGCGCAGCGTAGCGCAGAAGACACTAGAGATGGATGGTCCTTTTGGGAGAGGATGGCCGCCAGGAACGAGGCATATGGAACCGTCCGCAATGCATCCTCAACTAGGGTAGCATCCAAGTTGTGCAGCATCTTGAGCTGAGCGGTCAGCACCTTTTGGCGCACTTCTAGATTAACCGTGCTAGAATAGGCGTCGGTCAAGGTCGGCAGCAAAATCATCGCGAAGCGCTTCAATTCCACCTTGCAGCCCAGGAGTAAGGATCGTCGTTTCTCGGCAGATTCCTTCGCCTTGGGGGATTTTGGCTCGCGTGCAGCATCGCCCTCGGCAGGGAAGCCAAGCAAGCCGTCCGCTTGGGGAAGATGCCGGCTAGAGGCGCCCGGTAGCAGCTCACAGATAACATTGAGCGTCTCGAAGACCTGTTCCCGGGGACGATGGATTAACGCCTGCATGACGAGAACACTGTCCATCTTGACGGCTGTGTCATCGAGATTTGCCGGCGGCGAAACACCCGTCAGAATCTGGTAGAGCGTATCAACCACATCCATCCTCAGTAATTCTACGGAGAGTCTCGGACTGGCTTTGGACGTGATGGCCAATACACGCAGGAACTGTGTATGAATGTGCGGGCCGATAAGATTGGTGGTGCCGGGCAAGAGCAGTCGAAGCACAGCCTTGAGCATTGCAGGCTCGATCAGTTCTTCGAGCTTCTCCGGCTTGTGCTTGAAGCTCTCGACGATCCGGGAAACACACAGACACCCCTGTTCGACAACCTTGGGATCATTGCTCGCGAGAACGTTGAGCAGAGTCGGCATGACGTCCCGAACGACTGGGAACGAGTCATGCGGTAGGTTGCGGCAACAGTTAGCTGCCGTAGTCACTGCCGTACGCTGCGTGCTAGTCGGGAAGAAATCAAGATAGGTCAAGCAGGCTGTCAAGCCGCCCTCCCGCACGATAGATGCCGGAAAGTCCACCGATATCTTCGCCAAAGTCTACAGCAGCCAGTTAGTAGGCACACCTCAGCGGAAACATGGCACAACTCACGCTAAGTGCTTGCTCGGCCAGGTCAATGAACTGAATGTCCAGTAGCTTCTGGCACAGGACTGGAACAGCCCCTCCGTAGACCACGTTGGCGACGGAACCTCGCAGAGCCTCCATCAAGTTGGCCAAGCAGCGACACGCAAGAAGCATAATCTCGGGGTTTTCTTCGCCAAAATCGCTTGGCTGCATCAAAGCGACCAACTCCTTTACATACGGATCTGGGGAGAACTGGCCGGAAAGATTATCCTCATTTGATACAAGTAGTAGATCAGAGAGCTCCTGCAGAGCAATCAGCTGGATAGACGGGTCATCCTTCATTCTCAGATTGCACAGAATATCTCGCAAACGCGAAGACATGCCCGACATCATGCCACTTAGAGCACGGAGGGTGCTTTGGAGTCCCAAGGGACTCCGCGACCCAAACAGACTGTTGTGGAAAAGGTCCCCGTCATCCTCGTCGTCATCATCATCGAGGCCCGAAGGGTTGGTACCCTCATGGCTTTCACTCGGAGGAGAAGAATCCCGTTCTTCGCTTGGTTCCGGTTCCTGTTCCTTCAACTCCTCTTCTGCCTCCTTCATGATCACATCGGGACTGTTTCTGGAAGGGCGCTTCTTTTGCCGGCGGGGCGAAGACTGTGCTGCTGAGACATTATCTGAGACAACAAGTCAGTTCAGGCAATCCGCGCAGGGCGCATAACAAGTGGGTTCAAAGGCGGATAGACCAGCTTCCTCCCACCGAATGTTCTATTCTTACCTTGGGACACCTTCCCACTCCTGCTAGATTTCCGCCTGGACGCCGGAGGGGAGGCCTGAGTCCTTGATGAATCCTCCGCAGGATGTGATGATGGACTAGACATAATAACCAATCAGCACCGACACTCCACTCTTGGTATGCAGATGCAATCTTACCCGGGTTGGGACATAGCTGGACGATTACGGGTACCACGACGAGTGGTAGCAGGAGGCGCCGCCGCTCGAGGAGAAGCTGCGCGTCGCTGTCGTTTAGCCTTTCGAGGAGGCGAAGGATTCGACTGTTCCGGGGCGTCTACCGATCGATCACGTCGCGCGGGGGCCTTTCGCTTCCGGGCTGAAGCCGAACCAGCGGCCGCGTTCGCAGGGGAGGGACCAGGGCCGGCAGACGGGTGAGAGTCTGCAGCTACTCTCGCGGCTGAGCGAGTGATTCTGGAGGACATGAGAAAGGATTCACTTCCAGGATATAGTGGGGGTAGAGGTGGAGAATGGCGTGAGGGCGAGAGAAAGATGGAAACAAAACAACAGCTGGCAGTATGACAAGGGCATTCCCACCCGACTCAAAGACCGAGATGTTCGAATGATATTCTCAGCCGAGTATACAGCTAGTAGGCAGAGCTCTCGTCTACCGAGGTCGTTGGGCAGGCCCGTAGAGAATAGGTTCTTGCGGGGTTATCACGAAAGAGGGGGCAGTGGCCGGGATCAGGCCAGACACCGAGTGACCACAGGGAATAGATCCAGGGAGTCAAGGGAAAGTAGATGTGGTATGTACCTAGCGGCAGTGGCGGAAGATCCAGCGGAGGATGGCTGAGCGGAAGAGTCCTCAAGAGGGTCCTGGCGGTGAGAACTGGGCCTTTGTCTGGCCATATGTCGATTGCTAACAAGAGCTGGATAATGAGGACTCGCTCGTCAGTTGACACCGTTAACCCGCCATCCGTTACTCAAGGGAAGGTTGACCAAGAGTGGGCAGAATGGCGAATTGGGTTCCGTCGACGATCCGGGGACGGTTTAGCTGAGGGCCGATCGGGGGTGTGAAGGGGCGCACGCTCAGGAGAACGAATATTCCCACACGTAAGATAGAGGGTGCAGAGCGATAATATGTACCAGAAGGACTAGAGGAACGTGATATTCGTTGATAAAAACAGGTTGTCGTGAGTTTCAGTGAAATGAAGAATGGTGGTTGAGTTGATGGTGAGGGAGGGAGTTGGGGGGGAAGATGATTGACGTGGTTGGCGGTGGTGACGCCGGCCTGAGGAAGCAAGTCCGGAGAGCGTCAGACAGCCAAAGTGCAGCCTCAACCACTACTAAGTACTAGTACCGAACGGCCCCGGGCACCAGGCTGATCTTGCGACCGAGAACCTCCGTGTACTAATCAATAGTACGGAGTACACACCCCAGAACAAATCATTCACGGTCGCAACCCAGCACATACAATTACTCAGGCAAGGATACCTAATTAGCTTGTCTAGTCTAACAAGGCCAAGCAGTTCCGGCCTGGTCCCTATGCGGAGTACTTGTACCCAGTTCAGTCGTCGACATACAGGTAAACGGTAACTTGAGTGACTTGACTGAAGAATTCCACTCACTAACTGAGACTGGGAATACTTGAACTGGCATTTAGCTTGATTAAATTGGAGCGATCCGCTAGAAATTCTACCAGGGATCTCGATTTCCTCCCTATTAATCCTGGTTGTCGGGCTGAAATGGGCAGATGCATACCGCATCGGGCTACTCCGTACGTTCCAACCACGGACCTTGGAGGTTACCAGCGTAGTCATCTCAGTGCCTATCATCACTTTCACATGGAATTTAGAGGTAGGTGGTATCTCTGCTGTCTAGGCCAAACCCCTTACTGGTACTCGTAGATGCTATTTTAAGATGTAAATCACTGTCAGAGGGGCAGCGAATATCATGACTGTTGAGCCTACATAGATATATAAGGCAGGTGAGCACTGGACTCTAGCTCGAGAACCTGCAATATACTAGTGGCAACATCCTTATGGGACTCGCCGACACACAGGGACTCTCAGCTTAAGTTTAGCATTCTTATTATCGCGATGGTATAAAATCATCATCTCCTCCACTGAGAAGTGAAGTTGGCGACAATCCACCCCGTGCAGACGATTACATCTGCGCGGGGTTCCGTGAATCTTATCGCGGGCATTGGGTTTTGTCACCGGGTCGGATATGCAAATACAAAGACTGCCGTTTTCGGCCGCTGCCTCGGTATACCCAAGAGGGTACTGCCGCCTATGGCCGCCTTCGCTGGTCCTCCGACTATACAGAACCGCAGGTGCGTCACTTCGTCACTTGCCTCACATTACACTGCCCGCGACTTCGTTGGCCCCCCGCCACCTCGGAAATGAAGGACTATGCCATACCAGCATGGCCCCTCTCGATTCTCTCCGGTCCCACTCGTGATTCATGACTGGATTGGAGAATCGGACAGCTTATTCCTCTGGACGGCCTGGACCGCGGCCATTTGTCAATCCCCAGCAGCAAAAGTTTCACCCAAGCTTCTACCTCACTTCGATACGAGGTCTTTTGGAGCATGACTATTTTAGCTTAGGTAAATGCGGGCAGGTAGAGACGAAGGATGGCATCATTCCTTCCACCCGTCAGACTTGGGTCTGCCACTCATGGACGTCGAAACCGCTACGGTCAAATAGGGGAATGAAGAAACGCTTTCATAAAAATTGCCTTAACAACGGCACATATGTAAATTCATCCGACTCGCGATCTACGTTTATAAAGCGGAAAACATCAGCCGAGAACAATAGCCAGAGTGCTTTCCCTCCGGACCTGGTCTTCCAGTCTAGTTGATCCAGCTGTCCAGACAACCGCACATCATTTCCATCAAATTGGGGTTCGTCTCCCAGATTTCCGGCCTGGTCTTCAGGGCCCGCTTCAGATTATCGTTGCGGTACATGGTGGGGTCGCTTTCAATCTGCCAGCGGGTCAGGTTATCATACACCTGTTCCTGCAAAAGCGGCATGAATGGAGTCAAGGGGTCATCCCGAGCGAAAGTGAAGCGGCTTGTCCACTCATCGTAATCCATCGGCTTCAGGGGAAAGGGGATGATCTTGTTTAGGGTGGCAAAGAGCTCCATGATCGAGACGGACGGGTCCTGATCGGGCGTCACAAGGTTATACCCGTGGCCCAGATTGTCCGGGGTGGACGCGATGTGGAGGATGGAGGAGATGATAAACTCCAAGGAGACGAAGTCGAATCGGTGGCGCTCCAGGATGGGATAGCTGCCCATGCGGATGCAGCCCTTCATGATACGGGTCACATAGTCATTCGGGTTGGTGGCGCCGTTCTGGGAATTGCAGAGGACAGCCCCCAGCCGGTATACGGCCACAGGCACCCCGTTCCGACTGGCGTTCCAGACAATGTTCTCGGCCACCCATTTGCTTTGGCTGTACCCGATATCGTACTCGAGCGCCGACACACTCCGCTCAAGGTCGCCATCCTCATAGCTCTCCGCTGTGCCCAGGAATCCTCGAGCGCACCCGTAGACGGCAATACTGGAGATGTGATGGAGCTGCTTCTGCTTGGTCGTGGTGGCCAATTTCAAGATGGCCAGGGTGCCACCCACATTCGTCGGGCGGACTGTATGATAGGGCACCGTGAAGTTCATGTGCGCACCGACATGGAAGATCACACCGACGCGAGCAGCCAAGGAGGCAAACCCCTCTTCTCCCAGCCCGAGGTTGGCGTCAGCCAGGTTGCCGGCAAGGGCCTTGATTTTCGGGTGCGAGATGGCCGACGTGTGTCCGTACTTGGTAAAAGTTGCCTCGAGACGGTCGAGGGCGGCGGCGTCGTTCGTAGCCCGGACGAGGCAAATGACTTCGCGGACATGTGACATCTTGATCAGGGCAGCCAACAGAGCCGAGCCGACGAAGCCGGCAGCACCGGTGATAAAAACAGAGCCATCAGATTTCCAGTCAGTGACGGGTCCGGCAACGGGGAAGATATCTTTCCCCAGCTCGGCATCGCGCACCCAGAGGTCTTTTTCGTTCACTCGGGCGATGGCGCTCCCACCCTCCTGCAGCAGTTGAGTGAAATCGGCCAACTTTGGGTGCTGGTAGGGAAAGGTGGTCGGGATCTTGATGCCAAAGGTCTTGCGAATATCAGAGATCATGGTGGCGACCTGCAAGGAAGTCCCTCCCAGCGTGAAAAAGTCATCATGGGGCCGGATGTTCTTAGCAGGCATGCCCAAAATCGAGGCCCAGATGCCCGCGAGCTGCTCCTCCGGGGTTTGCGGTTGTTGGATCACTGCACTCTCCACCACCTCGGCGCCGGCGAATCGTTCGAGATATATCTTGGTCAGCAGAGTTCGATCCACCTTGCCATTGGTCGTCAGAGGAAGGGTATCGACAAACTCGAGGCGCGGCACCATCAGTTCTGGCCCGAACTTCTTGAATGCCTGGGTCACGGTGTCCTTATCCGCCACCACGCCAGGTTTGCATATGACATATGCCACGAGAAGAGCACCCAAGTCCAGCTTGGGCGGTTGGACCTTCATGGCCACTGCCTCGAGCAAGAATCCGGTTTGCACAAGGGTCTGCTCAATCACCTCCAGCTCGACCCGATGGCCAGCGATCTTGACCTGATGGTCTTTCCGACCCACAAAGAAAATCGACCCATCATCCTTGGCCTGAACCAGATCGCCCGTACGATAGAAGCCCTTGGGCTCATTGGTCCCGGATTTGAGGGCTACAAACGCCTTGGTATTGTTGATCTCGTCGTTGAAATAACCACCTGACAAGCCTGCTCCGCCCACAAACAGTTCTCCGGGTGTGTTCTTGCCTGCAGGGTGTCCGTTGTCGTCCAGGATCAGAAGTTCCACGTTGTGCAGCGATTTTCCGAGCGGCAGTGAGTCCAAGAAGGTATCTGCGACGCACAGAGTGTGTCTGGTCACCCAGATAGAGGACTCTGTGGGTCCGTACACATGCAGGAATTGCTTTGGGGGACCGTTCTGTAGAATGTGCCGGACAGCCTCCTTGCTGACCACCTCCCCTCCCACCATCAGCGTTCCAACATGGCTAAAGATCGTCGGAATCTGGGCCGACACAGTGGCCATGAGGGCCGCGTTCAGGTAGAGATATGCCGGGGTGTACCTCTTGAGGTGCGCTTCAAACATCTCGGCGTCGAGCAACAGTTCTTTCCTAGTAATCACGAGGGTGGCTCCCTGGAGCAGAGCCGCCCAAACCTCTAGGACCGATGCGTCAAAGCTGACGTTGCTGGCCTGGGCAACCCGGGTGAAGGGGAGGATCGGGCAGTCTGGATCCGTGGCCAGGTTGATCAGTCCACGAGAGAGGATCTGGACCGCCTTCGGCTTTCCAGTCGTTCCTGAGGTATAGATGACATGGGAGCGTTGATGGGCCCCCGAGGTGATTGGCATCTGCAGCTGGTCGGACACATCAGGTGTGCTACTCTGATGCAGGTGGACGATCTTCTGGTGATCAGCCAATCGGTCTCGGTGTTCTACGTCCACAATGACCCAGGACGCGTTGATCTGAGCCAATCGCTCTGCCAGATATGTATCGGAGTGGGCTGCGTTCAGGAGAACAGAGCTGGCTCCAACATAGGCTACTGCCAACTGGGCAGTAATATGGTTGATGCCGGGACGCGAGAGAATGCCAACCGGTTCTTCAACCTCGATCCCTTGGCGATAGAGATCACTTGCCAACTGGAGGGCCTTGTCGTTCAGTTCCGCATAGGACATGGTATAGTCACCGTCAATGATCGCATCTGCGTTGCCCATGAACTTAGCCTTCCTGAAGGCTAAGGGGCCAATGCCTAATCCTTGCACATCGCCCTCGCCGGCCAAGCTCAATAAGCTGGGAGGCATTTTGACTTCCTAGGACACGGCCTCAATCAAATGGGAGGAAGAAATAGGCTCTTTGAAGAGAATGCGCAACGAGATGGAAGACTGTCCTCGGGTGGCTCTTGCTTTGAGTCCTCGTAAGAGCATCGCTCTCTTGATTCTTATACTCCAGTCCTATCCGATCCCGTACACTGGCCATTTCCAACCTGTCACGGTGTGTCAACTCTCCGAACGATACCTAAATGCCGGACATGCCCATCTGCTACGCAAGTGAGATTGGAAGAGCATGTCAAACTGACCGCGACTTCTACGCTGCTGGTTGGTTCAACATTTCCCGCTCACAATCAGCTTCGAGATCCATGAGAAGCTATTGGCATGGGGTGACATTTCCGTGCGCCATTTTGGCCACCGAGGGCATACTCACATTCCATGCCTCCTCCCCACCCTTGCTTGAAATGACAGATATATCTCGCACCATATCGAGGGGGTAGTCACAGAGGTTATTGAGCATTGACATGCCATTCCGCCAATCATCAAGAAGCATCCTGTTGCGTCTACATCCATCGTACATATTTGGCACTCAGATGGGTCGGTCGAGACCCTGACTGCTCACCTGCGGCAATTATGTTCACCCAGCCCACCGGCAGGATAGATTGTAATTGTTGTTTTAATTCAAGAAGCTAGTAGTTACTATGTAGGTCTTTGTTGTTGATAAAAATGATTGAATGAGTCAGCTACCAATAGTAGTTAGTAATCTAGTCCGTGCCTAGACTAGGCACCCACTCCGCGGACGCCCGCGGCCGACACGCGGAGATGAGGTGATCGCGTCCGAGGCCGCGAGGCACACCGAACGTCCGTCTTGGTCGTTTTTTTTCCCCGCTCGCCTCTTGGATTCCCCCACGCTGACTAAGGCAGCGCCGCCCGCATCCATCCTTTGGCTCATCCCATCGTCCAGATCCATTCCTCTCTCTCTCCATCTCCTCCGTTCCGAAGTCTCTTCCCGCTGTCTCTGTCTCATCGTCCATCCACCACCCCCTTGACTTATCCTGGGCCAGACCT
Organism: Aspergillus sclerotiicarbonarius CBS 121057; assembly: GCA_003184635.1. Classification (NCBI taxonomy): domain Eukaryota; kingdom Fungi; phylum Ascomycota; class Eurotiomycetes; order Eurotiales; family Aspergillaceae; genus Aspergillus; species Aspergillus sclerotiicarbonarius. The sequence continues at coordinate 206,678 of KZ826358.1, read as the reverse complement.
GGTCCCTCCTACTATCTCCCTGACCGTCCCTGGGACACCTCCCTGCCTTCGTCTGCAACCATGACCGACGCTATCAGCGACGATGTCCACCGGAGATCTTCTCCTTTGCCTCCCGCTCCTATGGACGACTACACCTTCCCCGAGCTTCGTCTGAAACGCACAATGGATGATCCCGAAAAGACCCCCTTGCTGTTGGTGGCTTGTGGCTCGTTCTCGCCCATCACCTACCTGCACCTTCGCATGTTCGAGATGGCGGCCGATTACGTCAAATTTAGCACGGACTTCGAACTGGTCGGGGGTTACCTGTCCCCGGTGTCTGATGCCTATCGTAAAGCCGGTCTGGCTAGCGCAGAGCATCGGTAAGGCACTTCGCCTCCCTCTGTCCATTCTAAAACCCCAGCATCCCGCCAAAAAAAGCCATCCCGTGCTGACAACAATGACTCCAACAGTGTCGCCATGTGCCAACTGGCAGTGGATCAAACATCTGACTGGCTGATGGTTGATACCTGGGAACCGATGCAGAAAGAATACCAACCAACCGCCGTTGTCTTGGACCATTTTGACCACGAGATCAACACTGTACGACAGGGCATTGAGGCCGGCAATGGTTCCCGCAAGCCCATCCAGATTGCTCTGCTGGCAGGCGCTGATCTGGTCCACACCATGTCAACCCCCGGAGTCTGGAGCGAGAAGGATCTCGACCACATTCTTGGAAAATACGGTGTATGTACCCCCCTACTCTCCAAGCCATGACCCCGCTTGCTAATTTGATTCCTAGACCTTCATCGTGGAACGCAGCGGAACCGACATCGACGAAGCGCTGGCTGCCTTGCAGACTTGGAAGAAAAACATCCATGTCATTCAGCAGCTGATTCAAAATGACGTCAGCAGCACCAAGATCCGTCTTTTCCTGAGGCGTGACATGAGCGTCCGGTACCTGATACCCGTCCCGGTCATCCATTACATCGAACAACACAGCCTGTATAAGGACGATAGCACGACAGCCACCGACAAGGGCAAGGGCCGACAGGAGCCCGGATCATCGGGTTGAATCGCCACACGGCGACTCAACCCCTTTGACTCTGTTAGGTCTCAATCCACTATCAGAGTCGCCCCGCTTTCCACCACGAGGAAACAAGAGCACAAGCGGGAGAGAGAACAAAGGGGCTCTTAGTGCGACAAGCAGCCAATCGTCTCACATAGAGATGTCTAATTCGGAACCGCGCGGGTCGTCTCGGCCTGGTGCCAGAGTCATCCACCCGCTGTATATATCTCTCTGCCTTTGCTCTCTCTTCCCGCTTGCTCAAGATATGCTCGCCGATCACTCCAGTGACACCCGTGCCCTTGACCCCTCCCGGGCACGGACTCCCACAGTGAAACGGATCCCTTGTGGACTGCGGCTGAAAAAGAAAAAGCACCCCTGGCTACGTTTCGATGTTAAATGTTCTGATCACCCCGGGCGTTTCGCTATCGCTATGTTACGAGTAATGCGTTGAAGATACCATAGATTAATCATTCTGCTTTTTTTGCTTGCCTTCTTTTTTTATAATTGCTTTTCTGGTTCCTCCGCCAATGATGGTTATACCCTGTTTATGTTTGAGATTACTGTACCGATACGTTAGATGATAGCTAGAGCTAGAACATGAATCGGACGAGTACTGTTCCTGTCATGATTGTTTGTGATCGTGATCAAATGAGATGGGGTATCTAAGTTAGTAGGTCTTTTCTAAAATCAAGTCAATCGCAGTACTAGATAAGATAGAAGAAATGTAGAAGTAGATGCCAACCAATCCCGGTGTGAAATATGTATGCGAAGAAAGGCCCGAAAAAGAAGGAGAGGTGTAAACGCAACCCCCTCCCATGCATGGGATGTATGTACTAAAGCACAGGGAAAAAAAGACTATCTATGGTTGTTTCAGAAGACAAATATATGGGACAGGAAGACAAAGAACACAAAATCCAGACGTGAGTTCATATACATCATCAGAAGGTTTAAAGGGAGACTTGGAGGATGGTTAGAAATATGTTGTCTAGTCGTCACAGTCATTCCACAAATCCTCGGCTTCGATCACTCCGAGACACTCGTCGGAGTTGATGTCGTGCATGACAGCTACCACTGTCACCGAGGTCTCGGAGGATGCACTGGCATCGGAGACGAGTCGTCGCGCGTCATCGATAGTGCTTGAGCTTGGGATGCGAAGCCAATCCTTGCGAGACACTCCGAAAGGCAGACCGAGTTCGACGAATGCGGAAACGTGCATGTCTACATAGTTGGTTTGGGAGACGAAACGGAGATGCCGTGGGGGTACGATTTCCGACGGTGAGAGATGGACCCATGACTTGGCATTGGGGTGTTGAATGGCGGTCAGGAGAATGTCAAGGAGACGGACTTTGCCCGATGCTGACACTTTGGGAATTTGGTCGAGTGAAACAAGCATGTCGCAGACGAGGGGACGCTGGTTAGGCTTGCTGTCTGACTGCGGGAAGGAGGTCGCGGTCTGTTGGGCCGGGATGTAGTCTGATGGAGCGGAGGAGCTTGATGCGGAAGACATGCTCATTGGTGTCAACGCCATAGATGCGGCGCCGATGGCACCTCCAGGATGGAAGCTCTTGAAGATCTCTGCTGGGCCCCTGCCTGGGGAAGTATGCAACCGCCGGGCCGTAGCGATAGCCAGTGCATCTCCCAGCGATAAGGCTACCGTGGTGGACGACGTCGGGGCACATACGCCGATCGAGGACTCTTCATCCTCATGGATGGGCGCTGGCAGGAGGATTCCCATGTTGGACGGATGGAAAGAAAGCAGTGGACAGGTTGACGGGCGCATATGGGAAGTAATGGCGATCACCGGGACCGTTGAAGGTATATGAGGAAGCATGAGCAGAAGCTCTGGTGTGCGGCCCGAGAAAGAAATCAACAAAAGCGTGTCGTGCTAAAGAAATCATGCCCCGTCAGCAAAGAGCCTCGTCTAGTGTATGGCATTGGCATCCTTACCGGTCGTATCATGCCCAGGTCACCATGCAATGCCTCCGTGGGGTGCAGGAATGCGCTGTAGATGCCCAGGCTATTCATGGTCGCTTCAAGCTTTTGGGCAATCTTCCCACTCTTGCCCACACCACAGCAGACCAATTTCCCACCATGCTTGATACTGCGTACGATCTGAGTCACGGCGCGCGCGAGGTGATCTTGCGCCAAGGGATCGGTCTGGTAGATATGCTCGAGATGCGCCAGGGCAGCGCGCTCGGCTGAGATGACCTGAAGGGCCGTAGCGACTGGTGCTGTATCCCTGGACTCCAATGACGGAGCATCCGTAGGGTCTGGAGGAGTCATGGGTAGGAGAAAGTCATCGGGGATGGAGGGGTTCGTCTCCGGGAGGGGCATGGCGGGCGATAACGGAATCGCAAATGGCTGCTTCAGATGCCCCATGGTCTCGAAACCATTCTCTGGGGGAAGAGGGAAAAAAAGGAGACGGCGCCTTCGCCCAGGAGGCAGCCAGAACCTGGAGACGCGAAGGAAGGAGGGGGAAACCGATGGTGGGGGGGCGACAAGAAACAAAAAAGTGGAGGAAGAGAAGAGAAAGGACCGGAGCGGGCAGATGAACAGAAGAGATAGTGAGGGTGTGCCGCCCTGATTGGAGGTTATCAATCGGCTGGCCGGAGATAACCTCAGCCTCGGAGCGGATCTCAAGGCAAGTCCCCGGCCATCTTGATTCTTGATTATAAATAGTTTTTCACCACCTTCTGGATTCTGACGCGTGCATGGTTTTGCGCCGCCTGCAGAATTAGTCGCTGCTGCCGGCCGGGCGAAGTTCCGCCATCACACCATCCGCGTTGCTGCTGATGCCTTGCAAATCCAGTCCCCGCTGCCGTTCGGTACTTGCTCCGGTTCCTTGCCGATAACTGATCCCAATAATATTATTACAGTGGCGAACAGGGTCTGCTAGTGTACATTGTTCTATCTGTCTTTAGGCCCGCGAAAGAGGCTTGATACCCTTGTGGATGGCCGCAATTCCTCCCGTCAGGTTCTCGTATCCACGCCCCGGGATCATGAAGCCAGCCTTCTGGATCATGCCGCGGAACTGCTCCTGGGTAGGGAACTGCTCAATACTCTCCACCAAGTACTGATAGCTTTCGCGATCACCCGCCACCAGCTGGCCGATCATGGGGATAGCGCTGAAACTCCACTGCTTATAGACCGCGTTGAACAGGCTGTTGTCGACCTTGCTGAACTCCATGCAGGCAAACACACCACCGGGTTTCAACACCCGGAATGCTTCATTCAGGGCCGCCTGCTTATCTGTGAAGTTACGGATGCCAAACACCACCGTGTAAAGGTCCACCGAGTTGTCCGGAATGGAGGGCAGTTCCTGCGCGTTGCCCTGCATGAATGACAGTCGGTTCGTGTTGTAGTAGGGAGTCTGCACGCTCCGCTTCTGGCCCTCCGCCAGCATGTCCGGGTTGATATCGGCGATCGTTACGCGAGTCTCAAGGTCATGGTTGATGTTCGTCGCGTGGTCCAGCATGCGAAACGCGATATCGCCCGTCCCGCCGGCAATATCGAGGATGTTCCAACCGCGTCCGGCCGTGTCGTGGTCGCGAGAGGGCAGTGCAGATCCGGGGTTCAGCGAGCGGACAAAGTGATCCTTCCACAGGCGGTGGATACCCAGCGACATCATGTCGTTCATCACATCGTAGGACGAAGCAACGGAGCTGAACACGGCTCCCACTAGACATTGACACGTGGGGTTTAGTAAGTTTCCTTTAGCTATTTCATTATCGACAGAAGAGAAGAAAACACACCCATAGACTCCTTTTGTGATTCGGGAACATTTTGGAACCCGAAATGGGTCATGCGGTCATCATGGCTGGACTTGGGTGGCTCCTGGGCGCGTCGGGTGCAGGAGAAGCAGCGGTAGGGAGTCTCCGGCACAATCAATCGCCTCCTGGCATGGGTTTGGAAGCTCCTCCAGACGGTACGAGACGACATGATTGCTGGACTGGGGGGATGTTGAGGAAGTTGGTCGGCGGAAAGAAGAACGAGAATCCAGCCGGGCGGAATCCAGCTCGGGGGTTCCTCAGGCACCCGCCCTGCTTTTCCCCCAATCACCCGCCGGCTCCACTCCGCCATCGTTCATCCATCGATTCTATTAACAGAGCAGCCATGCCCACAGAGAATATCCTCACGCCTTACGCCTGATCTAATCTAACCCTATGGAATGATGCAAGAATACATGAGAAACCGGGTATCCTCTATCTCCGATTGCGAAACTCCAATCCCTTCATTAGCCACTCATCAAACAACAGTTCTCGAGCGGTGGGCCTGTCCTCGGAGGTCCATTTCAATGCCCTTCGCATGAATTGCAGAAATCCCTCTTGATCATGTCCTTGAATGTGGGCTGCCCGTTACTCAAGGGTCATACGAGGGACTGGCACGAGGTCCTTCCATTTGCCTGAAATTTTTTCAAACATTAGATGGAACCACCATGTCACAAAAATGGCTAAATGAGACATACCACTGTCATCCCAGAACACTGAGCCCACGCTACTTTGTTTGATGAACTCAGTTGGAGGAGGGCCCAAGATGGCAATCATCTCCGCAAGATGGGCTCGATCATCAAAAATACCGTCATTGTTTCTGCCGCCGAATAGTGTCTGGTCACAAACAAGGTCCCAAGCCTTCAAGAGAATTAGTATCAGTGTCGTAAATCTGGGTATAAACCAAATTCCTTACCAATAAGACAACGTTCCAAACGTCCACCTTATTGTCCCAGTTCATTTTCAGCACCACCTCAGGCGCCCTGTATACATTCGGCATGATATCTTCAGCATGCTTTTCTTCACTGAACCGAGCCTCACCAAAGTCACTGAGCAACGGTAATCCATTGCCTGGAACAACAAGTTGACTGGTGTGGATCGTGCGGCCATGGTCAAGTATTTTTCTGGGTGACGGTGCCTCGATCTCCGACTCTCCAAGGCCCGAGAGAATTTGTGGATCATCACCGGGAAGTAGAAGATTCTTTAACTGTAGGTCTTAACAGAAAATTAGATATAACAATGATCAGAATTGAAATGAAACCTTACCAGTATGTATGACATGTGCATCGGTGTGAAGAAAGTCCACTATACCCAATATCTGCCGTAAACAAGGCTTCAAATCCCCAAGACCCATCACTTTTCCCGGTAAGAAATCCAGAAACTGATCAACACTAAGTCCAAGCGGTTGATGAACAAGACAGATATGTCGGCCATGAGGACCGTTAAGGAAGAAGTGACCCCATAGTTTCCGAATGAAACATCGCCCCATGTGGTCTGACTCGACTGTATTTATGCGATCATATACACTGAGTTCGTGATTTCTCTCGATACCGCATACATAGACCTTTAAAGCGACGTACTTGGAATCGCTGAAATCGCAATATCAGCCAAGGGATCCAAAACTGGACGTATGATGTGAATGAATGGAAATTTCAAAACCAACGCACCTTAGATCACGACCCAGCCAGACTGTAGATGTGACACCGTACCCCAATTTAGCCAGGATCTGATACCGGCCATCCAGGACTTCTCCAAGACGAACAGGGTAGTATTTTTCGGCTTTGTAGGTGGGCAAAGTCTCCTCTTCGATTGTCTCCGTTGGATGGATGACCTCGAATCCGGAATTAGGAAACACCCGTGGTACGGCTGGGACTGGTGAGGAAGAGGTTGACATCGTCTTGCATGGAGATGACCATCGGCAGCTTAGCTGAGGATGGTACTTCAGATACCTGCCAGACGGAGACGCGTCGAGATTGGCCTTAAGGTCGGAAGCAAGGTATCGAATGATGCGTGACAACCGAGCCATTGTCATTAATACCCCGGCCATCGTCTCTAGCTGAGGAGTATTTAGATAGTGACTTGATCAGAGACGGCGCGTCCTGATGCTTGGCGACCCCTGCACCAATCCAGTCAAAACAAGCACGTGGACAACATAAAGGGAGGCCCGCATTTACGCCCATGCATGCCGCGTGGTTGGGCCAGATGCATTATATATATATTCTATAATAGATTCCAGGATTGACCTGAGGTCCAGTATCTGGCAGTACCTGGTGTGACGTATTCTGTTAGCCAGATAGAGGAAGGCTCCTAGCTGGGTTACTAGTCGATTCTTTGGAGCTGCTGGCCACACCGATTAGCTAAAATACTACTTGAGATAAAGTACACGCGATGTGGTCTTTTCTTGCCCGGTTGCTCTTGAGAGTGTTTATTGAGCTATAGAACAAGCATGTCATCACTAAACCCGAGCTTCTGCTCTCTTCGACTCCTCTTCACTGATAACTCCAACCCCAACCCGATCAACAAGCACAACTCCACGCAAGCGATACGCTTCCTCCATATCCCAATAAAACGGAGCTGTTGTCGAGAACAAAGCCTCAGTAGACTCCAGCGACCGATTACATGTCTCCGGGTAGAAGAGATACACCACGGGAATCCACAGCAGATTTAACCCCGCGAGCAAGAAGTAACTCCGACTCTGGATATTGTTGAACATGATGGGGTTGACGAGAGTGGTCATGCCGACGCCGATGGCCCAGCCGGTGATACCGAACCCGTTTCCTTGGGCTCGGAGATCTGAAGGGAAGATTTCTGTTGGGATGAGGAAGGCAACGGTGCCCCAGGTGGATGCGTATCTTGATTCAGGTGAGTGGGTGACTGCATGATAGGGTTCTGCTTGGGTGATATGGCTGACTTACCCTAGATTGAAGAGGAAGAGCATTGCAACCGCTCCAGGGGCATACTGGGCTGCTTTATCGGGGTGGTGAAGCGAGGCTTCGTAAACAGCCCCGGCCTGCAAATTTACGTATCAGTGCAGTTTTGATGACTGAAATATGAAGTACTTACGACTAGTTCGACTGTGAATAGTGTCGCAGAGCCCAGCATAAGGCACACCCGTCGTCCAAGGCGATCGACAATCTGCGCACTTATGATGGTACCTATGATGCCAATGGTATTAAGGCCCCCGGCAAGACCGTTCTGTTTGATCTCGCTATATCCAGCTTGGCTTAGGAGGACAGGTGAGTAGGCAGTAACTGCCTGGAAAGAGATCATGTCAGTAGTAACGTCTATGAGGGAGTTTCAGAGCCTACCGTGATTCCAGTCCAAGATGCCATGATCTGAAGAAAGAGACACAGCCAGGCACGTCGACCAAGACTAGAACCTGGTCTTCCACCTTTTCCAACGAGAATCTTCAAGAACTCGATAGGAGAGCTTGGCTTGCTGTGTCGTGCTGTGGTGACAATCTCGAAGTATTCCCTATCGATGGCGTCCTTGCTAACCGCGTGGCTTCTTATATGATGTAGAAGCTCGTGAGCTTCCTCATGACGCCCAACAGAAGCAAGATAGCGCGGACTATCTGGCAAACCCTTGATAAACAGAATGAGGAATATGGCGGGGATGCATTGAAATGCCAACAAAAACCGCCATCGGATGTCCGAGTCACCATGATTGACGAACGCCAGACCAAACGATAGCCAGTAGGCAACTGAAATGCCGAGGTCTGGACTTTGTTAGCCAACTATACTATGAACAACGGTCGAGTCCTGTTGCATACAATTGGCGATGAAGATATACCCAAGAAAGCCCCCTCGATGGTCGGCCGCAGACGTCTCAGACACCAGCACCGGGGTGATGCCAGTCAGAGCTACGCAGTCATAAGCATTGGATCGCAGAATCCGTTGGCTCGAACATACCTCCTGTGCCGATACCGGTGACTATCCTGGCAACCAACATGAAGTCTGAGCTCTGCGCCGCAGCTTGCAGAGCGCCCCCAACGAGAGCAAACAAAGCTCCGACGAGCAAGCCATTGATTCGACCAATGCGATCTGCCAACCATCCACCGGCAAAGCAGCCAAAGATGCATCCCAGGTAGTAGATGCTAACGATTCCACCTTCATGCGTGGTATCTGTCACCGTTCCATCATTCCGCCCTATGCCAACTTCGGTAACATATCTAGGAGCGGAATTTACACCCCCCATAACCCCCTGGTCATACCCCTCGAAGAAAATGGCTATAAGAGAAAATATCTGGATAGCTAAATTGAGCTGCCGCGGAGAAAGCCGCTTCCAGAGCGTTGTATACCCCATGGCAGAATAATGTCCCTCAACCAGGAGGGCCAAATGACAAGCAAAGAAGCAGCACGTATAGACGGTTGCATAATTTCAGTATTGCGCGGCTCTTGCTCTTAAAGCTAACCGCATGCCAGGGGATGAACTTGGCCGAATGTCACGTTTTGCTTTCTGCATTCTGCAAGGGCTAATCTTCAATTGATCCCTTGATTGCTGGTCAATGCCTGATTCGTGATGGATAAGAGCCGATGATTTACCTGTCGATGCAGGAGGGTGCATGATGCCAGCTTAAGCATGGATCGTCTCTTTGCTCTTCGGCTTCCCCGCTCGGCCCCTGTCTGCATCTGCTGCTTCCAACCGAACAACACACATGGCTATACAGACTGCTGGAACTGATCTACGTGATGTCACAATAAACCTCACTCCCAGCGAATCTAGTTAATACACCTTTTGGCTCGCCGCTCTAGTATGGATTCGAGGATGAGAATGCGAGTGGGGTTGTTGAATTCGCTGTAGGGTACAGAAATATTCACAAGACAAGTCTTTTAAGTGTAGAAGATGTGGTGGGAAAGTTTTCGCTAGGAAGAATCACGAACGGTTGGGTTATATTTTGGCAAGGGACGGGATTATATTTATCTAGCGAAGGAGGTGGTAAATTATGCAGATGGCAAGGCGTTTGACAACAAGTGGTGAAGGCGCCTAGACTGTCATGGTTGAGATATATACATGCTTGCTATTGGGGTTGGTGTGAATCAATCCCGAACTTTCTGATCCCAGAGACTCTGAACAGTCACATTGCGTACCCATGCCCCATTTGTAGTGTCCTCTTGGATTGTGAACCCTATCTGCTTCTTCTCACCGGGTGCTAGCACAAAGGAGTTCTCTTCGAAGTATCCCACCACTCCAGAAGGGTAGTCCAGCCACGTGTACAAGGAAACGCCGGAGGTAGCTTCCACTGCAAAGGCTTGTGTCTTGTTGTTATACTCCACCTTCAGGCCGGGATCGACAATAGCCAGATCTTTGGGGAATGCTGGAGTAAAGTGATCTTCGTGGGAGAATGTGGTTGCTTGAGCTGAGTTCGGAAGACGTCCGTGAGCTGAGAGTGAGAGCATCAGGATGGCGTTCTCGGTATCCGGGAGGCCTAGGCTTTGAATATCTGTTCCGTAGATCCGAGTTGTATTGAGCGCCCCCACAGTGAAGGAGACAGACTCTGGCGTCCCGACATTACCCGTAATCGGACGGCCTGACAGATCCAGCCAGGTCAGGTTCACAGTTCCCGTTGCAGGGCTCCACAGGTCGGACGTAACATAGACTTCCAGAGAGCCTGTAGTGTAGTTCCAGAATGGCGAGACGATAACAGGCTGATAGATGTCTTTTGCAACGTGGTGAAGAACCTTCCATCTGCCGCCGTACTCCAGTCCTGCCCATGACGGTGCTTGCCAGATATCCTCCAACTGCCAGTACAGTGATCCAAGCTGACGCTCGGGCATACCACTTCCGCGACGGTAGAACTGGATTTGATCTTTGTACATGTCTGCTTGGAAGAGTTGGGTGGCATGGCACCATGCGCTGAAGTTGGCGATGGGGTCTGATTTGCTCGGGATCGGGTAGTAGTTTTCCACGCCCATAGTCATTTCGCCCATACCAATGGCGGAGTTGGTAAAATTGTCCGTCGAGAGACTGCCAGCAGGATTGTGGTGGTTGCGGAGCATGACGACACTACTGTTGAAGTAGAGGTCCTTGGGTTCGACGGCTTGTTGCCAGGTCTGGAGGCTGGGCATGCTGTGGAAGCCGAATTCGTTGGCGAAACGGCCGACTGGGTAGGAGCCGTAGTCGAAGGCAACGCTGGTGTCATAGTTGTAGTGGTCTGTGTCGCCATAGTAGGAGCCGGAAGTGGTGTTGTCGTATCGTTCGGCCATGGGAACGGGGGCAGAGAGGTTGACATATAGGTAGCCTTCTGTTGTGCTACTAGGAGAGTACGAGATAGAGCGGGTATTCTCGTAGACCAATGGCAGGAAGAGACTGATGTACATCTTCTCGTATTCGCCGACGTACCAGGAATATGAGGCTGGATCTGCTGCTTTGACAAGTGGGAGCATCAGGACTTCGATTTCATTTCCACCGGCCCACAAAGCCAGGGATGGATGGTGGTTGACTCTTCGAACGTTATACACTATTTCAGCGGCGACGTTCTCCAGAAAGGCGTCGTCAGAAGGATATAAAGCGTCACTGAACTGGAATTCGCTCCATAGCAAAATGCCCTTTTCGTCGGCCAGGTCATAGATGAAATCATGGAGGTACGCGCCGGAGGACCAGACCCGGAGCATATTCTGATTTCCGACCACGACCGCGTCAAATAACCGGGCCATCTTTTCCTCGGTGACCCGGGTCCAGAAGCCGTCTGGCGGGATGAGGTTGGATCCCTTGGCGTAGAACTCATGACCGTTGACTTCGAAGTGCCAGTTCGCCCCGGGAGCGATGCCTTGTGCGCGCTGGGCTTCGGTGATATTGCGCTGGTTGAGAAAGATGGTGCGGAAGCCCGTTCTTTTGGTGACATGGGCCACGGAGTGCTTTTCTCTGTCGCTTACGGTAATGCTCACATTGTAGAGATTCTGATCGCCGAGGCCTTGCGGCCACCACAGTTTCGGGGTAAGCCCATCGAGAACGGTGACACCTGTTATGGAGCTGCCGGATATAGTGACATTGTCCAAAGTACGTGAAGTAAGGACCGTGCCAGATTGAGCATCGTTCACTTCGATTGACATGGTTGGGTTACTGGGTAGGGAGCCCAGGAAATCGATGCTAGCGTTGACAACCCAAGGTTGACTCTGGTCTGGTGGGAGATAGTTAATTTGTCCGTTCCTATGGATATCCAGATCGGTGTTCAGGACATAGGCGCTATTCGTTTTCTCTAGTTGAACGATATACGCAGGTTTCCACGGACCCGCGGGGGCAAATGCCGGACCCCAATCCCATCCAAAGTCAGACTGTTCTTTGCGCATAAACCAGCGGTTTGGATACTCGTAGGTGATTTGGACGTTTGACGGCCATTCTATTGAATAGTCAGCATGGATCGTCTACGCCCACTTCTGAAACCCACTTTGTGACTCTGGATCCTGAGCAATTGCGTCGACAATGTTCGGCGCACTACCAAAGTTGATGCTGAGAGCAGGATCTCCCTTGCAGGATCTCAGAGCTGTCGTTACATCAAACGCATACTGGCGAAACTGGTTGTCAGTGGACGCAATCCGCTGCCCACAAAATGAGATTGTTGCGAATGTGTCGAGTCCATCAAACACGAGCCAAGTTGAGTCGTATTCATCAAGACTATCCTTCTTAGAGCCGATGACTAGTATCTCACGAATACCAAGGCCACTTACAGGTCCTGGATGGGTTGACTGGCATAAGTCCAATTGGCATCCGCAATCCAGCGAAGATTGAAATCATTCAAACCATGGTACCTCCACAGAATTTTTAGCGCGGACAATTCTCACTGGTTGACATCAATTCACTTACGGATCGTCTGTTACGACTGTTAGGTATGCATAGCTCAAGGAGGGTTACTTCCCGAAGGCACTCACCAATTATCCCCGCCTTTAATAGATCTAGGTGGACTTGGGATGGGAATTGAGCAGGCACGGTTTGATTCAAGGCCCGACTGCTGAGTGACCAATTCTCGCTGCTTAGTTCTCGAACATGCTGGCCCAAAACTACGGGGAGGATTGATGCCAGCAGGGCCGTCGCTATGTCGAATCGGACGTGCATGGTGCGCTGCTGAGAGCAAGAGCAGGTCGAGATTCTTCAGTCGAACAATTCCGGACAGTCCGCCTCGATGGGGGATCACGGACAGCTATTAACCCTGTCGTAAGGAGCAGAGTCGGAATTGTCCCGACCGATGGAAAGCCGCGATTCACGACCTCCGAAGGCAGGGATGCGGAATGCCAGGATGGGAACTCCGTGCCGGCCGTGGCCAAAGGGGGAGGAATGTCTGCTGCCGGTTATTCAGGTGGCGGGGACGATCGATCTTTTCCATCGGCAAGAATCAGGCCATCGACAAGGGAGACTGGATCTCACAGCATGCGGGGAAATAGAGACGGTCAGCCGGTTAAATTCGAGGCAAGCGTCGACCAGGTAAAGATCCGAGACAGGTCGCACAGAGGCCGATCATTGTCTGATCTGCAGGTCGGAGATGAAACTCCGACAGAGGAGGGGTAGATAGGGATGTTAGATCTTGGCTGGAGCCGGCTGTTGTTATGGACATTTTGAAAAGATTAACATTCATTATACAGAGAGAAACTGAGGAGGAAGAGGGGATGGGGTGAAAGATGGAGGGACGAGCCCGGTCACATGGCCAGCGACCCTCAGGCCATCCAGGCATCTCTTCTTCTATTTCCATCTTGGATTCCCCTACAATCCACTCAAGGCGCATGCGACAACCTCACCGCATCCGCAGGTGGAACCCAGGAATAGAAATCCCGAGCCACCTCCGCATCAACCGCACGGCCGTGTCCCCACTCGAGCAACGCTTCATAGTCCTGGCAGACATGCGGGGTATTGAAGTCGGCATAGGGACCCGTGATGCCTTCCACCCAACGCCAGGTCACGAAGTTGGGGTCGGGCGTACACATCAATCGCTGTCGCAGCATATTCACACAGTGCTCATAATGCTCTTCCATCACATCGGGAAACGCGTTGATTGACTCGGTGAGGTCGGGGAACATCTCGGGGTGCTTCTGGTAATGGTGGTCCTGCCAGAGGGAATGCAAGCAGTGCAATTGATGGATCGCTTCAAACTGGGCAACGTATCCCTGACAAGAAAACTCAGCATCGGTGCAGAAAAGATAGGATCACACACTTACCCCACCGCGTTCCAGGGGGTATTGGACTGAGTCGAGAGAATGTCCCATTCGCGATATCTCCTCCGCTGTAAAGTTCAGAAGGGGGATATGGGTGATATGCTTCCATGCAGCCATCACCTCGTCGGTTGGAGGACCTAACATGTGCTGGATAAGCCGCACTGACCTTCGATGACAGGTCGGGTCTTACCATGATATGGGCTGCTCTCCCAAAATGTTCCCTTGAAAGTTCTGAATGGATGATGTATCAGCCTGGTCCGCTACCTGGAAATTCGCAATGCCTTGCAGACTCACTCCATCCGAGAGGTGTCCCCAACAGCCTCTACCAGGGGCGCTAGAATCCACGTCAAACTATTGCTTCCAACAACGAAATATACAAGGCATCTTACAGTATATTGACAGCGGCGTGGGTCTCGGTGCCTGGCGACCTGAACGAACATACAGTCCAAAGATGAGGATGATTGTTATAACATGGACTGTCCAATGGAAAACTGACGACAGCTTCGCTTTCGTTGGTTGCGAAACTGCAGCATCCTGGGGATCATGGAGAAGTCCTTCAAGATCAGAGCCATCCTCACTGTCTCTGCCAGTCTCCGGCTTCGACACTCTCATGTACTTGCCCAGCCCCATCACTAGCAGTGTTGAAGTTGAGGGTAAGCAGGAAACACGGAGATAAGAGAAAGATGTCCTGTCCAAAAGAGAATTAAAGACTCTCGTCGTGTCTTTTCTTTCGTCAGAAGCGGGGCGTATCGCGCTCCCACCGAGAAAAAACCAGATTATATCCCACCTAATGCTATCGCGTGATGATTCTGTCGCTGGCAACCATGGAAGCCATCACATACCTCTGGAATCTCTCGTGAGATTTTAGTGGGGATAGTAAGAGCCGGCTTGTTGCGTATTCCTTACGAAGCGATTCTAGCCGGCTCTGTAGAACGCAATAAGCTGAAGAATCGAGAGTGGATATTCACCCAATCCTTCGGAGTTAAGCGGACCGGCGGACTTTGCTGTCAAACGAGCTCTTTAGATATCGGGGAGGAATCTTATAGGCAAATTGGGCCAATACCCCTCTAACTTGGTGTGAAGCTTGGTTACATCCTTCATCCTGAGTGGCATCCATCACACCACTATCGGTACTCCTTGGGCCTTACATGCCGACATGCTCAGCGCCATTGAGGTCTTCATCGGATCAGTCTATAGCACAGCCGCGTCCTGGTAGGAATCCTATCGGTCATCCCGCCGGAGTCCGGGAGATACCTTGAGTGAGGAAACCAAGATATTTCTCCGCAATTGCCGATGATGAAGATATAAATATTGTGCTGGGAGTTGCATTTCGCAGCTGGCAGAAGCATACAACACATCTCAATTCCTCATACAAGCCTCTCGTCTGAGACTACGCTTCTAACCAGCACAATGTTGTTCAAGACCTCTGCTATCCTGCTCTCTGCCAGCATGCTGGCTATGGCAGCTCCCACTCCTAATGGTGAGTATTTGGCACATGTCAATCAATAGCAATGCTAACGAGTCCGGTGGTAGTGAACGATGTCACTGCCCGTGACGAGGCCTATACTGGCTTCGTTGGCTTCACATACGAGAAGGGGCTTGAAGAAGCCAAGGTTGCCGCTCGTGACGATGCTCTGGATGGCTTCATCAGCACCGAATACGCCAAGGGCCTTGAAGACAGCAAGATTGCCGCCCGTGATGATGCTCTGGATGGCTTCGTCGGCACCGACTACGCCAAGGGCCTTGAAGAAGCCAAGGTTGCCGCTCGTGACGATGCTCTGGACGGCTTCATCAGCACCGAATACGCCAAGGGCCTTGAAGACAGCAAGATTGCCGCCCGCGACGACGACGTTATTGGCTACGTCGCTGTCCTTGAATACGAAAAGGGCATTGAGGAGGCCAAGGGCGCTTGAAAGCATCCTATCAGCAGCCAATCCAGCCGAAGATCCTTCTCAGTCTAGTCTACAAGTCGAACCTTGAATGAACCGTGCAGGTAGTAGCCTAGCTTCAATGGGGATGGGATAGACGTGGGATTGGGATTATGAAAATGGGGTTATGACATAATGGGACACACAAGATAACTATAACTATATGCATGGTAGAAAGAATAACCAACCATACTTTCTCATCCACAAGCCCCATAATCCTCTCCTATTAATCAATAGTGAAATCACTAAGCCCTCTCTCTCTCTCTCTCATTCATGAACTCGACCATCTTAACCGCCATGCACACACACACAATCCTACAAACTATCCCAATTCAGCAAAGTGTCTTCTTCTGACAACAACAACAACAACAACAACAACAACAACAACAACAACTGAGAAAGAGAATGAACTCACCACAGTCGGAGTCCCCCTTGTTACTGAGCTTAGAGGGGGGGGGGGGCGATTAATCAATCGGACCTCCTCAAGATACTTACTTCATCGGGGAGCTTGTTTGCGGCGGGAGGAGGAGGGAGTCAAGACGAAGAAAACGATGAGGAGGAGGATGCAGCGGAGGGAGAAGAGACGATTCATTATGCTCATGATGATTTCGAAGAAACTATGCAGGGAAGATAAGAAAGAAAAAAGGTATGAAGGGGAGGGGAGTGTTGAAAGGCCTTTGAAGTAGGATTTGGAGGTTTTACCTACAATTAGCTGGCAGCAGCAGCAGCAGCAAGCCCTACCCTTTTGAAAAAAAAAATTCATGCATGTACCCCTGTACTCCTGTACATAGAGAACGACGGTGAGAAATGCGGTGCAGGTTAAATGGACTGAGTTGGTTGATGCTGACCAACATATAGCACAAAACTCGAACTCTTGAAAAGAAAAAGACTTCCCATTACTATTGGACGCTACCTGGTCCCCCCTTCTAGCTCATCTCATCTATATATTGTTGCATAGAAGAAACCCGCCATTCTGCAGCTTCTGAAAAACACCGTTGGGGTCATACTTGGCCGCCGCCTCCTGCATCCGCTTGATATTCTCAACCCCATAGCTACCCAAAACCTTCTGCGAGGCGGTAGCAAAGGTCATACTCTTATAGTCCAGGAGGACTCCCTTGGCTTTGGCCAGGGACTGCACCTTCTCGGACATGGTATCCACGGCCTTCTGCGCCGCGGCATCGTCACTACCGTCTTTAGGCCACTCACAGGTAAAGACCCACCCTATCAAGGTACATTAGCCTTCTGATCGGATATGTTGAGCAATGTAAAAAGATAGCTGGGCAAGTTGGGGGGTGAGGGGGGTGGAGGGAGAACGTACAGCACTGCGGGACGCTCTCAAGGCCCATGATATTCTCTCCGCGATCTTTGCCAGCCTGAACACCAGCCTTACCCAATGGCTGGATGGTATAATGCAAGACGGCTCCAGTCGGGAGAGACTTGCAGACCTCAACCCAGGCCTTGTACACTTCTTCGTAGAGATCGTGCGAAGCCTGGGTGGTAACTGTGCAAATGGATCGCCTATATATCGCGCCCAGCATTAGTGACCAAAATATACTAACTGCGCGTCCCACCTTTCTGGGTAGGGTCTGGTCACTAGAACTCACTTTTGGGACGTTTGGGCATGACCCATGGCTTGGGCTAGCGACAAGAGGGTGCCGTTCGTGGAAGGCAGCACCGTCGTCAGCAGGCTTTTGAGGTTGTGGAACGGCTCAAAGGCCTTCGGTGGCTCGGCCGGGTGGTCTCCGTAGAACAAGCCCACCGCAACAAAGCCGTTGTTGAAGTTGGTGAACATACCGATCTTGGGATCCTCCTCCATGGCCTGCTGGACTGCCACGGTGGCCTGGTTGATCGCCAGGTGATCCTCGGGGTTATAAAGGTTGATGGTGTATTGGACGTTGATCAGAGGGTATGTTTCGAGATCAAACCGCGTCACGATACCTGTTGTAGCATGTTAAGGGGTGGTCACCTTCCATATTCCGAAACCATATCACACATACCAAAGTTCGAGCCACCGCCTTTCAGGGCGCGGTAGAGATCGGAATTCTCATTTGCGTTGGCATTAATAAGACTGCCATCGGCTAGAAGGACCTGAGGAAATCATTGGTTTAAGAAGAGAAAAGCACCGCCAGTCCTAAGCTCACCTCAAAATTCCTCACACCATCAGCACCAAGTCCGTGAAGATTAGGCAAAGCCCCCATACCCCCTATTGCATAATAGTCAGTGACCTATCTCGTCGTCCACGATGCATAGAGAGACACCTACCTCCTAAAAGAAACCCCCCCCAATCCCACCTGCGAATCCCTACCCCCAATGGCCGACAACCCCCGCTCCTCCAGCCAAGTATACACCTCGCCCCAGGTGTTCCCCGACCCGAACCGTGCGGTGCCTTTTTCGGTCGTCAGCAGTTCCTTGGACTTGAGCTGCCCGATGTCCAGCACGAGGGCTGTCTCGCCGGCACTACTAAACCCCACATTTGGGTTGTGGCCGGTGGTGCGGACGGCGAACTTGGTGGCGGTGTTCCGAACAATGGCCAGCGCCTCGGTCAGTTTCTGAACGGTGCTCAGGTAGACGTACCCCGCCGCGGGGGTCCAGCAGGTCTGCGACCAGGGACGCGTCATGGCAGCTTGGTACTGCTCCTCGTTGGTGGGAGTCACCACGGGAAAGAAAGATCTTAGCTGGTCAAAGGCAGCGGCCGCCATGATGGTATGATGTTGACGATGTGGAGGTTGGGGGCAGAGAATGTTTCAATGAGCTCCAAGTTCTGATTCTGGTCTGGTTCTGTCTGTGTGTCCGTCGACCTTTTAACATAGCATTCACCGACCATCCCTCCAAGTCCCCTCCTTCCTCCAGTCTCCAAGCGCGTGCGCTGTTGGATTGTGTTGTTGGACTGCGTTGTCAGATTGCTTTGTTGAATTCACTCCCACTTCAACACTGCCCGTAACTGCCCCCTGTCTCCTTCCAAATTGGGGAAATGCAGATGGATCCATTGAGTTCCATGATGCATGAGTGGTTGGAGAGACCGGAGCCGTAAGCACTAAAGCCCTGATACCCCTGCAGCTGAGCAGCTGCCAGCCGCACGTAAAGCGTAAACGGCTGGAGGCGGGCACTTCACCCACCGCAAACCACTCTGGCAGATTACCTTGGGACTCGACTCGCGGAGGATCATGGTAGCACAGCCTTTGATTCAAGAAAGTTCCTTTCCATGTTAAATCCGGGAGGCATGAGCTGCCAAAAAAGCATCCACCGAGGTCAGAGCGTGAGCGAGGTCCCCCAGATCATCGCGACAATTGCCCACCGCATCCTCGCCGGGGACCTGGTTCGCCCATCGCTGCGCCGCCGCCACCGGATTGCCCAAGCGGATCATCTCGTCCACCTCATCCTCCGACCGATACTGCACGGGGACTGCTTGACTTAGGGCCCGACCAAGCTTCGCAGCCAACTGCTCCACCGTGAGGGCCTCGACCGCGAGATCGATGGCCCGATGCGAGTAGCGCTCGGGGTGGGCGATGGCAGCCGCGACGGCAATCCCCACGTCGCCCGCATCCACCCACGGCAGCTGCGTCTCGGGCCGCCACCCCACCCGCAGCACTCGGTCTTGCTCAAACCCGGGAAACATGAGGGCCTTGACGGGCGGCAGCAGGTTCTGCAAGTAGTGGCCCGGCCGCACGATTGTCCAGTGCCGGATGACGCCGTCCGATGATAACGCTGCTGCTGCGGTTGCACGGACACGATTCTCTAGGGTGTGCTTGTTCAGCCAGTATTGTCGCCTCGGATGAGCACGAGCATCATCATGAGAGTCCGGTTCTTCCCATCCCGGAAAGCTCGCATGCTGGCCCGTCTTGAGTGCGGTCGACACAATCACATGGGTAACAGTGGCCGCCGCCGCCTGCGCCGCGAGGATGACATTGCTGCTCCGCTGCAGGTCCCCCTCGCTGTCGTCGGTCTGCACCCCGGTAAGAAACACGGCGTCCATGCCGTGCGTCGCGGCGCGCAGGGCCTCGAGGTCGTCCAGATCGCCCGGCACAAGAGTGGCCCCCCATTGCGCGAGTTGAGTGGCGGCGGGCGTGGTCGGGTCGCGGACGTAGGCAGACACTTGGTGGCCCGCGGCGAGACAGTGTTGCACCACGCCACGGCCTTGGTTGCCCGTGGCAAAGGTGACCAGAACTTTCTTGGAATGAGACATTATTTGACTTGAAAGTATGAGTTGATCGAAAAGTTCTGCAATAGGGAGGGTGTGGGAGAAGGAAATAAGCGAAGTGAAGCATCAGCTGCCGTCTAGCTACTTATATACGGAGTGCACTTAAGGTGATGACACAGCACTAGTACTATATAGTTACAGTATACTACATAACGAGGCCACTAGTAAGTAAAACAATATACTTCTAACTAGATCTTCAAGGCCCTATTTACTTACACTAAAATACTCACAACAAGGAGAACGACGAGAAGAAGAATCAGATTACCCGATCAAGCAATCCGCAGGATCCTAGTACATAAGCCTCTATTAACTCACTTGGATACCTACATACCAAGATAAGACTACTCACGTTGTACGATATACAAACGAGCCTCAGGGACAGGATCCGAGGCGCTTAGCGCAATCAGGATCGCTGTAGCCGGAGCCGGAGCCGGGATCACAGGGGCCCGAGCCGGGATGATGGGGGCCCGAGGATCCGCAGCCTCATACAACGTCCATAGGAACAATCTGTGTAACATTTCTTATTCCAAGGTACTTTCTTATTAATACTTCTCCACTTAAGACATAGCCCCCAGGATTTTAGTTTATTAAGATTAGATACGTTGTCTGGCTAATTTCGAATCTTCTAGACTTTGTAGATATCATACATAGTATATTATTATTGATTACGGTGTATGTATGTGGGCCGGAGCTTTATCTTAGAAATTATTATATTGTGATACATAGGATCTACTTATCAGGGTAGAAAGCTACACGGTTTGATATTATTACGATAACGTAGCTTATATTCATGATAATAGACTGATTCTTTGAGGATTAGTAGCTAGGAATAGACTATCTCTTATATTAAAGTAAAAGAAACCTTCATAGTATTAATATCAATGATGTTCTAAATCTTGGGGGATGGATGGGATGAGATGCAGTGCTCTCTCGGCCTTAGTCTTTCTTTCTGCCTTGGAATTGTATGTGCTAACTACGGCGTTGCAGTGGTGGTGTCAGGGAACTATATATCTCTCGGCTCGGTTACCTGCTCGGTAAAACTGAAGCCAGGAATACTATAAACAGGAAAGGTAGGATTTTTCACCTCATAATAATCATATACTATTACAGTAGTATGTATTGTAATTAAATATGTTATCAATGGAAGTGTAGCAGGTTGGCTCATGTTCATATTATGCTAAATCTATTCTTTATGTAACCCGAGCAAAGCATTCCCGAGACGACTAGAGAGACCTTTATCTAGCTCCTCCAACAACACCATGCAGTGAAAAAGTGCAGCTTATTCATACAGATACAGGGTAGTAGTAAAACCGATCATCCGAAAACCACGAGCAGGAAGAGAAAGGCGATGGGAAAAGGCAGGTTTTAAAATACATAGATCATGATCAGGCGGCGAAGATGACTACACTTGACCTTCATCCCTCGACGGTAGTCGCGAGAGCCTGCTGCGCAAGCTTGCGGTTCCGCTTCACCAGGGCGTTGAGTTTCTTGTCAATTGTGTCCAGTTCTTTGCGTGAGCTCTCCAGATCCTTTTGGGACTTGACGGCGAATGAGCGCAGTTCCTCATTTGTCATGCCGACCACATCGTCCAGGTCAGGAATGTTGCCCATGACCACCCCGGCGGCTCCCAGCATGTGCTTGGCGGTGGCTGCCGCAAAGGACCGCACCGAGGTTGCAGTGGCATTGACCAGTTCCGCAGTGTTGGCAATGGCCCAGTTGTGGCTGCGAGTGCTGTCCGCTTCCATTGCCGAGAGAACATTGGGAGGGGCAGGAATGGTCGATGAGCCACCCGCATCAGACCCAGTCAACCCAGCAGTGGGAGAGGCAGAGGTGAGACCGGCAGATGTCTCGTCTACCCAGCAGATGTTGAAGTTTTCGGGGGTAGCAAACAATGCGTCAAGACCACCGGCACGGTTAGTCACATCCGGCTCGGTGATGGGAACACTTGAGTACTCCTGGAAGGTATCAATCGCCCAGGCGATGTTCTTCTCCAGCGCCAGGTAACGCTCTTCTTCCTCGGGCGACAGATGGTGAAGGACGCACCCACGAGGACTGATCAGGCAGCGGTCTTTCAACATGTTGGAGTCGGAGTTGACACGAATGGCCTCCCCCCGCAGGAGTGCTTTGCGGTGGTCCTCAGTCAGCTCAATAGGCTGTTTGAGGATATCGTAATCATCCGCGTTGCACTTCATGTCGAAGCGCTGATTCAGGTTGGATGGGTTGAACAGGGGGTGATGGTTCAAATCCAGATCACCAGACTTGTGAAGCCGAGCAAGGAGCATCTGCAAAGGAGAAGTGCGTTCAGAGAACAGCTCCTTGACCGGCACACCGCTAGATTCTGCATCCTTCATCAGCTGCTCGACCGTATTCTTAGAACGCCAGGCCTCCGCGGGAGGTTTCTGATCTGCAGAGGTCTTCTCTTCAGTAGGGGCAGTCTTCGGATCCTTCGACGGTTTCTCCTTTGACTTGGTCTTCTTGGCCGCTTCCGTCCGCTGGTCAGCCTTTTCGTTGCTATC
This sequence comes from Aspergillus sclerotiicarbonarius CBS 121057, assembly GCA_003184635.1. Classification (NCBI taxonomy): domain Eukaryota; kingdom Fungi; phylum Ascomycota; class Eurotiomycetes; order Eurotiales; family Aspergillaceae; genus Aspergillus; species Aspergillus sclerotiicarbonarius. The sequence continues at coordinate 184,081 of KZ826358.1, read as the reverse complement.
GGAGCCACCAGCATTGGCGGATTTCCCAGCATCGGTAGCGCTTTCGGTAGCCGGAGCCGGAGAGTCAGAGGTAGCCGGCGTTTTCTTTGTCTTCCGCTTCCTTCCAATGATCGGGGCCTGCACTGGCTCTTCAACCACAGCGGCGACCTCATGTTTCTTAGCTTCGAGCTCCTTAGCCTTCTGCCTCCGTTCCTTCTTGGCTTGGCTCTTAGTCAACGCCCGGACAGGCGCAGAGCCGATCCGGGACGTGGCTGGAGGAGAGTTGGCACGGGAAACCGATGCCGAAGTATAGAGATCGGCTTCCGATCCAAAGTCACCGGGAGTGTCCGGCCTACTCAACGAGGAGATGCTTGGCCTTCTAGAACGGATTTTCTGCGCAGCTGCTAAGGACGCAACTGACTGAGTGGCAGAAGGGGGCGGCGGCGTTTCAGTCTTTGGCGTGTCAACCACTCGGAGAACTCTGGGCTGGCGGGGAGCAGACGAATCCGAGACCCGTGAAATGCCGGTTAAAGGAGTGTTCGGGCGAGACCCAATAGTCGAGGTGGGAGCTGGGCCGTGGATAGATTGGTTCGGCGCCTCCGCCTTTGTCGCATCCTGAGGTTGGGGAATGCCCAAGGGGAGCTCCAGTTTCATGGGTTTGGCCTTAGCCGTGGTGGCAGAAGCTTTATCGTTATCTCCGGCCTTCGAGGGGGCATTCTTCTTGTCAGATGCGATGGCCAGTTCACCCTTTTGCTGAGACCGAGCCTTGCTGGCTGACTTGGGCACAGGAGAGCCAAGCGATATTTCCGAAACGTTCTTGATACGACTCGATGTTGGGGCATTCTCGGGCGTATCCTTCATCACCGGCGAGGGCTGGCGAGAGACATCTTCTTGGAACCCATGCCCTGGCGTTCCCAGTCTAGGGAAAGGCGGATTGAGACCGGGTGGCACGGAGACCGACGACGTCGGACTGGATGGATTCAGCGGACTTTGGAACAAGGCGGACGCGGGATGAGCATGCGGTAGAGGCAGCCCAGGCGGCAGGGTAGGTGTTCCAGCACGAGCCGAGCCTTGCGATTCACTGGAGAAATGCGAGCGCACAAGATAGCCAAAACTGTCGACAGGGCGCTTGTCCTTGGGCTGAGCTCCAAGAGGAGGGAAGTCTTCATCCACTAGATGCGCTGTTAGCCCCTTCACGCGCCCAAAAACAATGTGTGAGATGACACGAGAAAAGCAAAGAAACGCAGAGAAAGGGAGTGCTAATAGACTCCCAAAGACAAAACACGACAATGATGGTACGAAAAGGGCAGGCATATTAATTACACAAAGGTCCCGGCCGAGTCAACCAGACGGACACACAAGGCATATTGTCTATATGAACAATAATTGTGAGAAATTGGTTTCGCATAGAGGGCCCTGCTCGTGTTTATCGAACGCCAGGGCAGGGAGGTTAACGTACATAAAGCCATGACCAGACCGAATGGGCCACCAAGATGCTGATAGATCAACCCAGCTTGGATGCAAAAGAACAAAGTATACGACAGCCACCAAACCGCAGTGGACCTAGAAGACACAATGTGCCCATAAAGTGCAATGACGCCTCCCATCCACACGGAAGCCGGAGACAAAAAAAAAGAATAGAAGGAAGCAACAGAAGGAGGTAGACAAAAAAAAAAAGAAAGAAAAAACAGAAAACGATAAACAGTCCATGAGAATAACGCCAAAGGCACGCCTAGCCCGTATTCTTGTTTTTTCAAGAGCCGTTTGCTTAATGCTTCGTTGCAGAGTGGAAATATGTCGCAAAGTTTTCAACATCGAATCAATGAATCCGGAAAACTGAAACATAAGAATCATATCCCGCGCCCATCTAGAGAAATATGATATCATGTCATCAAAAAAAAGGGGGGGAAGGCAGAAAGGGCACAGAGAGAAACCAGATGCAAAAGGGTAGTCATCATAAAAAACAGAGATAGAATGGAAGGGCAAAAGGTTATTAATGAATTATGAGAAAGGGGGGGAAACTCAATCACCAGCGGTTGAAGCCGCTGCCATACATCATGGCCTGATTGTACCCACCTTGACCCTGACTCCCGTACAGCGCTTGCCCAGCAGCAGCAGCATTCACACCGACCTGGTGCATCCTCGCCTGCAGGATACTCGGGTCCGCAAGATCTACTACACCGCCTCCACCGGAGGAAGTGTTAGCGTGTCTGTGCTTCTTCCCCTTCTTCTTCTGCTTCTGTGGCCCAGACTCGGAGAAATTCCCCGCTTGAGTGCCATAGAAAGAGCTGAGAAGGCCATTGGCAGGAGTCAGGGGAGGGGGGGTTTGGTGTTGCTGGAGGAAAGGAAACATGAACTCACGCTTAGCGGCCTCTTGACCCTGCAAACCACCGGCATTTGCGCCACTGCGGCCTCTCAGCAGCTCACGCATCAACTCTGGATTGGCTTCTTGCTTTCCGAGGTTGGCCCCCAAACCGAGATTGGCGTTCGTGGTAAAACCGTGACCCTGTGCGAACATACCTCCTCCGCTGATAGGGGGAGTGCCAGCTGTCTTCAACCCGGGGGGTGGACCCTGCACGCCACTGGTGAAGTAGTTGCTGGCAAGCGCATGCTGAGGACTAGGCGCTGTGAGTGGATTGGGAGTACCAGATTGCATCAGGGATGCCTGTTGACTCAACATCCTAACATTAGGGAGGTTCTTGGTGTTGGCCTCATTGGCAAAGGAGAATCGGGAGTTCTGACGACTTTGCGCCTGCAGAGCGTTGATCTGAGCCATCTGACTCTGTAGCAGACCTTGACGGACCTGAGCCGCTTGGTCAAGGGCAGCGGTATTGAGCCCACCCTGCAACTGATCAACTAGGCCTGCCTGTTGGTTGCTGGCAGACTTCAAGAGAAGCAACTGCTGCTGTTGCAGGGGGGTTAAGCTGCGACCGGCCAGGTTAAGCTGCTGGAACTGGTGGCTGGTGGCGGAAACAGGAGAGCCGACAACGGAGTTTGTCGTCGTACCCTGCTGGGAAGGAGGCTGAATGGCACCGTGAGACTCACGGCCGCTACGACCTCTTGGTGGCATCGCGTCATCCGGCTCACCGCCCAGCTGCAAGCTTCCACTCTCACGACTCTCCTCCTCAGCTGCAGCGGATTGTAACAACTCCTGTTCGCGCCTCACACGTTCCTGCTCCGCCTTCTCACGCATAGCCCGGCGTTTCACACCACCGTAAGGATCGATGAACGAAGGATGGTTTTCGATGAGGGCAACTTCTTCCGCAGGCAGACCAGCCGCCGAGAAGACAAACTTGAAGTCCGGAGAATTGACGGCTTTGACCAGGTTATCCAACAGGGGTGTCTCCGGCTTTGGCGGCGTCTGAGCGACAGGAGCAGGTACGCTAGCAGGAGATTGAGGCGGTGAGGAGCGTGCCTCCGGGGAAGCCTGAGCCTGTGCTTCAGCTTGCGCCTGTGCTTGTGCCTGTGCTAGGGCCTGGGCCTGAGCTTGGGCCTGAGCTTGTGCCTGAGCCTGAGCCTGAGCTTGAGCTTGGGCCTGTGCCTGTGCCTGGGCTTGTGCCTGAGCTTGAGCTTGTGCCTGAGCCTGAGCTTGAGCCTGAGCCTGGGCCTGGGCCTGAGCCTGGGCTTGCGCCTGAGCTTGAGCTTGAGCTTGAGCCTGGACCTGAGCCTGAATCTGAGCATTAAGCTGGGCCTGAGCCTGAGCCAGGGAGCGTTCCTGCTTTTCTGCACGCTTCGCTTCATCTATAGTTGGCGCAACCGTGGCCATGGCGGGTCGGGGGCTTTGCGAGGCTTGGCTGCCGGTCAAACTTGCCCGTCGGGTCCGGCTGAGCACAGCATCCTTGTTCGCCCAGCTTGCCGACGACGGAAGGGCGGATCCGTCAGGTGGCCGGCTGCCAGCAGCATCATCCCTACTAGGTTGACGGCGCATTGGTTGCGAGAGCGGTTGCGCGGAGGACCGAACGACGTGCGGAGGAACCGAGTGGGTGGGACCGCTGGGAGCGCCATTAATGCGTTGACTCGACAAGGTGTTCATCGAAGAAAGGTCCTGTCGGCTGTAGCTGTCGCTATCCTCGCCCGTTTCGTGCAGGAAGGTGCAATTCCGATTATGACATTGTTCGTTGCGGAGGAAGGAAGAACAGTATTTCGTCGTGCCGTATTGTGCACTACAGTAGTCAGTATTTCGCGCCATCAAATGAACGCACAAGCAACATATTTAAACCTACCGTAGCACCCGGTCACCGTTGGCCGATCCATCAACCGCCGTTATGCAAGTTGCTGCGTCGGCCTTCCTGGCGTACGTGACGTAGACACCAATGCCCTGGTTGGGGTTGCCGCCAGGCTTGGCCTTGCTCACGACGATCTTCTCAATGTCTCCGTACTGACCGAAATAGTCTCGACCGCGCAAAGTCATAAGGAGCTGGTTCTCGTCACGTATTGTGGGGTTGAGACCGATCACGTAGACAAGGTTCTTCTGCACGACCCTGACACCGGCGAGATTCTTCCGACTAGAAGCCTCGATTTCGCGTCTCTCGGCCTCCTTCTTCTTGGCTGCGGCAGCCTTCCGATGTTTTAATGCCAGGTCCGCTTTGAATCTAGTGTGTGGGATGCGATGTTAGCGCCAAGACGCGGGAAGGGACAGCAAGAACAAGTTCGAAAGACCACATACTCGTCGGCATCAGGAACCTTGTACTGGATGGTGCTCTCATCATAGACCCGTCTACAGTTGGGGCACCGGCCTTCTTCGCTATGGGTTTTGATATTGTTGTAGCAAAACTGACAAATCTGGAGGGAGGTGTTAGCGACGGTCCAGATCGCATACGACGCGAGCGATCTCCCGATCGGGCGGTTTGTTCGCAATGGAAAAACGAGGGGAGAGAATGTACCTGGTACCCACAGGGGCAAGGTTTAAAGTTCTTGTCGGAGAGATCGAATTCTTCGATGCAAAGAGGGCTACAAAAGAGCAAGGTGTCAGCCCAACGAACAAGTCACAAGTCAACCCGACGGAAACGAAAAGTTGAGGGCGGACGCACCAGAACTCGTCGTCATCGTCGATGACGGAATCAATCTGTTGGCGATTTGACATTATGGCCGACGAAGCTGTGCAACTGTACAACAGGGGAAAACGACGGCGATCACGGTCCAACACTAAACACCCATCAACCGAACCCGGGCGGAAGGGGGGAGGGGGAAGAGGGCGAAGAGAAAAGCGGCAAAAAGGTCTCTCGAGTTGAGGGGCGGAGGGGACGAAGAAGAGTCCGAGGCGGGCGAGGAGGATAGCAGATCGACAACGTGGGGTAAGGGGGGGGGAGGACGAGAAGAAGGAAGCAGGGAGGGACACCAGACGCAGAGGAAGAGGGAGTGTTGGAGGCGAAGAGAAAGAGAAGTGAAGCTTTGATTGATGGGGTTTGCGCGGGTTTGCACTGTTTGGTAGCCAGCTTGACAGCCTGAGGCACAGTAATGGCACAGTGACTGCGCCGCTTATGTCATCCAACCCGAGCACCACCACCGCTCTCACGTGACGGCGACAACTTCGCCTGGACCCGGCAAAAGCTCCTTGGAGGGAACCTCCGCTGCTTTCCCCTCCCTCCACCTCCTCCGTCGCCTTGCATCCCGCAATTGCCCCGTCACTATGGCCTCTGCTCGCTCCCTGATGCGCCTGGGGACTGGCCGCTCCCTGGCCCCCGCCGCCCGTGCCTTCTCCTCGTCCGCACTGCAGGCCTCCAAGGCGTCGACCGCGCCCATCTCGGAGCATGTTCCCAACATGCGCCAGGCCCAGCGTCCCCGTACGTCAATGGCCACCGGACTCGACCACCCCATTCCCTGACTGACCCAATTCACAGCCTCGGGCCCTCTGCGCGCCCCCGTCGTCAACCCCGTCGACAAGTACCAGGACAAGGCAGACGGTCTGCACAAGTACGGCCAGTACATCATGTCTTGCCTCCCCAAGCACGTCCAGCAGTTCTCCGTCTGGAAGGACGAGCTCTGCATCTACGTCCCTCCCTCTGGCCTCATCCCCACCATGACCTTCCTCAAATACCACACCGCGGCCGAATACACCCAGATTTCCGACATCACCGGAGTTGACTTCCCGACCCGCGACCAGCGCTTCGAGGTCGTCTACAACATGCTGAGCGTGCGCTACAACTCGCGTATCCGTGTCAAGACCTATGCCGACGAGGCCAGCCCTGTTCCCTCCGTCACGGGCCTGTTCGAGGGTGCGTTGTGGTACGAGCGTGAGGTCTACGATATGTACGGTGTGTTCTTCACCGGACACCCGGATCTGCGCCGTATCATGACCGATTACGGATTTGATGGTCACCCGTTGCGCAAGGACTTCCCCTTGACTGGATACACGGAGCTGCGTTATTGTGAGGAGAAGAAGCGGATCGTCATTGAGCCTCTTGAGCTTACGCAGGCGTTCCGCAACTTCGAGGGCGGTACTGCTGCCTGGGAGCCTGTTGGTCCGGGTAATGATAAGACTCCTGAGTCGGTACGTGCCATTGCCATTGGCCCCTTGCTATCATCGAATGTTGATGCTGACTGATATAGTTCAAACTGCCCACCCCCAAGCCGGAGCCGAAGGAGGAGGAAAAGAAATAGAGGAGATGTAATCGTATTTTCTTTCCTTGCTGGTTCTGTATGTACATACCGTCTATGTTTGAATTCGACGTTGACTGCATTGTGTCTAACGGGTGTAAAGCTGTCTTTAGGTTAGCACTCACTCTATGATATATCTCGTAGATTATGTTATGAAATTTCTTTATATCCATTCACCATCAACCCTCTTAAAACCATACCTATCAGCCAAAACCATATCATTTTAAACAATGAATTACAATAACCCCCCAATCACCGAACCAATTGACCCAACCCCCATCTCAATCCATGATAGTATCTCGATATGATGTAGTTTTCAATTTATCATGAGATCAGCACCCCGGGACCCGACTGACTGACCAATGACCATGCGTCCAAAATAAGACACCCGAAACGGCAAAATGACACCCGGAAACTCTTGGCGCCGCCCGGCCGGCCCAAAGTCCTAACCCCGACAACTGACGACGGGAAAAAAAGTTATCTGATCTACTCCGTACGGCATATCGACCGACCTCCGCATGTCTGCGTGATTTCGTCGCAAAACTCAACCCGAGCGAACGAGACACAGAGATACATACGACCAGATACAACACGCCCGAAAACAAAAAGCAAAAAGCGAAAGAGAGAATAAAAAAAAAGACAGAGAGAGGGAAAGAAAGAAAGAAAGAAAGAAAGAAAGAAAGAAAGAAAGAAAGAAAGAAAGAAAAATGCCCAAACGCAATTTCTCCGACTTTGCGGAACATCGCAATCGCACACCCCAAGACCGGGCTTTCTCACTGCAGACGACGAGACTTTTCCAACAATTCGAGTATGGAGTGATTACGCTGTCCAAGGCGCTGAAGGTGGCGCGGGGATTCGAGCGCCAGAAGCTCAGTCGAAGAGAGAAGACGGCTAAGTCTGCGGAGGGGGGTAAGGAGGGGACGTTGGGCCGGTTGGCGGAGGAGGTTGAGTTTACGAAGGTTCGTGTCTTTTTTTTTTCTTTTATCATTTATTGGGTTACTTTCTGGGATGGAAATCAATGAATAGCTGCTTATTTTTTTGGTTTGGGGATGTGGTTTAGACACTCGACCCGGTTAAAGTCGCGGAGAATTACCTCTTCAGACAACTCGTCAAGACGAAACGGATCGCCGAGTCGCCGGTTTTTATCAAATTCAAGGATTCGAAGAAGATTTCGGCGGAGGGGCCGAAGAGTCCGGCCGAGGCGAATGTTACGGCGCGGTTGTATAAGTCGACGCCGGTGAAGAATGTCTTTCCGGGGATTATGGATGGGATTCGGAAGTTGTTGGGGGTTGAGAATAAGCCGGCCCCTGTGGATGCTAAGGCGGACAAGAAGAAGGGTGCGGAGAAGGGTGGAAAGACAAAGGAGAAGGATGCCGCTGTTGCTGAGAAGAAGGAGAAGAAGAAGAAGAAGGATAGTGAGCCTAAAGGGGAGGAGAGCGGAGATGAGGAGGATGTCGATATGGATGATGCGGATGCGGACAGCATTGACTTTGCGCAGTTCGATGCACGGCTTGCATCCGGATCGGAGGATGAAGATGGCGAGGAGGGAGGAGAAGACCGCGATATCAGTGACAGTGATGACGACGAAGCCGAGGAGCGGGTACACTCGCATCAATCGGATATCTCGATCTCCCGATCTCCCTCGCCGGAACAGTCCGACTCTCCGCCTGCTAAGAAAGCTAAAGGTAGCAAGAAGGCTTCCTCGACACCCGCCACTAGCACGACTTTCCTGCCATCCCTGACTATGGGTGGATACTGGTCTGGGTCTGAATCCGAAGCGGAAGATGTGGCAACGAACGAGCCCCCCAAACGCAAGAACCGCATGGGTCAGCAGGCGCGTCGGGCTTTGTGGGAGAAGAAGTATGGTTCCGGAGCGAATCACGTGAAGCTAGAACAGGGCAGGAGAGGCCGGGATAATGGCTGGGATGCACGCCGGGGTGCGACAGAGGGTGGAGACCGTTGGGGACGAGGCGGAAATCAAGGCTGGGGCAGGCCTCAGCAACAGAATGGACGTCCTCGGCGTGGTCCTCCGGCGAAGCCCCAGGATAATAAGCCGCTGCATCCGTCATGGGAGGCAGCCAAGAAGGCCAAGGAGCAGAAGAACACTGCTTCGTTCCAGGGAAAGAAGGTGGTGTTTGACTAGATATCCAATTTCTGTATGTAGTACTTATAGACATTATGACTATCCAAAAGCTTCCGACATAAAACTTGCCATTCTCGCTGGTAAAACGAATATATACTGTCTAGGTATCATGAAACGGATCCAGTGCACAGATAACGTATGAACAGACGCATGCGAAAAGTCAAACCGAAACGCTGAAATCACGAGTATCAACTAACGTTAATCATTCATAAAGTTCATCCACCGTGGCGTATCAGCGCATCCAGGCTTCATCTCCCCCGATAGCGTTTGCTGGCCATCGGTCTCGAAGCACGGGATTGCAGTGAACTCTCCCAGCTCTTGAGGCAGATTTGAAACAAAGTGATCAAGCCCGAAATGCGGCATGTGCGACAGAGGATGCGAAACGGAAAATTCAGATGAGTCAGGAATGCTCGCGCTGGCCACATCTGCATCCAACTGGTCGTTTGCGGTGGATGCACCAGTCATCGGGGTGACAACAGGGGGAAGTCCGTTGCCACTAGGGTGATGATACTGCTCTTGGAAAGGTATAATTTCGGGGGAAATTGGCCCGGTCTTCCATAACATCTCCCAGTTCTTGAACCGATCGTAGGCCGATTCGACAACACCGGTACTGCCTTGAGGTTGAGTCTGACTGTACTCTTCGAGACGGCGAATCGCCCGCTCCAGGGTCTCAATGACGCTCACTGCTGCCCGGGCAGATCCCACACCCATGGACATGATCTTAATCAGCGCCATGCCTTTATCCAAGGCTTCGCGCAGTCGCTCCGTGCGCTTGGTCAAACTTTGAGCCAGAATAACGAGCAGAGCAGCACGGCATGAGCTGAACTCGGTAAATGACGCGCGGGCCAGACCGGGCTCGTCGCGAAGCAGTCGACACAGATCGATGATCTCTAGAGCGGCTTCCACACAATCTGTGACCAACGTTGACCGATTCTTGGCAAGACCCGACGGCGTTTTGAGAGGAGCGCCAGTGGCTGTGGTGAGGCTGACTGCCCTCATGCTGCTGAAGAGAAACGGCCGCCCAAGGAAGATGCGAGTTAAACAATAGTCGAGCTTCAGGTGCACATTGGAGCGGAAAAGCGGCCCTGCCGGGTTGAGGTCCCTGCAGTTGGTTTCTTCGGGCAGCGTAGACCACCAGTCCACTAGGTTCTTCCTCAGATTCAGCAGCCTTTCCAAACAATCCTGTTGTTGGTTCTTTCGGGACTTGCGAAGGATGGATCTACTAGCGTCAGCAGAGTTTTAAGCTTATTTGGAGGGAGCACACACATTTCATTCGCAACTTCTCCGAGTTTGAGGGTCAACTTGATGAGTGTCACCATGTTGGTATCGTTCGAAACATGTCCCGACGGCGTCAAGCCGGGAAAGTCAGTAGGGAATGGGGCATCCACGTCCGCATCTAACAAAGACACTGGTCTTCCATGAAGGATGCTGACACGTCTGGAGATCGTAAGCATCGTATCGAGCAGAGGATAACTGACTGATGACTTACTTTTCTATCGTATAAGCAGTCCAGAACACACGATTCCGAGTCTCGATCATACGAGGCGATAGTCCCTCGCCAGTGTACTTCCGGTGCATACCATTCTGAATCGCCATCTTCAGTGCCAGACCAAAGTACGTGTAGCAGAGACCGGACGTATCCAGCGGCAGCAGATAGGTTCCGATAAGTAGACAGGCCTGCACGCTTCGAACGGACGCGGTGGCGATGATATCTGGAAGCAGCTTGGATGCGAACTGGTAGAAGGTGAGACCAACGTCGTCCTCCGAGAAGTGATGGTCATCGTCGAATGCTGAGTTGGATGAGAGACGATTGATGGGGATAGACGATTCCATGTGCGCGAACTGGGTTCCGACAGCCAGGACCATCAGAATGGCGCAGACAGAGCCAGCATCCTTAGAAGAAAGACTCGAAGGATCGGTATAACAGGTGTTGAGCTTGTCGCGCAACCAGTCCTCTTCCACATAGAAGTTGTTCGTCTGGGCATATTTGAAGAAGATCTGGACCAGGAAGTCGGCGACAAAACGAGGAGGAAGACAGGTGACAGATGTCGACACCAAAGTCGACCCAGACTGCAGTTGGGTTGCACGCCATCGTTCCTCGAACGGCTCCGTTTCGGTTGATGCCTATACCACGGTCAGCAACAAATCAACCGAGGATCTTTCAGACCGTCATTTACATCAGGAGCAGCCGTCTGCATCCACTCGTCAATCTTCTGTCTGATTTTCATGGAGAAATTCAGATACGAGAATTCTCCCGAGTATTCTGCAGTCATGTCAGTCAGTTAGATAGTCCTCACGAGTGAAGCGAAACCAGAGAGGGGCAGAAGCGCACGTGTGGTATTATCCGGCAAAGCCTTGATGGTAAAGTCTTCATCATCGATCGCCAGGTCCTCCAGATCCTCCCCATCCAGCTGCAGCGAAGAGCTCTCCGTAGCACCCGAGGGACGATGTTTATGCGTCAGCTCCTCCGCCATCTTCCGAAGCGAATGGATGTCGAACGAGATGTTAGGGACATAGTGCTGAATGATGCGCTCCATGCACCGGACACGTTCCGCCTCGGCTATATCATGTCGACTGAGCGCGGCCGTCCGTTCCAGAAGTCTAAACCATCATGTATAAGCCTCCCATCCTCCACACGTTATACGATCGATGGCGTGTGTCGACTTACGGGATAGACGACGACCGGGCGAGTTTCTCTGCGTGATCGGGGTGGGTGAAGATGCATTGCCGGCGATACCGGAGACACCGACGACAGGGGACACCTCCTTCGCATTTCTCCTTGACGCGGCGACAGCCATCGCAGCTGACAAGTCAGTACCGGAGTCCAAGATCGCGAGCCATTCCGGCCGGGTTCTGGGGAGAGAATCAGGGAGAAGGCAGGCTTACGCTCGCACGGCTCGTTTGCGGTTTTCGTCCGAAATGCGGGGTCGTTTCTGCTGGCCTAGACCAGCAGGGGTGGTTGGGCCCACATCCATGGCAGTTCGAGATCAGGGAGGCCGATGGAGAGGCAGGCGCATTGTAGGATTATAGCGAGGGCATCCGGAGGAGGAGTGGAGAGGGTCGGCCAGGAGTGGTGGTTGCGGAGTCGAGAAAATTTCCCCGAGTTGGAGCGAAGGAGATCCTCCCTTTCCACTTCTCACTTCCACTTCCCACTGATAAGATCAGGAGCGGCACGAGAGGCCGATCACCACCGGGGCCCATGGGCGATCGGGCTTGCCGGCCAGCTGGTGGAAACTAATGCAAAGGTACGATTCAGTGGCATTTGCTGTCTAAGCCACGGTATTTTGACAGGGCCTGGCCGTGCTCGCGTGACGGGATTCCAGCCCTGCCTGCATGCATGCGTTCGTGACTTATCGCCCACCACCAAAGGGCCGGATATACTCTGTAGATCACCACAGTAACCACCAACAGCATCGATCTATGTATCTTCTACTTCATCCACTACATCTAAAACCCATCCACCTCCATCCCAATTCCCAGTTCTCGTCCAATCTCCAACAGCTTATTCCCGACCACCAAATCCATAATTCCCATTCCCACGCACTTGAACACCACATTGCAGCCCTCCGGTACGTCAGCCGGCTGTTCCTTTGTCATTCCCCCAAACATCTCCCCAATCTCCACCAGCTGATCCTCTTTCACCTCCGCCAGAATCAACTCTCCGGACTCCTCCAAGCACGCTTCCTTCGAGTCCACGTAGATCTTGCCCCCGCCCGAGAGAAGCGTCTCGGTGTCTATCTCCCGCATATGCGGCTTGTACGAGCCGATAAGCGAGATAAACCGCGGCCTGAACGGCTGGAGATACGTGGACGGGAAGTTGGGCTCTGTCGCGGGCGTACAGCTGAAGATCACGTCGCACGAAGCCAGTTCGGTTCGGAGCATCTCCTCATAATCTGGGGTATCTTCTTTGACCAAAGTAGAAAAAGTAACGTTAGGATGACTGGAACGTAGATCGGCGATGACGTCTTTCTCTAGTTCTGCCATTCGCCTGCGACCTCGGTTAATCACGGTGATTTTCTTAATCTGGTCGGGAACAAGGAGGAGTGCTAGTCGCGCATGCCACTCTGCCTGTCTTCCAGAGCCGAAAATCAAGATGTGCTCCTTCTGGATGGATGCGCAGCGTAGGAACAGCGACATGACTGCCAAGGCGGTGCGGAAGGCCGTAATCTCCGCTGCGCTGAGGAGACCTTGCAGCTTCCCCTCCGGGGAGAAGATGTTGATCACGCCAATGATTCCGTTTGCCTGGGACGCGGTCACAATTTTGATGCCGGTGCTGGTGGTGTTGGAAACGGGCATGAAGAGAGATAGGTTCTGCTCTCTGGTGGTGATGGTGCTGCGGAGAGGTTGATGGATGAGTCGCTCCAGTCCAGATTGTCTGGACTGAAACGATACAGCTGTCAGGGCCTCACAGAGAGCGTCAAGGAAGCCATGGCACTGGGTCGGGGTCAGCTGTCGCAGGATTTGGGCGACTGCGGGCTCGGGTAGAAGACGCATCGTGATATGGATTATCCACGGGGTGGTGTAAATAAATGTGTGTGTATGTGTAAGAGTTTTTGCGGGCTGTACAGCTATCAACAATCTTGACAGGGAGGAATCAAAGAAGAAGGCGATGGACGATTTCCCCTGGTTGTTCGTTGGGCCGGTTGTTAGTACGGAGTAGCCTTTATAGACCGTCGGGTGTCGAGCAGCGATGTCGGAGATAGGCTCACCTGCGGACAATGTCCCGGATCGGATCGGAGATGCTAAGCAAGGGGGTTGACCGAAAGCCCCAGTGGCTATCAGGGGGGGCACCTGGAATTGAAATCGTCTGGCGTCGCGACCGGAGGTTGGAGAGGATAGGAAACGCGGGGTATCGACAGACGAATCTCTCCCTTGACATCACCGCCACACGCTACGTGCATTAGCGTAGGTTATTTACGCAGAACCATAAGAACACCAAATACTGTCAAGTTCGTTATCATTAATCAGCCAACCTCGAATTTGCTAACGCCATCTAGATGCAAGCAGACGCTCAGAGAATCAGTCTTCCGACCAAGATGCAAGTGCCCGATGATATCAAGAAAACCCGAAGACAGAACGCAAAACAAAGGTATCATAATAGCATCAGTTGCCCGCTCCAAACACCCGGCGAACCCGGCGTCTGAGCTCCCCAAGCATGGCCTCCTGCGACTGCTTGGTACGTCCAACAGCCTCGGTGTTCTCCACGGCGCGTCTCATCAAGAAGCCCATGCATTCCTTGACGGTACCCCAGGTCAGCAGCTTGTACACGTTCGGCGATTCCTGAATGGACGCAGAGTCGGCGTTCGGGAACCCTTGCAAGAGCTCGCAGCTGACCTCATCGGCCATACCCTGGAGTTGCGCGTAGCTGAGGTCAACCCCTTGGGTCTCTGCCCGAGCAGCCTGTTGGAGACGGATAGCGTGGGCCTTGCGGACGGAATCCCGGTTGTGAGTGGCGATGATGACGTTGACAGGGGGAAGCTCGGTCTTGTGCTCCTCAGAGGCAGACTTTAGCATCGAGTTGTAGCGGCGGGTCAGGAGGGCCTCCACGACGCCGTCGTAGCATGCGTCAGTCTCCTCTTTCTCAGCCCAAATCAGATGGCGGGGTTCAGTCTTGAGGTAGGCACCACGGACCAGCTTGACACCAAGGGTGTAGCCTTCCTGGCGAGCGACCTCAAGGTGCTTGGCAATGGTCGCCGGCGTAGAGCGGAGATAAGCCTGGTAGGTGTTGTAGAAAATGGCGCGACCAGGGGTCTGAGCATTGCAATGCTTCTGGTACTTCAAGGCCCACCCCTCAATCCCCGGCTGCACAGCTTGCTCTTCCGCATCAACGAGAAGTCGCACATTGCGCGAGACGGCCAAGTCGCAGACTTTGGTGATAGCGTTGTCCATAAACTCCGAGGGGGCAGCCTGTTGCTGCAAGTAGTGGAGAACCTGAGTGCCCATGCCAGTGAATCTAGGGCTGTTAGTGGATATTCTAACTCAAGTATCAAGGAGCAGAAACATACTTGAGGGCCACAAAGTCGCCTTCCTGAGCCATATCCACCGTCTGCAAGGTTCCATCCAGCCACGTCTGGATCTCAGCCTGTGCGGCCTTCTCATCGCGGATATCGACATTGCCCTCACCCACCAGGACTTCGCGGGCATAGCCCAGCAGGACACCTCGGTAACCCAGTTGCTTGATGGCCTGGATCGACCGCTGAACCTCGAGCTTGTTCTCGCCGGCGTTGAACTGCTTGTACAAAGTGTGCTTAACGAGTGCGTTCAAGAGAGGGTTCTTGGCCACGTCCAACACGGGGGTCTTAGGGTGAGCGAGCGTCGAGAGGGCGAAGATGCATGGCTTCAAGAGGAGGGTTGAGGATGACACGGACAGGATCACCAACGACCGCAAGACCGAGGAAATGGGGAGTTTGGCTAGCGGGGATCCTGAAGCAGCTTCCTTGGGCGACAGGGTAGCCTGCTGGAGGAGGTTGCTGGTGGATGTAGGAGTAGAGGCGGCGGCGGAGGATTTGGGGTTGCTGGTGCGACTGACGTATCTGGCCGACGAGTATGAGGAGGGGGCGCCAGACAGCGCCCGCATCGGACGGCGGGCGGCCTTCATGGTTGATAGGGAGAGTGGCGAAAAGAGATAGATCGGGGAGACCAGGACAGTTGGGGAGAAGATCGGTGGCGTGTGGACAAGGAAAGGGTTCACGTAGAGATAGTAGAAATAGAGACCTCCGGGAGAAGATAGAGGAGGGGAATTTGTCGAGGTATAAAATGCATCTTGAGGGCTGGATGTATGGATAGTGGAGGATAGATGGGGATCCCGGAGCCGGTGGAAACCGGGCAGGCCTGGCGCCTCGAAGCCGGTCGGGACCTTCTCCCTTGGGAGCTCTGGGTGACTGTCCCGTGACGTTAGATAATGGAATCTGACTAGCTGGTGACTGGGCGATTATGCCGGTGGCGCTATTGTACATCCAGTTGGTGGTTGCCAACTATAAACCCACTGGCACCTGACCAGCCTACCTCGCATATACTAATGTACTAATGTAGATCTACGCTTGATCGCCCGCTACTGTACGCTTCGCCTGAGCTACCAGGCAACTGGGACTGGGACGGGGTGTAAACTGTAAACAGGACATACAGGGTGTTGACTGGACCTTGACTACGTCCTGGTCTCTGGCAAGCAAAAAAAATAAAAAAAAAAAAAATCAAAGACAGGAGAACTGAACCGGAAGCCCCGTGCGAGGAACCGTGCCTTGTCCCTGTTCGCAGTCAGCATGTCCGGCTCCGCGCTACCGATCTGGCGATAACCCTGATAACATCCAACAAGATCTTTGGCCACAACCGGGTGGCGGGCCGGTAGGCTTCCCCACCGGAGCTGTTGCCACTTGACCGGCCCGGTTGTGCTGCACTACTGCTCCAGCTTCCACTTCCTTACCTACCATTTGAAAGACCCGACTGGATGAGCGCCTACACAGTATCTTCCGTATCTCTAGAAGATACCTTCAAGGCGTAGTTGCTGACAACCACATAGCAAGCCGCTTGGACTGATAATTATCGCAATGATAAGGGCCGCTGGCGTTCCGTGACATCATGGCTGGACGTGGCAAAGCTGCCAGGCACGAACCTATTCGGCGCCTGAGGATTCAGGCCTTAAGGGACCGCTAGGCTCTATCCGGGCTAGTGCTGGCCGGACCCCACTGTACTGCAGCCGGGGACTCAATCATCGCGGTCCATTTGCCGGTCCCGATGGGTCAAGCTTTTCAAACGAGCAAAGATGAACCAAGCCATTAGGTAACGCAATGGGCCCATCGAGGGGACTGGAGCTGTCGCAGTTTCTCTTAGTCACAGGAACCTCGAGGTGGATAAAGCCGTTCTGGACGCGCCCTCCAAGTCTAGAATGCCCACGTTTTTGCGGAGAACGACCCCGGATTTACAGTCTAATGCCACGAGAAACGGCGCCAACTTATCTGACAGCCCAGGAGGACCTCCATTGTTGATGGAAAGCGATCTCCAGAGTACAGGCACGCTTGATAACATACTATCGCGCCATTGCCCCTGCCGCGTCGGACGGTCTCCGCCCGTAAGGCAGACAGATAAGCAGAGCGCCAGTCACCAACCTTTTTTTTCGATGTCCTAAGAAGAAAGGTCGCTCGTATGTAAACTTAACCCAGAGATAAGATGTTCAACTCCACAAATCTGCTTTCTCAGCGCTTCTGGACCAATGATGATGTCCTTCTGGAGAACTTGACACCATCGGCCCGTAGCTGCAACTCAAACCGTGTTGGACATGATAAGCATGCTGTCTGAGACTCGAGGGCTCGATTGCCCCCGCGGAAAGCATATAATGCGTCTTGCGCCAGCCTCCATCTTGCCTGCAGTATTGCGTCCCATCCTTGTGCTTGTCGCTCTCGATCACTATGGGTGCTCCGTCGTTGAAGGACCTCGAGGAGGCCAAGACCGAAGTGAAATCGCCGGTGGTGTATGACTATGAGGACCCGCAAGCGCTGAAGGGGGAAATCCATGAAGGGCCCAACACGGAAACTCATCGTGGCTTGTCCTCACGGCAATTGCAGCTGATTGCCATCGGTGGCTGTATAGGGACGGGTCTCTTTGTAGGCTCCGGATCAACCTTGTCCACTGTGGGCCCAGCACCGCTGTTCATGGGCTACTTTGCCATGTCATCGGTGGTATGGTTTGTGATGAATGTCCTGGGCGAGATGACCACGTATCTGCCCATCAAGGGGATCTCGGTGCCTTACATTATTGGCCGCTACACGGAGCCAAGCATTGGATTCGCTGCTGGTATGTTCCTCTCCACACTTTCGGTCACCTGAAAGCCAACATACTGATTCATTCGCAGGATATAACTACTGGTGAGCTTTGTTAACCTTATTTGACACCATGTCCCGATATTGATACCTTGTAGGTATTCTTTTGCTATGTTACTCGCAAGTGAAGTGACAGCTGCCGGCATCATCATCCAGTACTGGACCACCTCCATTAACGTGGGCGTCTGGATTACGATCATCCTCCTCGGTACGTATTCATCGCTCGTGCCTTTCTGTTCAATCTATCAACCTACTTGGGATGGAGTCTGACAACCGCAGTAATATTGCTCCTCAATATTGTCGCGGTGTCATGGTACGGAGAAGCCGAGTTCTGGTTTGCAACATTGAAGATCCTCGCCATCATTGGTCTGATAATCCTGGGAGTTGTGCTCTTCTTTGGTGGAGGCCCCAACCATGATCGTCTGGGCTTCCGCTACTGGGATAACCCCGGCGCATTCAACCCTTACCTGGTCGCTGGAAGCACCGGTCGCTTCCTTGACTTTTGGACGGCGTTTATCAAGTCTGGATTCTCCTTCATCTTCTCTCCCGAACTTATCACCACTGCTGCTGGTGAAGTCGAAGCCCCCCGCCGCAACATCCCCAAAGCTACCAACCGTTTCATCTACCGGGTGTTTACCTTTTACATCCTGGGGACTCTTGTCATTGGTGTCACCGTGGCCTACAATGACCCCCGCCTCTTGTCTGCTGTTGCCAGCGGAAGCTCCACCGCCAGTGCCAGTCCTTTCGTCATCGCTATTCAGAACGCTGGTATCTCTGGACTGAACCATGTGGTCAACGCCGCTATCCTGATCTCCGCCTGGTCTTCCGGTAATGCGTGGTTGTTCGCTGGTTCTCGGACGCTGTACTCGCTCGCCTGTGGCGGTCATGCCCCAAAGATCTTCAGCCGGTGCAACCGGAACGGTGTACCCTTTTACGCCGTTCTTATCACCTGGGCGGTTGGTCTGCTATCCTTCTTGAACCTATCCGACTCTGGGGCGAATGTCTTCTACTGGTTCACCAACATCACCACGGTGGGAGGGTTCATCAACTGGGTCCTGGTCGGTATCGCCTATCTGGTAAGTCATCTAGTATTAATTTTCAACATTATGGGGATAGGGACTAACAGGAATATAGCGATTCCGGAAAGCAATGAACTACCACGGCCTCCTGGACAGCCTGCCTTTCAAGACCCCACTGCAACCATATGGCACTTACTACGTTATTGTCGTCGTGACCCTTCTGACCATCACGAACGGGTACGCGATTTTCTTCCCTGGACAGTTTACCGCAGCCGGTTTCCTGGTGTCGTACATTGTGGTGGCCATTTTCTTGGCCCTCTACGTAGGCCACAAGATCTGGTACCGAACACCATGGCTCACAAAGGTGTCGGAGATCGACGTCTTTACGGGTAAGGAGGAGATTGACCGGCTCTGCGAGAACGACTTTGAGCGGCAGCCCCGGAATTGGCTGGAGCGTGTGTGGTGGTGGGTTGCCTGAGCGGCATTCCAGGCAATTTCTCGTGAAGTAGTATATAGAAGTTTTGGGCAACATATATGTACATAGTTTTTTTAATCACCCACAAATCGAACCTACTGGTTTGTAATTGCTTTGCATGATTGATATAGTTGTGGTACTAGGATTAGGATTGCTTCACTTGGGTCAGGTGTTCCATCATTTGCTGCGGTCTCCACCCCCGCCTCTTCCTCCTTGCCACCTACCGGTGGGTTCGTGATCAATCACTCTCGGTTCAAGAGCACCTTGACCATAATGTATGAGGTTACTGAGGTATTTTGAGCTGGCAGCCGTCCAATTATCTCCAGTGGATATGCTCATGGAGTGGAGAATCTCCACCTTTTCTGGTGGAAGGCAATCTACGGATATTCCTCCAACTTTTCTCTTCCCTCTTTACTCTTCCATGCAACTCTCACAATGACAGGCGACTCCCAACCCAAAGCCCTGAACAAAGGAACAAAACCCCGAGCTCTGAAGGGAAAAGTGATCACTTCGCATTCGCTTTAAGAGGAGCCATCACCTTCTAGTCCTTCTCTGTCGGTACCGCTTGGATCGCGTTGGACGATCGAGATTCTGCTGCGGGGAAACGTCGACAATCCTATTCAACCCTGAATTATAAAACTTCAAGGCCCGGAACCAGAGAACCAAGAGGTCGCTGAGGACACACTCAAGTATAGTACAAATCAATCTACGAACCGGCGCAATGGGAAGGGTCAGGGGCGAAGGTTCTCGCCGGCTGCGTTGACGGCGCGTCGCCAATATTACCCGGAGAAGATTGATCCAGAGGGATTCAAATCGGAAGATACTGAAGTACCCAGAGACTCATGGGTTCACCTCGCGTGTCCTAACTCATCGTAGAGGTGCTCAGACTGCAGTACACCTACGCCTCATACAGATACACTAGTTGTCGCTATCCATGGACTAGACAAATAATACAGAAATGGTAGAAAGCGCGCATCAATTGCGGTCTACTGGGGCTACGACAATGAAAAGAACATGGCTTGCGAGCTAGATCATGGGGATTTCCAATCGGAGCTGAAGGCGACATTGCTAGCCTGTCGGAGAGCCGTGTCTGAGATAAAGTCTATCAAACACGACCGTGTGGAAAAGGGCCTGACTCCGCTGCGCCTCGTTATCGTTAAGACAGATTTGGAATATTTGGCGTACGGCCTAATTCAATACATGCCAGAGCACCAAGATCACGAGTGGAAGGTGGTTTCTGGAATGCCAGAGCTTGAACTTTGGAATCTATTCAGGCATATCGACAGGTGGATGTGGAATTTTGGGCGGTCCCTGGATGTTAGGCTCTGGCTCGTTCCGAAAGAAAGAAACGAAGAGGCAGAGAGTATGACGGGCTTTTCCATGGATGAAGGCATCACCGGCATGGGTATAATATACTACTACGTAGGGGAAAGCGGGCGCTGCTTTTATAAGGATGAAGGACGATTGCCGCGCTGAAACAATGGGTCTCATGGGGCGAATTGCGGGGGATCTGCGTGGATGCGGGGATACCACAATCACATAGCTCTCTTAAGTTATGACAATCAATTGAAAGGATTACTCGATAGGTAGATAGTACAAAAGGAAATCTGATCTCGTTAGTCACAAATTCGCCGAACCACAACCAGCTGATATCGCGTACCTAATGGAAAGAAGGCGGCCGGCTGGACGAGTCCGGCCCGGTTGGCAGCGGGCCCACCCGGAACCCTGCCGGCGGCACAGATAGCGGAGTACCGCCTCTAGTACTATCTATCTACTTTTTAGTAGGTAGGCCACTACTGGAGTACCTACTGTGTAAGACTGTCGGCCCATTGGTCCCCGGTACGCATTGAGGGTCGTCGATAAGCAGCCCCCTTGATTGGAATACCGTGCTTTGGTAACCAACCTGCATCCAGGGATCCTGACCGCCAACGACCCAGGGCCGGCAGTAACCGGGCCTCTTATATCCTCCGAGCTTCCCCGCGTCCGCCTCGCTTTCTCCTCACCTTGTCTTTTCCCTCTTTACCTCTCTCATTCGGATTCCGTCCTCGTCCAGTTGCTAGAACTCGGAAGAGCACAATCCATCATGCAGTCCTCTTTGCTCCTGCGTTCTCGGGGCCTCTCTCTGGCCAAATGCCCCTCCCTCAGCATTGCCCGCACGAGCGCTCGTGCCATGGGTTCTTACGCCACCTTCAAGGTTCCTCGCATTGACAACGAGCCCAACGTGAGTAAAAACATCGCATCGCATTCAATCCCATGTAAAATCGCTAATTCATTGCAGAAACACTACGTGCCCGGATCGCCTGATCGCCGCGCCCTCGAGGAGGCCCTTGCCAGAACCAAGCAGAGCTCTCCCCTCACAGTGCCTTTGGTGATTGCTGGAAAGGAGGTCAGTATCTGACAGATACCACATTGGCGATCGCAATCTCTCTAACTCATCCCAGATCAAGACCTCCCAGTCCGAGACCCAGAGCAACCCCGCTTCCCATGCCCCCATGGCCACCTACTCCAACGCCTCCACAGCCGACGTCCAGGCCGCAATTGACGCAGCCCTTGAGGCTCGCAAGTCGTGGGCATCCACCTCCTTTGCCGACCGTGCCAGTATCTTCCTCAAGGCGGCCGACCTGATCTCGACCAAATACCGCTATGACGTCATGGCTCTGACCATGCACGGCCAGGGCAAGAATGCCTGGCAGGCCGAGATTGACTCGGCTGCCGAGCTCTGCGATTTCTTCCGCTTCGGTGTCAAGTACGCTGAGGAGCTGTATGCTCAGCAGCCCGTTCATCATGCTCCTGGCGTGTGGAAGTGAGTGATGCACCTGATTTTCCATCGAACGGTCCAGTACTAACCGAGAGCAGCCGTGTGGAATACCGTCCCCTGGAAGGTTTCGTCTACGCCATCAGTCCCTTCAACTTCACTGCCATTGGCGGTAACTTGGCTGGCGCCCCCGCCCTGATGGGTAACGTTGTCATCTGGAAGCCTTCTCCTTCTGCCATTGCCTCCAACTGGCTCGTCCACCAGATCCTCCTCGAGGCTGGTCTGCCCAAGAACGTCATCCAGTTCGTTCCCGGAGACGCCGCCGAGGTGACTAACACCGTACTCAACCACCCCGACTTCGCTGCTCTCCACTTCACCGGTAGCACTGCCGTGTTCCGCAGCCTCTACGGCCAGATCGCCAACGGTGTCGCTGAGGGCAAGTACCGCAGCTACCCCCGCATCGTGGGTGAGACTGGTGGCAAGAACTTCCACCTTATCCACAAGTCGGCCGATGTCCGCAACGCTGCCGTCCAGACCGTCCGCGGTGCCTTCGAGTTCCAGGGTCAGAAGTGTAGTGCCACCTCTCGCGCCTACGTGGCCGCCTCTATTGCCGACGAGTTCGTCGAGCAGATCGTGGCCGAGACCAAGAACATCAAGGTTGGCGAGCCGACTGACTTCACCAACTTCTGCGGTCCCGTCATTCACGAGGGCTCCTTCAGCAAGCTGGCCAATGTGATCGACGAGGCTAAGAATGACCCCGAGCTGGAGCTCCTGGTCGGTGGTTCGTACGACTCCTCCAAGGGCTGGTACATCCAGCCGACCATCTACCGCACCAGCAACCCTGACCACCCTCTCCTCTCCCGCGAGCTGTTCGGACCCGTCCTGGTCATCCACTCCTACAACGACGCCACCGAGGCCGACTTCGCCAAGATCTGCGAGAAGGTCGACCAGACCGGTGACTACGGTCTGACCGGCTCCATCTTCGCTCAGGACCGCGAGGTCCTCCGCACTGCCGACGACGCTCTCCGCAACACCGCCGGTAACTTCTACATCAACTGCAAGAGCACCGGTGCCGTGGTCGGCCAGCAGCCCTTCGGCGGTGCCCGTGCCAGCGGTACCAACGACAAGGCCGGCAGCGGCAACCTGCTGTCCCGCTTCGTCAGCCTGCGTTCCATCAAGGAGGAGTTCGTCCCCACCTACAAGGTCCCCTACCCCAGCAACGACGCCTAAGGGTCAGCCCATACCGCTGATGAGAGATGTTTTTCGACTTGGCATTATTCCCCATCCGTTTTCGTATCATGATGCATATCCGGCGTTTGATGGTTTGGCGAAAAGTTCGCGCCTCGGCTTGTTATTTGTATGATTAGTTTAAATATATCCATGTTGTCCCACCGGAAGTTCTCCAAAGTACCCACAACAGTAGACCCTTGATCATAACCCGAACAGCACACAGTTCTAATCAAAGAGAGCGTCACCCGAGCCAAGAGTCAATGCCGAGCCTCTAACGAGACCACGGTGCTGAAGACCAAAACACCAACAATTGGGTATTTTTGAGTGGGTGTCTATTCCAACTCGACCTCTATTATTTACACCAGCCTAGATGAATATAAAACACGGAGTTACCCATATATACAAACTGCTTGAACATCCTCAATGCCACTATATAAGATAGATATCCAACTCACGCCGCTGCACACCTTTCCAAAAACCGCTTCGCGCTCTCCATTGCCTCCTTCGCATACGGCCCCATCTCAGCCGGCTCTTCCTTGCCCGTCTTCCCCCCGTCGAAAATCTCCATTGAGAACCAGCCCCGGAACCCCGCTTTCAAAACGGCCCGGCCCATCTCTTCGATGGGCAAGTATCCACCCCGATATGGCATGGGTCGGAAACTATGGCTCCACCGGGCGCGGGGTCTTGCGCCGTTGATGGACTTGTTTTGGAAGGGTGAGAGGGGTTTGTATGCGTCTGAGACTTGGAGGAGGTAGATTTTGTCTGCGGGGATGGTGCGTGCTAGCTCGTCGAGGCTTGCGTTGTATTGCTTGGTGAGCTGCTCTGTGGTGAGGGAGGGGCCCTCCATGTGGCCGGATGAGGTAGTGGGATCGCCGTATTCGGAGCCGGCGGTTTGGAATGTATCCAGACAGAGACCGATGTTGGGGCGGTCGACGGCGCGGACGATTTCCCATACTTGTTTCCAGGTCGGAGCGTGCGAGGACCAGCACCAGTTTTCATAGGCGATGCGTTGGTTGCGGGTGCCGAGGAGGTCGGCAAGTTCGCGGAGGTCGGTTATGATGTCTTCTTGGGAGGTGGTGAGTTTGTCGTTGGGAGTGTCGGTTGAGCCGACTTGGAGGAGGTCGGTTCCTACTGCGGTCATGATTTCGCTCCATCCGTTGGCTCGCTTGAATGCGTCTTCTCGCTCCTTGGATCCTCGTGGCCAGCCCTCGAAGTTGGAGAATGGTTGTAGCATCATGACTTTGATGTTTTGGGTGTCGCAGAGTTGACGGATTTTCTTTGCGACTTTGACTAGCTCGGGGTAGTTGTCTGGGGCGATCTCGTGGCCATTGAGGCTGGCGGCATAGGAGAGAATGTCGGGGAAGGCGAGTTCGACTGCGGTGAACCCCGCACTCCTGAGAGTGGAAAGCTTCTCTGGGAGAGGAGATGATGGAGAGCCGATGGAACAGGTTGCGTAGGAGAAGGGAACTTTATGGATCCCTGGGGTAGACATTCTTGCGGTTGTGATGGTGGTAGTTGGGTGTTGTGGGTGTAAAAATTGGGAAACACAGGTGAGTTTCAGGACGGCTGATAGAGGTCAATAGTAGCAGATTGGATGAATATAAAAACAGTCTGGATCCGAGGTACGCTGAACGTTGAGGAATTGAGTTTGTATGCTTCGTTCAGGATGATGTAACCGCAGGCTGTTGCGGGTTAGGGCTTCCGGTGCATCCACGATAACGGAGTCTCTGCAGACACTCCCTGAACAATAATACGAATCATCATTGCCAGATAGCACTTGGGGATCTGTAAGTGCAATAACAGATAGTCTGGCATGACGTCCGACGGGGTAACCCCATGATGTAACTGCTGCGTAGTTGTTCCTGGCCGCAGTCTCGCCACAACCTCCGTTAAGAAGCTCCACGTCGGTAGATTGCTGATTCCATCCTCTGTAATTAATACTTTAATTTTTGACACATACAGCGATCGGATTAGGATATCATGCCGTCCAAAAATGAGCCCACCCACTCATTTAAGCGCATCGGCATCGTGGGAGCCGGCAACATGGGCTCCATGATGAGTTTGGCCTTTACAGAACTCGGTCTTGACGTGTCAATCTGGGACGCCACACGAGAAAATATCGATGGGATAAAACAATGATGCGACGAAGGAAAATTTAAAGGCAATGGCAAGGTTGAAGGGTTCTACGACATCGACAAGTTCACCAAGAGCTTGGAGGGCCAAGGAGAGCGGAAACTGTTCATCTTCTCCATCACCCATGGCGACCCGGCGGATTCGGTTTTAGACATGATCAAGAACGACCTAAAAGAAGGCGACATCATCCTGGATGGCGGAAATGAGAACTACCGGCGAACCGAGCAACGGCAGAAGAGATGCAAAGAACAAGGGGTGAGTTGGATCGGCATGGGCGTTTCTGGTGGTTATCAGTCGGCACGCCATGGACCGAGCTTGTCGCCAGGTGGGGATCCCGAGGCATTAGAACTCGTCCTACCGTTGCTTGAACAATATGCGGCCAAAGACGAAAAGACCGGCCTCCCGTGTGTGACCAACGTTGGACCCGCGGGTTCGGGTCATTTTGTCAAGATGGTTCATAACGGCATCGAGGGTGGGATGCTATCCACAACCGCCGAGGCGTGGGCCATCCTTCATTACGGGCTGGGATTGAAGTACGAAGAAATCGCGGATGTTTTTGAAGACTGGAACAACAAGGGCGAGTTGCGGAAGAACTTCCTTCTCGACATTGGCATGCAAATCCTGCGCACGAAGAAGTCTCCTCAGGGTGACCACAAAGGGGAAGGCGCTAGCCAAAACGACGGTTACGTGCTAGATGACGTGCTTGACAAAGTGGTACAGGACGATGATGACACCGAAGGAACGCCGTACTGGTCGGTGATGGAGACCGCAAACCGGCATGTTGCCGGGCCTACCCTCGCCACAGCTCATTATATGCGCATAGCCAGCGGAAACCGTGCGGAACGACTGGAGGTTGCCCAGAAACTCAACATTCCCGATCCCAAGCCGATCGAAGTCAAGGATCGCAAGGGGTTTATTGAGAAACTGCGTCGCGCCGTCTACTGCTCCTTCTTGGCTTCTTTCTGCCAAGGACTGGAACTGATCGCCCGCGCTTCCAAGGATGAGGGATGGAACGTTGATCTCAACAAGTGTATCCAGATCTGGCGCGGTGGATGTATCATCCAATCCGAAGCCATCGCCGATCTTTTGCAACCGGCGATGAGAGTGGATTTGACCAACATGAAATTTGTGGATGGGATTGCCTGGGAGCTACACAAGCAGTGGGATGCATTGAAGGAGATAGTACTCGCGGCAACGGTGGCTGACCAGTACATACCCGCCTTGTCTGCCACATTAGAGTATCTGAAGTATGAAGGTGGGACGATGCTACCCACCAAGTTCATGGAGGCGCAGATGGATCTGTTTGGAGCCCATGGCTACTACAAACCGGGAGTTCCTGGGGAAGACCCGGGACCGGTGAAGAAGGGACCGCACCACTATGAGTGGCGTCCAGCCTAGATGCCTGGGGAGTGTGTTGTGGTCATTGTGTTTAGAGACGCATGTGAGGGGTGGGGTGAAGTCACATGTTTAACATGCTTGGATGCTTGTCTTGGATGCTGCTCTAATCGGAGATTTTGACGTAAACGTTGGTCAGTTGCCATGTTGAGATTGTAGTGGATATAGTTTCGTCTCGAATAGAGTGAATAATGAAGGGATGATGATGGTGATGGTGATGGTGATCAGAAGTAAAAGGTGGAAGTGAACGTGAAAGGAGGGGAAAAGACGCGTGGATGCCTGAGGACCTGGGACGTGGGGCCCGATAAGACGCGGATTGCCCGATTGGGCAACGACCCCGCCACAAGCTGGAAGATTTCCGAGAGGATCAGCAAAGCGATGATTCTCGCTTTTCCCTTCCGCGGATGCTGTCTCTTTCTCCTCTGCGCCGTCTTCTGTCCACCCGCTCTTCCCAACCCCTCCGGAGAATCGAGTCTGCTAAGCAACTAGCTCAAAGAATGGCTGCCCTTCCCTCCACCTACGACGGTAAGTCCGCCAAATCCCCCAAGGGTTGGTCTGTCCCATACTGATCGCCATCTTCTCATGGTGTAGAGCCCGTCCGTATCGCCGTCATTGGCGGTACTGGCCTGAGTGAGCTTCCGGGCTTCACCAAGGTGGCCTCGTTGTCCGTCTCGACTCCCTGGGGCAACCCCTCCTCCCCCATCACCATCCTGCACCACCAGTGCTCCCACAACCAGCAGACCGTTGCCGTCGCTTTCTTGAGCCGTCACGGTCTGCACCACCAGATCGCTCCTCACGAGGTTCCCGCCCGCGCCAACATCGCTGCCCTGCGCTCCATCGGTGTCCGCACCATCATTGCTTTCTCCGCCGTCGGCAGCTTGCAGGAGGAGATCAAGCCCCGCGATTTCGTTGTCCCCGACCAGGTCATCGACCGCACCAAGGGCATCCGTCCCTTCACCTTCTTCGAGGGAGGCGTCGTTGCTCATGTTCCTTTCGGAGACCCCTTCGATGAGGGTGTCGCCAAGGTGGTCAGGGCCTGTGGACACAGCTTGGAGGGTGATGGTGTGGCGCTGCACGACCGCGGCACTCTGATCTGCATGGGTACGTGATTTGCGGACTGTCAGCTAAAGTCTCCCTCGCGTTTACTGACCGTTTACTCCTACAGAGGGCCCTCAGTTCTCCACCCGCGCCGAGAGCAAGCTCTACCGCTCCTGGGGTGGCAGCGTCATCAACATGTCCTGCTTGCCCGAGGCCAAGCTGGCTCGGGAGGCTGAGATCGCTTACCAGATGATCTGCATGTCCACCGACTATGACTGCTGGCACGAGTCGACCGCTGACGTGACCGTCGAGATGGTGATGGGCAACATGAAGGCCAACGCCGTCAACGCCAAGCGGTTCGTGACTGCCGTTCTGGACGAGCTGGCTGCCAGCCAGAACTCGGAGCTGGTCCAGGCCAAGCACATCGAAGGGTCCATCAAGTTTGGCCTCAGCACTGCTCAGCCCAACTGGAGCCCCGAGGCTCGGGAGAAGATGAACTGGCTGTTCCCTGGCTACTTCAACTAGGGTGCCCGATGACCGGTTGACATCAGAGTTGATATGAGACTTAGAATAGATGGCCATGGTCACTCATGAACTTACGAAGTGCATTATGCTGAATGGTATATAGACAATACTATTCCTGTGTTAGAGTGTCAGTTTCTTGTGTGGGAGTGGTGTGTGTGACAACAGTAGACTGCATATTAACCATAGAGTGCTCTTATTCACTGCATGACTGACAAATTCATACGGTACAGCATGTTGCTCTGGGGATGGCCATGGAAAATTCACTGTGCATGTTTTGCTTCTTTACTGGAGTGTGTTTGTTTCGTTCTCGTCGCCATGCAATTTCCTTGTCTGGTCTCACACCTTCATCCACTGCAATCACAGCGCCCTGTGCAAAAGTCCGGACTGCGATGGCCTCTGAGTATGACATAATCGACCCGCGAGGGGACATGCTTCTGCTCGTGGAGGAACATGCCAGCCGGTTCCACACCCGTTTGGTCAAGATAGGCGAGTTGGAGAAATTTCACGCTCTTGATGCTGGATCACGATTCTAACCTTCTCCCAATCTAGAGCCAAACCATCCGTTGTATCTAGTCGCTGAGCCACACGAAGACACTGACAACGTTGACGGTGATACCGAACAGCCCGCCAAAGCTTCGAATATATCTCGGCGAGCATTGACCGTGTCTGAGAGCTCCACCCTTGTTAACGAGGCCCCTGAGCAGCCATCCAGGGAGCTTGTCCGTGCCACCAAAAACAATTCTCCCATTCCTGACATCAGTCATGCGAAAATCCGGGTTTCGTCGAAGCACCTCTCCTTCGCATCTCGCTTCTTCCAAGAGAAGTTCAGCAGCGAGGAGAGGCTGAACCAAGAAGATACCCTGCCGCCTTGC
Source organism: Aspergillus sclerotiicarbonarius CBS 121057 (assembly GCA_003184635.1). Lineage (NCBI taxonomy): Eukaryota > Fungi > Ascomycota > Eurotiomycetes > Eurotiales > Aspergillaceae > Aspergillus > Aspergillus sclerotiicarbonarius. The sequence goes on along the minus strand of KZ826358.1, from coordinate 155,107 downwards.
TTCAACAACCTTGGGGCATTGTACGTTCTGCTGAACGCCATGCATTGCCGGGCCCGCAATGTCCCCCGCCATATCACTCTAGACACGTTGTGCATGCTGTCTATTTTGATCGAGGAGTATGAATGTCTCGAGGCGGTGGAAGTGTTTGCTGAAACCTGGATTCTCAACCTGTCGGAAAGCGTCCCAAGGATGTTCAATAAAGACGTGGGTCGATGGCTCTACATCGGTTTGGCCTTCCGCAACAAGGTGCTGTTCCATCATATGACTCGCATTGCGGTCCGTGAAAGTCCCGGACCTGTTCCCACCTTTGGCCTTCCTGTTCCCAACAGCTTGATTGGTGAGTTTTCCCTCCAACTGGGAGTCATGGACAAGACTGATCCAGGGACCCACAGGTCACATCGAACATCTGCGTCAACTCAAGGTGGACTCCATCATCATCTCGCTTTACGAACGGATGGAATACCTGCTGGACCATGGCGGCTGCTGTCGTGCGTGCGATACCATGATGGTCGGGTCGATGATGCTTCAGTTGAAGCCACGCGAGCTCTTCCCTCCGCCCCAGCCGCCGTATGAGGGCTTGAGCGTGGAACATTTGCTGCGGATTGTATCTGGCATGCAGGAACCCCGATGCATGGAGTTATTTCACGAGCAGACTGGATGTCCCGCGATCGGCTGTGCCTTGATGCCGGGGACACGCCTGCTCCTGCGTCGGGTGGACAACGAATCGACCGGGTTGGACTTGGAATGGTTTCTCTCCGTTTGAACTATCCGGTGGTTTTATTCCGGTGTTTTAGGATGGGGAATCGCTTGGTGCTTCGGATCTGGCCCGCATTTGCTTTAATTTCTGGTCTGATGGAATCGGCCTTTGATGTCATATGAATGATAATGATAATGCAAATTGACACGACTTAAACTTAAAAGCCAGACCCAGCGGGGAAAAGAAATGGATGCAATGTTTTCCCCTGCTACCACTGCCACTGCCTTGAAGACAAACAGAAAGGGAGGAAGATGAAGTGAATCCTCGGCAGGCTTGCATGCCATTCACCCCCACCCCGCCCCGCCGGGCAGTCCGAAATTGTCCTCCGGAATGCCACACCCATCTCTGTGAAACCCTTTTCTGGATCATATGGCCATTTTTTTTTTCTCTGGTTTTTGCCCCCTTGCGTGTTATCACATTTTCCTCTGTCTTTTGTTGTCTTTCGACCCTTTTCTAGTGTTGATTTGGTACGAGATACGGGGTACTAATAGTAGTTTATCATAAAGGGTTAAGAAAATATGTCCTTGTTGCTTTTAAGCAGGAATTGATAGAGGATTGATGATACCTACTGGCAAAAAAAAAAAGAGCCTGTTAAATATATAACAACAGATAGAGTCTGTGTAGGATATAATAAAATAATGCTCTCAAGATATAAATATATCTGGTTTGGTCTAGTCAAGAAACGACTTCGGGACATCAGGACCCCAAACAGCCAAAGATTCATCCCCGGCTAGTCCATACCCAATGGGGGTTTGATTATTGACCAAGTCCCCATCAGCGTAGTGCTCGATCATATTTCCACTGACATCCCACCAATAGTCGAAGATTTGAGAGCCGAGGATATGTCGACCGACGCCCCAGACGGGGGTATAGTTTTGTTGGGCGAGCCACTGGTGGCCCAGTTGTTGGGTGTCGTAGTCGTGGACTTCGAAGGAACAGTGATGGACGTGGGAGGTGGGGTTGGTGCTCATGAAGAATGTGTGGTGATCTACGAGGTCTGTACCGCGATCGAGGTGCGCGAATACTGCTACGGTGGTTTTCGGCCCGTCGTCGTTGTTGTTGTTGTTGTCGAGGTATAGGAAGTCGGAGGGGACGATGTTGAAGTGTTTTGTGTAGAAGTTGAGCTGGGAAGTGAAGTCACGGACGCAGAGGCCGTAGTGACCGAGCTGTGGGTATGGTGTTAGACCGGGGATGTTTGAGTGATGAAGATAGAGTACCTTATGAACGGCAGCGGGGCCGGGAGTGAACCTTGTGAAATGCCGTGCTCGGGGCTTTTCTACCTCGTAGTTGTATAGTAGTCTCGGTGGGTACGGGCCGTGTTCTCTGGGTTGTTGGCCATGGATCAGACACATTGGGAATCCTTCTGGATCTGTCACAGTAAGAATGAACCCTCCACCGGGTGCATCTTCCATGGGCTCGATCTTTCCAGCTGAAGGTAATGCTGCACCCCTATTCAAGATTCAAGAGTCAACCGTGGAAAGTTCACCACAAGCTAGCTAGCAAAGCAGCGTGACTGACCTTTCCAAGTCCTGTCTGCTTTCCACCACATAAGCCGCCCCTAGAAACCTCTTGGGTCCTTGACGGGCATAGTAAACATATTGGTCGGGTCCGTAGCCTCGATACCAAATATCGTTTTCGGTTCTCTTGGCAATTTCCATGCCAAAATCTGTTGTTGATTAGTATACTTGCTTCGTCTTTGCGACGGAAGAATAGAATGGCTCACGTTGTAGAAAGGTGGTAATGGCATCGAGGTCTGGGTGCTGGTAGCGCATGTGGGCCAATTTCGCCAGCCGAATTTGACTTTCGGGGTCGATGCCCATGCTTTTCTTCCATGCGGCCTGATCTTGTCTTTCTGGTCCCACGGCCTGATAATCAGGTAGGGCGGCGCCTGTATTGGGCAAAAGACGATCGTTGTTGATTGCCTGTGGAATTGTAAGTCAAGTGAAGAAGTGGATGTGGCAATAGCTGGGTAGTTGATCACCATGATGGGTATTTTGTGCACTGGAGTTGCTGCGATGCCAATAGGCAGTCCACAGGGGAAGACGGATGCTTAAATCCAACTATGCTGGGTACCGGACGGACTAATACGCGGACCAATAGGCGGAGGAATCCGGACTAATTCTCATTGGTCCCCGTCCGGTATATTTGCGAACCTCGGTATGATCATTGTATTCACCACACAAAATGTTGGAACTTGAGTCGGGCTCGGCACCTGGAGAGTTAACATTAAGCACCGCCGGGTATAGTGTAAGCCGGATCATAATGTCTCGTATGTCAGTAGGATTGGGGGTGGGTCTGGCAATTGTGACTTAAAGAGGATCACAGGGACCGAAGTGATTGTGCATGCCATTCGATAGTTCTCAAGATGTCGGCCTGGACACACCTCGTTCGCTTTGTCGCTGTGGAAGATGAGCAGATCCATCTCGGCCAGCTGATCGATCCTGCGCGGGATGTCGGTCGCGATCTGGTTGACGGCAAGGAGGTCGCTGTCTACCTCCTTGATGGGACGATTTTTGACGGCAGAGTCACCAAGGAAGTTCTGCACGTAAAGCAGGTAAGATTTGAAGACCAGGATTATCTGGACGATGTCAGTTTTTTCGATTCGCTAACTTCGTGACTCGCGAACCCCAGTTGCTCTCACCCGTGTCCAAAGAGAATTGCAACTATATTCGCTGCCTTGGATTGAATTACCTCGATCACGCCCGGGTACGCTTGAACATTATTTCCAGCTCTTTGTCACTAACTCGTCGGTAGGAAGCAAACCTCCCACTCCCCAAAGCTCCTATTCTATTCATCAAGCCAAGATGCGCTCTTGCCGGACCCTATCCCGCGGTGATCAATGTGCCCAGATGCGCCCAAGATGGCTCGAGCGACTATGAGGCCGAACTCTGCGTTGTGATCGGAAAGACCGGGCGGGACATTCCCGAAGACGAGGCACTGGACTACGTTTTGGGCTACACGGCCTCGAACGACGTCTCGGCCTGGGAGTTGCAACTCCTTACGGCGCAGTGGTCCTTTTCAAAAGGCCTGGATGGCAGTTGCCCCATCGGTGAGTCGAAAGATCGACACCGGATCGCGGAAATCAGCGACGCTGACCAGCCGCCCCTTTGAATATAGGCCCCATCCTCGTTGCTCCGTCCGTCATCCCCGACCCCCAGACCCTCAGGATCCGAGCCATGCACAATGGTGTGACCGTCCAAGATGGCCACACTGCAGACATTATCTTTGATGTGAAGAAGCAGATCTCGTATCTCTCCCAGGGAACGACGTTGGAGGCGGGAACCATCTTCTTGACAGGCACGCCCGCCGGCATTGGCTATTTTCGCACGCCGCGGGTCGTCCTGTGTGATGGCGATGAGATTTCGGTGCAGATCGATGGTATCGGAACCCTTATCAACAAGGTACGCTACGATACCCGTTAGAATGGTTGAAGCGATGGTTTGTTTAGGCAAAGAGTGGATCTTCCGTCAGATCAGGCCCTCTGTTAGATAGACACAAAGTCCTTTGATGATATAAGACACGGAACCCTTGGAAATGTTATTGAAGCCTCTGTTGTTCCGCAGTCTCCGAACCTTGCATCCACTGCAGGCTCAGCACATGGATGCCCGGGGATTATAGTTCCAAGGGTGCCAGCCCTTCTATACCTGCAATTTGATCTTGCTGGGCCCTAAATGTGGTCAACATGCTATCCACGAAGCTGTGCAATTCCAAATTCCATTGCACATCATCATCCAAAGGTCCGGAGGTCAGTCTCTGCGACAATAGCATTGGATCGCTGTCTAACGCTAATCGCGATGCGTCGCCGGCTTCGATTGCATCCAGGCCGCTTGACATGCCGTTGGAAGTGACCATACCACGGGTATTGTGGGCTATCCGGTCATCTGATGCATGGAACGGCTGTCTTGTATCGGACGAACCAGAACCCAACCTCATATCGGTCAATTGTGCATGCGCCATTTGCGGATCACCAGCACGAGCTGGAGGGTGGTTGCCTTCGACATTGGACTTTTCGACATGCACCCAACGCTGTAGCTCTTGCTCAAGCTCATCAAACTTGGAGACCAGAATGTCAGAAATGCCCCACCACCTTAAAAATTGGAGATATACAGCCTTCAGAACCCACACATTGGATTTTATCAGCTGGCCTTCTTGAGCCGAGTCAAGGGAGACCCCGAAGTAGCTGTAAACGAGAAAGACGGCTGCAGCAAGCCAGACGGTGTTCGCGAGGAATGGATTCACGTATTGGACATGCTCTGGAGAGCTATTGCGGACCAACATAAGGATCTCATCAGCGGAACCGACGCTTGGACTATACGGCACATTGGATGTGACGCGTAATTGGCGGTCTGGCGTAGTGGGAGCGGTTGTGTCTCGATAATTATTGTCTGACATATGCCCGCCTTCTTCGCACCCATCGGGATTTCCAGCGGCATTACGGTGACTCAGCATAAACTTCGTTAATTGCATCATTGCATGGATGCTGTAGATGTCCGATTCCAATTGCTTCGGACCATTCGAAGACAATGAGGCGTGAGTAAACAAGGATTGGCCTCGGTATCGCAGATGATTTGGCAAGGCCATCTTGAAACAATGCAAAACATTGGTAAGTATTTTACGTGTGTTTCGCAGTGTCTCTAAGTACTGCATCTGACGAGAAGAGACCTGGCCGCCAGTTCGCGATGCACCGAGGGAGGTCGGTGTCGAAAAGTGTTCATGGGGATGCGACAGACAGTAAGCGGTTCGCATTAGCGAGTTTAAGAGAATGAACCAAGCCTTTGCCGACCTATTGCCACATGCCTGGAGTAATTGAAGCCTTTCCATGGAATCAGTCGCCAGGTGGCAGCTATCTTGTGGATCACCGCGTACCCAGGACTCGTCGTCCACGGGCAGCTTGGTCCAATTCTGATTCCAATCAATGGCGGTGGGAAGACGGCGAGTGGTGCTCGCGAAAACATCCAGCTCCCAGATCGCCCACCAAACCCGGCGACGCTCTTCCTTCAATGACCAATGTTTCACATTAACCGGCATGTAGTGCCCCTCATTATCGGTGTCGAGGAGATGGAGTCGAAGCTCATACGCGACACGTACCAAGGAGCCGATCGACCTCCACCCACTGCCTGCGGCACTGCCCGTCAGCTCGTAGAAACAGGTCAACACCATAGCCTGGAGCAGAGAAAGTGGAGGTGGTCCCTGGAAGTTCGGAAGCCCATGTTCAATCTTTTTCTTCGAAAGGACGAAAAAGTCCTCTGCGGTGGGTAACCTGGCTGCATCACGGATAGGGGTAGATTCGGGTCGAAAACGCGCGGAGAAGGAAAACATGGCCGCCAGGAGAGTGATCATTAGCCACGCCGGCGCAGATTGTAACTTCGCTTCAAAGAGGGCTGGGGTGAACATGTTGAAGGAGAGCATATTGTCGAAGTACAGCTGGATTCTGTCAATGAGCAGTTAGTTTCTCAATATTTGATCACCTGGTAAAGCAGATACCTACAATCCATGAATATCACGACTAGTTGTCTTGAGCTCCTTGCATATCTCTTCCATGAGAGCTTCGCCAATAGAGAACGGAACCCCTGGGTCCATGACGAATACTGTTTCGATAGGATCGAAGGGGCCAGGCTCCGGACTCGTGGGTTCATGATTGGGATGAATCAATACCGAAAGCCTTCGATTACTGAGCAAAGAGCTTTGTTCCAACCGCTTAGTCTTTGACGCGCAGTCACTTTCGATGATGTCGTGGTCCAAAGACTGGCACACCCCGAGGGATGGCATATACTGTAGCGGGCTGTCCAGCACGGCATTGGACACTGAACTAGACTTGATGTCCGTTCTACAAGCACCGTTCCTCTTTTCCAAAATTTGTTGCCTTGACTGACGCATGTGGCGTGGTTTCGGCCCCGGTTTCAAAGGCCCCAGTGGATAGGTGCAGTTCAGCAGCGAGTTCGAACAACCGCCGCATTTTGGTTGTTGACGATCGCATTTGATCTTTCGCCGTCTGCATCTTTGGCAAGATAAAGACGCCTGTGGTGCCTTCTCTCGCGGGGCTGCGGGTTGGGAGACTCGGGCTGGTAAATCCATTGTTGTTTAGGGCGACGATCATGACCAGGAGTCCAAGTGGGCTCAACAAAGGGTCGAGGTTGTCTTTGTCATCTCATGCTACCGTGGGTTTACCCCACGTTTGTTGGGGGATCCATCTCCTGCTCTGAGGCAAACATTTATCATTCCTGTTCAGAGTCATAGTGAAAGACAAACATTGATTTTCATACTCAGGGAGAAAACAGAAAGCCAAGGAAACCTTTGAGCAATCCAGAAAGACATTGTGTAGTCCTCAAATAAAGCCGGAGACTAAGTAGGATATTGTTAAAACTGGGGAACCGGAACTACTAAAGAGTTGGCTAGCTAACCGCCTTCGGCTAGCGTCAGTAACCCGCGCCGCCCAAAACGAGCAGACTTCCTCTCAATGATGTAGACTCACCGATTCAACTCCAACCAACCATGGCAGACTTGCCATCATCTTCTCAGGGCCAAAGCTCACGACACAGAGTGTCAGATAAACCAAGTCATGAACAGATTGAACGCCGAAAAAGGCAGAACCGTATTAATCAGAGGTCATACCGTAAGCGAGACGGCCAAACTTCTAACTCCCTGGCTCTTCATTGACCCTCCCAGGTCTACGTAGAAAGATCCAATCTGGCAAACCGTCTGCCCCAACACAGTGGCAGCTCATTGGCTCCCTTGCTGACCAAGATGATGGACATGGCGTTCCGGAGACCATGCCCATCCCTCCCTCACCGAGCTTTTCATCAGAGAAACCTCTACTACATCCTTTAACGGATTCTTTAGATATTATTGCGTGTGGTCTAGCCCCAACGGGTGCCCGTGAACGTGCAACTGAATTCAAAAAAGCTGCTTACCGGAGTTACATAACGGGTTCTCCAAAGTCCGACCATCTTCTGACTCTCATCAAAGTCAACGTTCATCGCGCCTTGGTCGAGAACATGGCTGCCCTAGGCATGGACATGGCCTGGATGAATGACGACGCTGTATCTCCATTTTGCACATTGAAGCCATGGGCCACCCACATCAACACAGTAATCCCGGCGCAACTTCAACCTACGAACATCCAACGTACTGTACCACATCATCCATGGCTGGACTTCTTTCCGCATCCTAGGATGCGTGACCAGTTGATCGTCGCGGGGGATGGGTTTGACGATGAACAGCTCTGTACCGATATTATGGGATTTTGGAGTGACGAGAAGGGTGACCCGGGGTTGGTGATTTGGGGAAATCCCTGGGAGGTGGGGAATTGGGAGTTGTCGGAGGGCTTTTTGAGGAAATGGGGTTGGGCTGTTACAGGATGTACGGAGTTGATCAGGTCAACGAATTATTGGCGGGCGATGAGGGGGGAGAAACAATTACCGATGCATGTTTTGGCATGAGGCGCGTCTCCCGATATACTCCCCAATGAGGATAGCGGGTGACTCGGCCATATGGGGAATATTTGCACAGATACAAGCGTGTCCATTGATCACTCGGCTAGCTAAAAAGGGGAGGTGCACTGCAGCAAAGCACATCCTGCAAAGAAGAATTCTCCCCCATCTTGATAATGTAATTTCCTGCCCTCATTCCGACAAGGGAACCGTGTCCACATAAAGATAAGGCATCATACTACTCGGATGCCGATCCCCATACACCACAGCCTCATCAACAACCGCTTGTACAGCCACCCGCTCCTCATCCGTCAGTTCGATTCCAAGACTATCCAGATTCTCGTTCAGGTTCCCCTCCTTCGTCGTGCCCGGGATAGGAAACGAGAAATGAAACAACCCCGACACCCACGCCAAAGTAAGCTGCCCCACCGAGCACCGCTTACTCCGGGAAATCTCCTCCAACCGCCTCACGATATCAACATTCTTGTGGAAGTTCTCCTTGGAAAACCTCGGCAACACACGGCGCCGGTCACTTTCATCAAAATCGTCCCAAGAAGTCAACTGCCCGGACAAGAACCCACGACTCAACGGGGAATACGCAATCAGAGCAACCCCCAGCTCCCGACACGCATCCAGCAACCCATTGTGTAAGGCATCCGTTGCGAAAGGTGACACCTCGACCTGAACGGCCGTTATTGGGTGCACTTGATGGGCACGTCTCAATGTCTCTGCGGAGCATTCACTGAGACCTAGATATCTGACTAGGCCATCCTTCACAAGCTCGGCCATGGCTGCCACGGTGATTTCAATCGGTTGCTGGGGGTCGATGCGGTGACAGTAGTAGAGATCTATTGGGTCATCGGCGGCTAGACCCAGTCGTTCGCGGCTTTTGCGGCATGCTTCTCGCACGTATTCCGGCCCGTTGTGGATGCTGGGGAGCTGGCCGGGGTGTTGCTGGATGCCGAATTTTGTGGCGAGAAAGATGTCCTTTCGTTTACCAGTTGCTTCGAACCATCTGTAAGGTGACTGTCAGCTATAGGGGCAAAATAAGACGGGGGCTTCCAAGTGAAACCGATGTCACGACGTACTTTGCTATGATATCCTCATTGTCGGCGTAAACGTCAGCCGAATCCCAGAACGTGGCGCCCTTTGCATGGGCATAGTCCAGAAACTTCAGACGCTCCGCATCTGGGCGACGCGTATTGTAGAACATGGATAGACCCATGAGTCCGAGTCCTGTAAGAGGCGTTATATTAGCTTTTAGTAGGACCCATTGGCGGGGGTTCGCACCTTGGGCAGGGACCATTGGTCCATCTCGGCCAAGTTGTCTGGTTGGAAGCATGATGTTGTAATTTGTTTCGGTTTGTTCAAGGCCGAGTCTGAGGTTTCTGAATGTGATCCCTCATGGCCGGAGATTCTCCTGGTTGATATACTCGGACACGCCCATTTGGCACTAGCATGGTTGGGGTTAGTCCCGTGGATCCAACTGGCGGGTTGCTTACGCGCTTACCTGTTGGAGCTAGCCTGTCATCAATGCAGATCTATTGAGGTGTTTTTCCGAGCATCATGGATGTCATCCTCAAACTTCCTCTCCATTCATTCCTTAAGTCCGATTATCTCCCGGATTGGCCTTGATGACCATGGAAGTATGTCGCCAAATGGGGGATTCAGGGCCTGGTTCCAGGTATTGGCCTCGTTCGTCGTCTTCGTCAACACATGGTTTGTTTCCTCATCGTACAACACAGGCCTTTAGAAGAGCCACTAACCGTTCAATATTCACCAAGGCAATCATCAATTCCTACGGAACCTACCAAACCTTCTACGAAGGACCTCTTCTCCCCACCATCACCGCCTCCACAATCTCATGGGTCGGCTCTCTGCAATCGTTTCTGATCATGTTCCTCGATGTCCTGTCCGCCCCCATATATGACGGTGGCTATATCTTCTCCTGTTATACACCAGCTTATTTCTGGCAGTATTCGGGCAAATGACGCTCAGTCTCTGCCGGGAGGTCTGGCAAATTCTTTTAGCCCAGTCCTTCTGCATCGGCATCTGAGCCGGCCTCCTCTTTGTCCCTAGCGTCGCGATCCCCTCAACCTACTTTACCACAAAACTGCTGTTCGCAGTCGGGATTGCCGCATCAGACTCCAGCATCAGCGGCGTCATCTACCCCATCATGCGCTGACCTATACAATTCGGAACTGGGATTCGGCTGGTCATCCTTATAACCGCGTTTCTAGCACTATTCGGCCTGTTTTTATCCTGTATCTCAATGAAAGTCCGAGTCTGCCCGCCACCTGTCGAAAAATAGTCAATTTGGCGGTCTTGCGCGAACTCCCATATACATCCTCTGTCTTTGGAATGTCCCTCTGCTTCATGGGACTGTACACCCCATTTTGCTACGTCCAGTCCGTGGACTCCGTGGCCGGCGACGACAACCTCGTCACCACGAATCTCGTCTTCTACCTACTCCCTATTATAAACGCCGCTTCAACATTTGGCCGCCTTCTTCCGGGGTACATATTTTTAAACAACAGGATTATTTAATATCCTGGTCCCCTTCTGCCATCGTCTCCGGGAGCCTGGTGTTTTATTTAATTGTCGTACATTCCGAAAGAACCCTTCTCGCCTTTTTTTTTATCTGTTTTTTATCTTACATGGCTTCTTCTCGGGCTCGCTTCTTTCCCTACCAGCCCCGGTACTGATTCTCCTTACACCCAATATGGTGGTAGTAGTATGAGAATGGGGATGTGCTTTACGTTATTGGAGATCGCGTTGTTGATTGGGACACCGATTGCAGGGGCCGTTATGGATCAGGACGGAGCCAGGTCGCTCTGGATCTATGGAGGTGTTTTTACCCTTTTTGGTGGTGGTATTCTAAGGTTCGCACAGTTGATTTGGATTAACTAGGTGGTGTTTATAAGGGCTTATTACCTCTCGCAGCTGATGATACCCAGTTTAACTAAACTGGCTGTCTGTATAGATTTAGATCCCGGGAGGACTGCTTGGTGGTTTCGCGTCTGATGGAATAACACTTCGACAAATGAATTCAATGAGGATGATGCAAATGCAGACGGTTCAAGGAACCATGGGATGCTCCCTACTGGCACTGCCCCTGAAGAACCAAGGGGTGGCCTGCCAAAGTGCCTCGGCAGGCCTGTCACGAGCCACGGGCCAGGTGCATATTCCCCGAAGGCCCGGCTGAATGACGAGCCATTCACCCGCCCGCTGCAAAATGAGCCGGTTCTCCTCTTCGAGGCCATCCCCGGCATGACCCTCCCTCCCCCAGTCCCTGCTTTGCCATTCCTCGGTACCTGTCCATTTTCCAGCAATGACGGGCTCAACTTGGGAATTCGATGTCCTTGGCAAGCTCCCTGGCGTTGCATCCTGGCAAATTGCCTCCTTTTCATTGGCCTCACTTCCATGCCACGCAGCATGACCACTGCTTTTATATTTATCCAGCTGTGATCGCATGATCGATGGATGGTGGGTAAAATCTGGGCATGAACCAGGGTCTGAGCTGGCCGGTCTATATTTCTAGCCGGACATCCATCCCTGACATCTTCAGGTGCCACTCTCTCCGGTCCAGCGCCGTCGCAGACAAAGTCAACCATGAGCACCACCCATTTCCTATACTTGGCTTTGCTGTCGGGCTTTATCCCCTGGTCTCTGGCGTCTTCCCCAGGAGATTCTCTACACTCCCGCGACGATGAAGCCTTCTCGCCTCCCTACTACCCAGCCCCAAACGGGGGCTGGCTATCCGACTGGGCCGATGCGTACGAAAAGGCATACAGGGTCGTCAGCAACATGACTCTGGCAGAGAAGGTGAATCTCACCACTGGAACAGGCATGTTCATGGGTCCCTGTGCCGGCCAAACCGGAAGTGCCCTTCGATTTGGCATCCCGAATTTGTGTCTTCACGATTCGCCTCTGGGAATTCGCAATTCCGACCATAACACGGCCTTTCCCCCTGGCGTCACGGTTGGCGCCACCTTTGACAAGGACCTCATGTATCAGCGCGGCGTTGAGCTCGGAGAAGAGGCCCGAGGCAAGGGTGTCAACGTCCTCCTGGGCCCGGTCGTCGGTCCTACCTTTCGCAAGCCCAGAGGGGGTCGCAACTGGGAGGGATTTGGTGCAGATCCGAGTCTGCAAGCCATTGGGGGTGCCCTAACTATCAAGGGCATGCAGAGCACTGGGGCTATCGCCTGTCTCAAGCATTTCATCGGCAACGAGCAGGAAATGCATCGCGAGAGCAGTATCATCACCCAAGGGTACTCCTCGAATATCGATGACAGAACCCTCCATGAAATTTACCTCTGGCCTTTTGCAGAGGGGGTCCGAGCTGGGACGGGCTCAGTGATGATGGCCTACAACGATGTGAGTGAATCCGTACCCTCATCCACGACTCACTAACCGTCCCAGGTCAACCGTTCCACCTGCAGCCAGAATAGTCTCCTCATTAATGGCATCCTCAAAGATGAACTTGGTTTCCAAGGCTTCGTCGTAACCGACTGGCTCGCCCAACTCGGCGGCGTGTCGTCCGCATTGGCCGGCCTTGATATGAGCATGCCCGGCGATGGGGCCATTCCTCTGCTTGGAGACAGCTACTGGGGCTCGGAGCTCTCTCGCTCAATTCTCAATGGCTCCGTCCCCGTCGAGCGTCTCAACGACATGGTCCGTATCCCTTCCCCTTCTCAACAGCCCTAACATCCGCCCAGGTCACCCGAATTGTCGCAACTTGGTATCAGATGGGTCAGGACCAAGACTACCCCCTCCCCAATTTCTCCAGCAACACTCTAGACGAGACCGGGCCTCTCTATCCTGGAGCCCTCCTCTCCCCCACCGGCGTCGTCAACCAGTATGTCAATGTCGAAGGCGACCACAACATCACGGCTCATGCCATCGCCCGGGACGCCATCACGCTCCTTAAGAACGACAATCACACCCTCCCTCTCTCCACCAACGCCTCCCTGCATATCTTCGGCACCGATGCCGGTCCCAACTCCAACGGTCTCAACTCCTGCACCGACCAGGGCTGCGACAACGGCGTCCTCACCATGGGCTGGGGTAGCGGCACCTCGCGTCTACCCTACCTCGTCACCCCCCAGGAAGCCATCGCTAGCCTCTCCTCCAACGCTCAATTCCACATCACCGACACCTTCCCCTCCTCCCTCACCGTCAACTCCTCCTCTATCGCCCTTGTCTTTATCAACGCCGACTCCGGCGAAAACTACATCACCGTCGAAAGTAACCCAGGCGACCGCACCACTGCCGATCTCTACGCCTGGCACAACGGCGATGACCTCGTCACTGCCGCCGCGGCCAAATTCTCTCGCGTCGTCGTGATCATCCACACCGTCGGCCCCCTCATCCTCGAATCCTGGATCGACCTCCCCTCCGTCAAAGCCGTGCTCATCGCCCACCTCCCCGGCCAAGAAGCCGGCTACTCCCTCACAGACGTTCTCTTCGGCGCCTACTCCCCCAGCGGCCACCTCCCCTACACCATCCCCTACCAGGAATCCGACTACCCCTCGAGCGTGGGCCTCCTCGACCAAGCCTTTGGCCAAATTCAAGACCCCTTCACCGAAACCCTCTACATCGACTACCGCCACTTCTTGAACGCCAACATCACCCCACGCTACCCCTTCGGCCACGGCCTCTCCTACACCACCTTCGCCTACTCCTCACCTGTCCTAACTCCCGTCACCACCCTCACTACCGCCTACCCTCCCGCCCGCGCCTCCAAAGGTCCAACGCCAGCCTACTCGACCTCCCTCCCCAACCCCTCCGAAGTTGCCTGGCCCTCCACCCTAACTCGCATCTGGCGCTACCTCTACCCCTACCTCGACAACCCATCCTCCATCTCCTCCAACACTTCCACCGCCTACCCCTACCCCTCCGGCTACAGCACCACCCCCAAACCCGCCCCCCGCGCCGGCGGCGCCCAAGGCGGAAATCCCGCCCTCTGGGACATCGCCTTCTCCGTCCAAGTAACCATCACCAACACGGGAAATTACAGCGGCCGCGCCGTAGCACAGCTATACGTGGAATTACCCGGAAGTGACGTGTTAGGGGTCGATACGCCGGACAAACAGCTCCGGCAGTTCGAGAAGACCGGGACATTGGCGCCGGGCGCGAGTCAGACGGTGGAGCTGAATGTCACAAGGAAGGATCTGAGTATTTGGGATGTGGTGGTGCAGGACTGGAAGGCTCCTGTGGAGGGAGAGGGGGTTACATTTTGGGTTGGGGAGGGGTTGGGCGATTTGAGGGTTTCTTGTGTGGTGGGGAGTGGGTGTGGGGAGGTGGATAATTAGTTTTAGTTGCAACTATATATTCAGAAGGAAGGGGGTTGGTTACTCTCCATTGCGGTATATGATACTACATACGGGGTATATCCTAGGAGCCAGATGAACTGAGATAGATGGTGAACAGATATTGTCTTTCCCATAGGTATAGGGCGGTAAAGGATCCATTTTATCTTATTATGGGAAGGGTCCTTCTACATTACTAAGTGTTACCTAATATTAACCACCTTACACATTTTATATAGGGAAGGATAGACGAACCTAGTACTTACTTCGTGATCTGTACATAATCCCAAAGCATTCAACCCAATCACTTGGGTTATTAAATGTCGTCGCATCTTGCCATATTTTCCCTCCAAAAGCACCATTCTAGATATAGAATAGTATACAACAACAAACCACTCTAACCTCACTGCACTGTCCTTATTCGAAGATGCCTTCTTCCACATGAAATATATGTGAATGCGCACAACCATGAAGATCACGTACTGTTCAGGTCCTTTCCACCCACTGAGTCTGCCTTCGGAACTCCTCCCTCTCCTTGCCGACCATCTCCTTGAGACCAATTTCCCGGAGCTCGGTGAACATCGCCACCGCATCATCATAGAGATGGGTCGAGGTCCACCCATCCCTCGCGATGATCCCGGAGACGGAGTCCCAGAAATCCTGCACATCGTTCCATCCGTCGCCTTCCTCGGCGTGGACACGGAGCTCCTCGTCGGTAAAATGGATCGGGCATGGGATGTTGAGGCCGAGTTTGTCCCAGGATCTAGATTTAGAATGGCTTGGTAAATAATCTGGATATTACTGGGTGCGATAGGCTGTCCACTGACCTCTCTAAACGGATCAAACATTCTCTCAAGGGCAAAATGTCGTCCTCCCATGTATTGCCGACAAATAGGATGAGCTCGCATCTTGTTCGACCCTGATTATAACGGAGAATTTTGTGTCGCAGAGGGGTCTCTTTAGCGATTTGTATTTCATAGAGGTAGAGTATGATGGATCTACTCATTTGGTCTTGGATCTTTTTTTTCTCCTCGGGGTTAAGGTCTTTGAAGTTTGTAGGGGCCTTGAGAGTGATGGGCCTATTATAGTCGACGAATCGTGAGTGGCGCGCTCGAAGTATTAAAGGTGCTGCCCAGATTTCTTGCCATTTTATCACGCTAGTGATCTTATTATCCTGGATGAAGATATTTCCAGCATGAAGGTCGGTATGCCAAATATGAGGTGTAATAATAGAAGGCTCATCTGGAAGGAGATATGGGGCAACTTTTAGATATTTCTCGAGTAATGCAATGTGATTCTTGGGAGAATTCTGTGTTTCTGATGTCACCAAGGGGTTATCTGGCGGTTTTGGAACCGCGTATTGCTGGATCCATGCTATCTCTCGGCGTGCCAGGGAGATGATAAAGTCCTGTGGCCGTGTCCCTTTGGAAAGGTTAGAAACGAGGATCGGAGCTAGGTGGGAGGAATAAACATGGCCCACGGTCCAAAGCCATTTTCGCGCGTTCTTTTGACCAATATTCTCGTTCCACGACCGGACTGATAACAAAGCGGCTTTTGACTTGATTCTTGACTTCTGGAGGAACATCCCCTGTGATCTCGGCCGCTATAGTGCCGAGAATGTTTTCACTAGCGTAGTACAGGTTCCCGTATCTACGTCATCGTTAACATGACGAACGAAGACAGAAGCAGGTATAAAAGCATACCGGTTAAGGGATAGAGAGGTCATTTTTTTCTTGAGTGAAACGAGATCATTGATGATCTCTACCTTCTGTTCGAGGGAGAGATCGTGCCATGCATCGTCCAAATTTGTCCCGGTGACTTCCTCCATGATAATGTATTCGGAACCGACGGGGTTATTGGCGTCGGCGCTCCAAGCATACACTTGGGGGGTTGGAATTTCGAGAACGCTGCGGACCTATTCTCATGCATTACAAATAGATCGGCGCGGACGCGAGAAGTCCCTGGCCTGGCTGGGAAAGGACCATACAAATTCCATAGTTGCAACCTCTGATGCAGTCGTATAGTACCCCGGCCCTGCAATCGGGTGTGGGATCCTTGCAATCACAACCGATCCGTTGTCCATTTCCAGTCTGAAGGTCTTGTTGAAGGTGCCTTCCGCCAGCTTTGCCATTGTAATGCATTTGGTTGCGCCAACGCTCTCGGCTGCAACCTTCTGAAGCTCAGACACGTTGAATGGAGACAGTCGTTCTCGAAGCCGCTCTTCCTCGTCCCAGAGCCAGCGGCCACTGGTGTACCGGAAGAAATCGGTGTTTTCCGACGGTATAGTCATCAAGCTCATTAGACGGGCGAGCGAGGGAGACTTGAGAGTGAAACGGTGACCCAAGGAGCCCTTGAAGGGTGATAGCGATGATCCGGAGCCATGATTGCTGAGATTCGGTGCGCTCCTTGATGGATTGGGTAGTCTAGCTGTCCAACGAGGGAATCTGGTCGATACTTTCATGTTTGGGGAGGTGAGAAGCGCGAGGCAGATGGTCCAAAAGGAGCAATTGGTAGGAATCCTGGGGTATGTGCTTAGTCAACGTGTTCAGCCTCAGGCAGAGATGCCGGACCTCCCCCCATTTCACAAGACTTCATCCTTCAACACCTAAAACATCTGCAGACCATCATGGATATCAGCTCATCCGAGATAGATTTCCTGAAACTGATCCAAAGATCAGCCTCATCGTGCATCTTCCACACTCGTTGGCGCGACAAAGAGTGTATTCTGAAAGTGGTATGCATCAGGCAGTGGCTCGAACATTCACAGACTTACCAATCTCTAGTATCACCATATCGAAGCATCTCATGCCGATCCCAAGAGCCGAGAAGTTGATACATTCACCTGCGAAAGCCGTGCATATACACGACTGAAAGCGTATGGTCTCTGTGGCCGGGGATCCGTGCCCGACTTCTACGGCGTAGTTCAAGATATCAACCCTATGGAACGATTACCACATTTAAAGGACTTCCTCAGAGACCGTGTATATCCTAAAGGAGTCTTGCTTGAGTTTATACCTAATCTCAGAGAGATAGACCTGTCTACCTTCTCCCAAGACAGAGTCTATAAGCTCCGTCAAATCTTAACAGAGATCCATGAGGCCGGAGTCTACCATGGAGATCCATATCCGCGAAATATGGTGGTCCAAGAAGGCTCAGACAGGGTGCTCTGGATTGACTTTGATCGTGCGCAGACTCGCAATTCCATCACACCGCGCCAGCAACAACTACTGGATGAGGAAGATGAGTTAGTAGATTATTTTGTCGATGCTCTGGTAAGAAGCGATCTTTTACCATTGATTGGTCTTTGTCATTGACCCTCTATATGTAGGCAGCAGACTTTAAAGAAGGCAAAATCCATCGTACGTGGGAGTGTTACTACGAGTACGTACAATCTCATTGAGCTCGTGGCAGAAGCTGTATGCAATGTCATCTGCTAATGTGCATATAGTACCATTTACCAGGAGCCCTGAATCCAGTGATGCCTGCTGGGGATGTCATGCGATATCCACAGCCTGTAATGGACTACAAGGGGAGGTCAAATAGTGCTTGTATGACAGCTGGTGTGGTGGGTGGTTGGCCTTGTAGTAGGTCTGTGCTCATCATGCCTCGAAGAGTCTTGAGCATATATTACGTCTTACTCCGCTAGGACTGCTGACTAGAATCTGAGCTCCTTTTGGGATTAACGCTATCTATAGGTGTTGGGTGTCCGATAAATCTCATCCCAGTTGGCATGGAATTTCATCCTGGGATGCAATCATTGTCCCGCATGGTCTCCTTGACGAAAGGTGCCTCCGTGTTTACATTTCACTACTCGCATAGTACCTGAAGGGATAATGCCAAAAGATCGATGTTAAGCGATGAGAGAAATACGCCAACACTACTTTAACAATGCAAGTCAGATCAAGACATCTCATAGCATAAAAGAACATATCTCCACATTGAGTTGTACCCCGTACAAAACCGTGGTTTGATCGATTTCGCCGAGTGGCAGCCTACTTAAGCGCATATGAAGCCCTAGCCTTGCTGAGGACCAGGCGTGATCAGCATCCTGTATGGCTCTAGTGGAATGTTCCAGTACATGCGTATATAGTTCTAGCCTGAATTCCTCTCACTCCTGTGTCCAGTACGCTCCTCGTTCTTCTTGGCCAAAGAAATATCACTTCCCCCGCCTGCAAACCGTGTCCAGTATTCCCCACATATTTGATCCCACCCTTCAGTAGCATCGATACATTTCCATTCACCCTGAGTCAGGGCTAAGTTTGTTCACCTTCTTTCGAGCCCGACTCTCCTATCATACTGGAGCGCTGGCGGGGCTTCTGTTGCCGACCGATGACACACGGGACGCCTGCCTTTGAGCAAACGATGCAGGGCCCATAGTTCAGCTCTTTTTGTACGCACCCCACCTTTTTCACCCGCCAGCGGTCACAAGATTTATACTGGCGACCCATCATGCCGGGTGACACCGACGTCTCGTTGAAGACACATGCTGCGCCTACCCGGGAGCAAGTTGGGAAGCAGGGCTCAGGACTGCTCGATCTTGGCCGTACGCACTCCCACCTTCGCAGACGACAAAGGTCACATTTTTTGTATGGGTGAACCCTCCAGAGGGGCGCTACAGGTGGGTCACTGACAAAACATGGTGTAGGGGTGCTCGGTCTTGGCAGTAAGGAAGGGAGTTTGGCACCTGGGGACATGATGGTGAAAACACGATGCGAATGATAGTGAGACTTGTAATAGTGATGCTAACTACATGCAGGGCAGGCTCAAGCCTCTTTATATAGACAAGGCGCATCCTGGATTACTGATCCTACGTAGGATGTCTCCTAGCTACGAGAGGTAGGGCCTGTAGGTATCTACTAGGGTATCGGGATGTTCCATACACACTCCCCTAATCTGGAATATTAACATCATTTACCTGGATGGAAAGCCATTGAAACTTCTGGGTTATATAAGTTTGACCATATACTGCAGGATATTTCTGTTTGGAATACTATATTTGGATCCTCAACCCTCTAGACTTAAAGACAACTATTTGTTCCTATAAAGTTAGTTATTATGGCCGTTTCAGAGACTCGGAGCCCATAGCCACTATAAAGGTGGCAAAAAAAAAAAAGCCTGGGCGATTTTCAGATGATACTAATGACCACCTAAACAGACCCGAGCCCCTTAAAATATATTTAGACGTAAGCGCGCTCTAAATTACCAATCTGCGTGGAAGGCATCCTTCAAATGAAGCGCAGGATCGGCAGGATCCTGAGGCAATTCCCGCGAAATCCTTCTACATCTACACCGTACCCACCTTACAGAGGCATCCGAATCTTCTACAATTGCCTTACCCATGATCTCATCGATGAGGAATAATGATTTTAGATCTTGTGGATATACCCTTTGATCTATAGCATAGAGGTGTTGGTGAAGAACTAGTTGATTAAATGATTAATCATTAACTCAATACTACTTAGACGGAAGTACTGGGTAGAAAGAATTTACTCAGAGGAAAGATATCTATATAGTTTAACTACTATGTTTTAATTTTAAAAATCGTAGATTTAATTCTCATAAAATACCTTCTTTAATACTATTACAGACATGAGATCAAATTAGTCACTGTCTGGATTGGTCAACTCTGACTTCCCAAAGGAAATGGCCAAGTGCAGGTTCTCTGTCGCCAGTGGTCCCAATGAACAATTAGTAAACCATGCACGAATAGCTCTCGGTCATCGTATAGTGGGATATTAGGTTTCTCTGTGACTAAACGTTGCTGGTACTGAATTTTGCGGAAATGTCGTCCGAATCATCGGAAATCTGATATGAGGGATTAGTCTATGTATTTTTTTCACATCGAAAATGAGTGGGAAATTCTTACGAGATTCATCGAGGATTCATGGGGCATTCTATTGGATTGGAATCTGCCGCTGCCTTTAGATACCCGACTGTTGTAAGATTAAGTCTCTTTTGAACCCTTGATGAGGAGCCTGTTGTTGTCACTCGCAAATCAATGAAGTCGTTGCAATAGAATTAGAGACCCGATTGGTATTTCCCATCTTGTCAAGATGAAGAGCCGAGGATTTAGTCAAAATCCACTATCGCATTAGATAGCTCTCCGCTGTGACGTGTTTTGACAGCTAGTTCAATGTTGGCTTGGAGTTTCCATGTGTGAACATCGAGTTGATCGTTTTCCCAAATATCAATTCGTGCCAAGCTGCGTAAAAGGGGATTTGGTAGCCATATTGTAGTGTAGAGTTGCAGATATCATGTAGCACTCACTCGCGCGAGGCTAGGAGCAAGAGGCATACAGGTTCTGGTGTTGATAAGCAGTTTTTCCGATAGTCGGTATGGCGCTTTGGATACCCTTAGGCTCATACTATTGCAGGAATGCTGTCTCCTTGTCTTGCTAAATGGAGCACGAGATTTGATGTCCCGTATGATTATCTAGACTCGGGTCAGAGTACTGCAGTCTCTGCTAACATCGCCCATTATGCTCTGGCGATCAGTGACACTGCAATGTCATCAAGCTGCGACCTGCATGATCCCTAATGATGGCAGTAACAATTCACATGCCCGGTTCTGAGCGGATTATATCGTCATTCTAGTTGTCGCCACATTCCGTTAGTCAATTGCACCCCATTGAATGCAACATGGCGCAATGTATCCCAAGGGGGATCAAGCACGTGGCGGTGGTCAAGACATTCTCGGGCTTTAGATTGCGTAGCGGGGTATCCGAATGAATACCCAATTAGTACGCTCTCTCGATATTAATGTCATCATGTACGAAAATGTTCTATCGAGACGAGATGTTGGCCGTAGCTGAGCATATCGAAGATGGGGACGATAACCGGACGCAGAAGGAATAGTGGCCTCGAGATGTGTTGGCTATTTGGATGTGAAGGGCGCGAGCTAGGAGAGAGCAATCGTGTTTGTGCAAAGAGTATGGCGCAATTAATTACTATGATGAATATCGTCGTACTCGAAGCTGAGTTCCTTAAGTATGGGAGGTTGTAGTCGCGGATTGGCATTTGCCAACGTCATGCGGAAGCTGGAGATATGGCTGTCTTGCAAAGTCTTTCCCATGTCTTTCGTCTGCCATGAGGTTTTGCGGACCTTTTGTGTGTGACTCTTCTTGAGTGAAAGTGCATTCCTAGGACTTGAATCGATCCTAGTTAGAAGGCTCTCTATATATAAGTCGTATCAGGCCTCCGAGAGAAGACATGTCCTGGCGCTCTGGGGACGTCCTCGTATCCGTTTTCATTAAGACGCATAGATATGGTCGACGAGTATGAGCCGAAGAGACTTTCATGTGTATATATATGGTAGAGGTACCGCTGGAATGCGTTGCAGTGCGTTTATGCTCGCTCCGTAGCGAAGGTGAACGATAAGGTTGTGTGGGCTTGTCCGTTCGTTTGGACGATATAGTATCATAAGTAGAGCATGGCTTTAGGAAATGATGGATATAACAAGCAAACGACCTCTGTATATAAAAGAAGAATGAGCTTTGATAATTTACCCGATGAATTTGACAAGAACAGATTTTTTTAAGAAGGCGAAGAGGTTCGACAGACAGGAGGGGTATATATAGGTCACACAAGCCGAGGCAAACGGTGATTGATCACCTGACCATCAAGCATGTTATGCTGCGATGATGTTTTTGATGCTCGGGAAGGACCGGATATTTGGAGGTAGCAGAGTGGAACTAACAGGTGTGGGGGAACGGACTCGATAATATATTACTTATGGCTGGAAGGTGACTATAGCTGCGTGACTGAAGGGAAAGGTCCGGTATACGAATGGGGAATGAGTATTCATAACCCTTACTGTCTTTCACTTGAGTAGTATTTTGGAGTGGTCTTCATTGTGAATAGTACTCCTACATGGAGTTCCTTTAGCCCCCCTAGGCACACTTCACGGTGTGAATCATTGCCAGTGAAAGAGTTGGGTCGATAAATCTCATCTCAAATTCCAGCAAAGACTAGAATCGAACGCGCTTGACCGAAGGGTTTGAGGGGGAGGGATATCTTGATTTTACGGTTAGCTAGGCTAGTCACTGAGTCTTTGTAGTTTTGGTTTGGTGTTTTTGTCTATGCTATTTGGTCTCTAGATTGTATCTATCTTCTTTTGTTTTCGTGTTTTAGCTTCTTTCTACTGCCTTTGCTGGCTTATGTTGTCGTATGTTAAGGTCACAATTTTTGGGACTGCCGTGGCTTCACAGCTCTATTTCAACAACACAATCGTGATGCCTCTCACATTAGTATAAACCCGGGTTGCTGAATCTTCAAAGATCAAGAAGCTCGATAGAGAAAGGCTCTTGATGCCTGATACTCCAGTCATCAAAGTTGAGGCAACGAGGTCCATCCTCCATAAGCTCGACTTCAACGATAACAGAGATATCCGTATATCTCCATTACATCGACTGAACAGTTATATCTGTAGAATTTGCGGGGCTATCATTCCCAATCAAAGATGAGCCCTCTGCTATGGTCTGATAAAAGTTATGCACATCCAGCCCTATGCAGCTGAGTCATCCACACAACATTCCTCCGATTCCACCTTCATAATTCCACCGCATCATCGCATCGCATCGCATTGTATCGCATCGCCGCCTCATCCACACATCAATCCAACCCACCACATCCACCACCACCAGCCGCGCCGGCTCACAGGCACCAACCAACCACTACATCAACACTCTACACCATCACCTTACCATCCCGAATCTCCACCCCTGACCGCCAAAATGCAAGGCTTCAGTACGTCCCCCTCCCGTCCCCTCCCTCCCAAACCACCAACACCAACCTCTAACAATCCCTAGACATGGGCCGGTACATCCCCCCCGACCAAGAAGGTCTCACGAGCGCCAACGCACTCCACAAAAAACACCCCCTAGGAGCCCGTGCCCGCCATCTAAAAACCACCGGCGCGTTGATCGTGCGTTTCGAAATGCCCTTCGCGGTCTGGTGCACGACATGCAAACCCCACGAGACGATCATCGGGCAGGGCGTGCGGTTTAATGCCGAGAAAAAGAAAGTGGGGAATTATTACTCGACACCCGTGTATAGTTTCCGCATGAAGCATGCGGTTTGTGGTGGGTGGATTGAGATTAGGACGGATCCGAGGAATACGGAGTATTTGGTTGTGGAGGGGGGGAGGAGGAGGGATACCGGTGTTGGGACTGGGGTTGGGACTGGGGAGATTGTGTTGAGGGATAGGCTTGCGGGGGCTGCTGCGGGGAATGATGACCCGTTTGCCAAGTTGGAGGACAAAGTGGAGGATAAGAAGCGGGGGGAGTTGGAACGGGATCGTATACTGGAGTTGCAGGAGAGACAGGCGAGGGATTGGGAGGATCCGTATGAGAAGTCGAGGAGGTTGAGGAGGACGTTTCGCGTGGAGAGGAAGGGGTTGGAGAAGAAGGACGCCGAGAGGGAGGCGTTGAAGGATAAGTTGAGTCTTGGGATTGAGGTCGTTGATGAGATTGAGAGTGATCGGATCCGGGCTGGGTTGGTGGACTTTGGGGCTGAGGAGGGATTAGAGTTGAGGAAGGCTAGGATGAAGCCTTTGTTTGGCATGGGGGAGGGGAGGGCTGGGGCTGGTGCGAGGAAGGATGGGAGGAGGACCAAGGCTGAGGCGTTGGCCGAGGAGCGGAAAGCCATTTTTCGCAGTGAGTTGACGGGGAATACCCGCGCTGTGGTGGATCCGTTCTTGAGTAGTGATGGGAGTGAGTGGCGGCCGGAGGTTAAGAGGAGGAAGCTGGCCCCGGGGAGTAAATCGGGCGATGCGAAGGATGTTGGTGAGTCCCCTGCCACTGGCTCGGAGGGGGAGAAGTCAACCGGGGAGGCGACAGAGACACCACGTCCGATGGCTGGCTTAGTAGACTATACGTCGGATTCGGAGTGAATGTCTGCTGTGGGTTGTATGTTTACGAGGCGTTGATTTTATGATACGGATGATACCCAGGGCTTTGGAGTTATATGGCATAAATGCATGTCATGCTTTTATCGTTCACTCATGGATGAATGTAACTGATATCATGTAAGGGTATATGTACAGATAATGCTGCTCGAGCATGGCATTATTTAGCCCAAGGCGCCTTGGTCGTTACGTCCCCTCTGGGGTCGTTAACACCGGGAGCCGGCCCTGGCGGTGCGCTGGCCCATGGGGCTCTCGTAGGCGCCATCGGACCAGGCGGTAGCCGGGAGGTGTCGGGCAAAGCTGCTCCTCTGGTTGCGCCTCTTGCCGTGGCCCAGGGAGCGGCTGTTCCGCTTCCTGATGGGGGCCCGGCCTGAGACGTTGCCCATGGGGCTTTGGTTCCCGGTCCGGGTACTTGAGAAGGAACCTCGCTTGGTCGAGGCTGGGGTGCTGATGTCGTGTGGACCGTAGAGGGTGGTGGTACCGCATTCGGATCGCGATCCCAGCTGAACAGGGAGCCGAAAGGAAAGTGTTGCACCACGGGGAATTTCGACAGCACTTCTGCGTTGTACATCTTGATCATTCCCTGGGAGTTGTTAGTGTAAAATGTTGCACCCGCATTCCATTGCCAGTACCTTGTTGATCTTCGCCCAGCCAGTCTTGATGCCGGAAATATCGTAGAGCATCGGGCTATGCTCCCAGAAAGGTCCTTTCTTAACATCATAGATGAAGCCGATGGCAGAGAAATACAGGTTCCCCCTTCGTTCTCGCTCCACAATAGTCGCTTTTGCAACACCAGTTGGGTCAGGCGCATCAGGGAAAGAGCCTTCTTCTGGCACCCGGTCCGCCTCTGACAGAGCTGGCGCAAACTGTGCAGAGCCCAAGATGTACGGGATGAAAGAGTGATCATCTAATCCCCACACGCCATGAGAACCTGCTGGCTCCAGAGTGTACGTCTTGATGATGGTTCGCACTAGCTCAAGATACCTGTAGCAATCAGTGCCGAGCTCACAAAATGCTGCTGGGAATACGCACGGTTGAATCACACCCAAAACAATAGCTCTTTCTTCAACCCCCGAGGTGCTCTGAGGAAACCCATGCAGTTTCCAAATTCCAGCCAGGAAAGCCAGAAAGCTCAGCTCATGGCCGGTGCCGTAGTCTAGTCGTTGCGGGCTTCCCCAGCTCCCCAGGAAATATGCCTTAAGCTCCGCCTCCGCCGTCGGTCCGTCAGGGTTCGAGGATTTGCTCTGGAGGACCTCCGCTGAAAGACACTCCTCCAGAAGGCTCGACACGCGACTTTCTACAAGCTCATGCCATCTCCGAAAACTGATGTTTCCAAACCTACGCGGCCCTTTGTCAGGCAGTGCTTCCTCAAGAATCGCTTCGAGCTTGGATAGCAGCTGCTGGAGCTGACGAACTGGCGCGGAGTACTCCACCGCATCGGAGTTCAAGGGCCAGGTCTGGATGGACCCATCAGGCAGCTTGGCTGGAAACATGGAACGGTTGAGCTGGAGCAGAAACGTCATGATGTCCACATAGGCTTTGGAGCACAGAAATTCGGAGACATCGCCATGCTCGTGAATGCGTTTGGTGGGCTCGATGAAGGTATGCCCCGCAGCGACGTTGATGGTGGGCAAGACACGGACCGGAAGTCCGTCCGTTGCCATGGTAAAAGAATAATTGACAGCAGAAAACCAATGGGGATATACTGTATGGACCGTCGTAGAAACTATCGATGGGATGGTAGCTGAACGAGCAGCTTGTGGCCGGTGGTGGGATGTTGTGGCTCGGAATTCAAGGCGGGCGTTATCGATAACGAGTCGATGACGCCCGCCGATCACGGGAAATGCGCGATCTTCAACCTCGCTTTGTTGCCATGCAGCGCTAGCTCCCTACTGATCCCAGCCACGCGGCTGATAGCTGCTGTTGACAGGTCATGTATGTTCCCCTGGTGATTCAACTCGGTTGCCGTCGGTTGCTGATGTGCCCCTGAAGTTCATGGCTGTCCACAATGTCGGGCTCTCCGCGTCCTGTGCAGCGAAGGAGGAAGCGTGATTCAACCACGCAGGCATTGGATCATTTGAATGGCCTCATGAACACACACAAGCGCCCTGCCCCGGTAGACAGGCCTCATGCATCTACACCGCACCCCTCGCGTCGGTTTACGTACTCCGGCAGGCGAGATTCTCCTGACGATGCCAGTCAGCTTTCATCCCCAAAGACTCTACCATCGAAGCCCCGGCGTGTTCCCCCGACTGAACTGCTCACTCCTCGCCGGTCATTAAGGTTTTTGGAGCCACTTCCTGACGAATCTACCTCGGGTGGTAGCACGCGAAAATCACGACATCATGAAACCCCAGAGCTTAGACATGGAACCAGCGAACAATTGGAGGAGCCAAGTGAAGAGGAAGTCCCCGAGGAGACAGAGACCAGTGCCGGGGATGCCGCTCACATGGGTGGCCGACAAATGGGGTCTGGAAATCAACCCGATTCCTACGAGCCAAGCGACAATGAACGAGGCAGTGAAGATGAAGGCCCCCTACCGGGAAATGACGAAATGCTCGATGGGGAGGGGCTCAGATCGGACGTGGAGCTTTTTTCAGACGATGATAACCAACCAACTTTTATTCAGTCTAGGCCGCCCTCATCTGGTCATGAAACTCCTACTCGTTTGCAGTCCGGGAGACCGCAGGATGCCAAGAAAGGAATCAACTCCGAATCAACACAACCAGATGGTAATATTAGCAGCAAGAATGGGAAAGGTACACCTGAACAGCCCACCGATAGGCAGCATTCACACCCCAGTGGCTCTTCACCTACAAATCGAAGGCCGATAATTGCGGTGGAGATCACGAGGACAGAAGAATATTCTTCGTCTATATCTGTTACAACGGAGGGCCATCACTCTGGTGATATTTCAGTGGCTAATAATGCGCGGATATCGGACCAGGGCGCCAACATAGAAGACACTACGCTGGATGAGGATTCAACATTTCAACCTCCAGAAGAATCCTCATCTTCAGTGCCCTCTCCTGACCCTACCTCATCCGAGTCAGATTCTCAGCTTCACTCTGTCAAAACAACCCCAGAGGCCTCAAGTCCACCCAGGCATTCCAACAAACGGAAACGCGCAACTACCGATTATCGGGATGCAACAAGCCAAGTGAACATGGGACCTGGACGAGAATCATCCCGGGCACCTCGCGAGGCCAGCCCTCCGGTATCCCATAACAACCGAGTCAGGGGATACCAGCACTCTCATAGTCAAGAGGAACCCGAAAGTCACCATGCTACGCAATCTGCCCAGGAAGAGCCTGTTACACAAGAACCCATCAATCGAGAAGAACCCGCCCCCGAAGAGCCTACTGTCCAAGAGCAGGACCGTAAACCCGAACGTCTGGAGGAGAGATCATGGTTCAAGGAAGCTTCAAAACTCGATAATCAGGTCCTCAATTGGAAAAGGCTGACCCAGACGGCGCGCGCTCTAGAAAGCCGAGCTCGCCCCGGCCAAGCTGCTGACTTTGCGGGTATAAGACATGAGATCTCATGCTTAATCCAAGTTTATACGGACATAATTGATAACCTGAGGGATGGAACTGGGCCTTCCAATCATGATGTGCCTGCATGCGCAGTCTCTCTTAAGAAGATCACGATGCAGGGACGGGGCCACTTGGAAGACGTCTATAATCTCTCTACCGAAGGGAATCAGGACAGAGGCAGAGATCTCGTTGAGGGATTCGAGGGACATGTTGTTCCGCTTCTCGTGCAACTTATTCTGGTCTGTTTCCAGGCCTACCACGCGAGGAGCCGACTCTTTCCTGAGGCATACGATCACCTCCATCGTGCTTTGGAGGTGCTGCTAGGGCGCTGCGATCAAATCCACGGTCTGATCAAAGGAGGCTATGTGCACTGCTGCGCAGTCAGCCTGGGGGCCCGCCTGCCCTTGAAGCACCTCGTCAAATCTTTGGAGGGTCAGCGCTTGAAGATCGCAGAGTCTAACCGTAGAGAGCGCACAGAGCGCCCTATGATCAGAGAGGGGCGGCGGGAATGGACTGACGAGGAGGGACATGCTCTAGTGGAGGGTTTACAGCGTTTCCAAGGTAAGCTTTTTGCATCCGCATGGAGGGAGCTCCGATGCTCATAATCCGCACTTAGGTCCCAACCGGTATTATCAAATTTGCAGCTTCTACCCCGAGGGAATTGGCAAACGTGGAATGAGGGAGGTGCGCAGAGAAAGTGAGCGACTGTACAGCCGGATCTCACCCCAGATCCGGGAATCGGTGCGGACGGACCAGGGACGTCAGGAATGGGGATGGCTGCTGAAGGTGAGAGAGTAATGGATGCTTGATTTTTGTGTGTTCAGCGCAGCGCCAGCCGACGTGGCTGGATGTCAGATACCCTGTTTGTTTTGAGAGACTGTCGTATGAATGTTCCAATCAATGAGGTTGAAGTTTATAGAGCCGGAACCATGGAACGATGAATGGCATTGTTTATAGGGGGGGAAGACACGCGGAACGACCACAACAAACCATGGGATCCATCTGGGAGGGAGCGGAAAGGGAGTCAAACGCCCACGCCCACCGCCAGCAGCGGAAGACGAAGTGGTCTGAACGCGAGACATTATCGACGGTAGTGTGTGGGATGCGCCGAATAAATTGACCCGCCGGACTAAGGAGCGAGAGGCTTCCCAGGAGGGCGCCAGGTGACCTCCTGACGGCCGGCCGCCGGGCGGCAGGCGAATCACGGGCGGCCGCCCGCCAGACAGACTTTCCTGTCTGGTCCTGTACTGTCCTTTCCGCCTTTCCCCCTCCTCCCCGTTCTTCCTCTTCCCTCGCCTTCCTCCCTCCTCTTTCTCCCTCCCTATCTCTCTCTGTCTCTCTTACTCCCTTATCCCTGTATTGTTTCCTATTGTTCTCTTCTATTTACTTTGTAATTCTTTAATCCTTCTTGTGCCCCTCTTGCTACCTCTTTTAATCCGTCCGTTGTTGTCCTGGTTCCCACGGGCAGTTCCTGGTGAGTGACCCCAACTGTTTTGATCTGCACCTCCGGGGAAGAGAAGAACCATGCACCGTGCCTCAGACCCCCCTCCCCCTCAACCCTGCCCACCCCCCCTATATAGGAGCCCCCAAAGCTTCCGGGAATCAATCCCTGCATTCTCCTCTGCCATTGAGGGCGCCAACCACCGATGTGTTGCGTGATCAACTCCTTTGCGCGGTGGTCCGCGGAGCTGGGAGAAAAAAAGGAGACCCGCCTCGGCTATCCGTCGCAGCTCCCTCAACGGGGGAACAACCAGTGACACTTTTTTGGGGCGGGACTGCATCTTCTTGCCCCTTTTCCTGGACCTCTGCCTGCAGCTTTGGATTTTCTCGCGACGACTGTCCACCGCTTCCTTCGTCTATGTGATATCGCATGCTTCTTTGCTTTTGCTCTTCCGATCCGCTAACGTGGACGCTCTCAATTCGTTAGACTGCCTCGCTAAGGCTTGACCACAAAAAGTCTCTGAACCTTCCCCCGTCTACACGCCGACCGCACTCGAGTTTTCCCTCCCACACCATGGCGTCCACGGAGGAACCCGTCACCCCGATTGCCCCGCCTGAGGTAGAGCCGGAGATTGCGCCTCCCGCTACTCCGGTTGAATCGTCCATTATGCCCGGGGGCGAGGACCCCTTGACCAGCCCGGATGCTTCCAAGGACAAGGAGAACGCCAAAGCCTCTCCGGTCAAGAAGAGCCCGACCTCATCCACGACTCCTCGGCGCCCATTGTCGGGAACGACCACCACGAAGCGGCCCACTTCCATGTCCGGTCCTACCAAAACGACTTCTACCACACGCACCTCCACGACCAACGGCAGCACCCTGAACAAGCCGCCCGCCAGGCCCGCAACCACGACCACCATGCGCAAGCCCCTGGGGACTACAACAACCACCGCCACTCATCGATCCCGTGCGTCGGTCAGCAGCTCCGCAGATGAGAAGTCCCACCGGTCTGTGGCCAGCTCCGGCGACGAGAAGCGTGGCATCTCCAGTACAGCAGCCAAGCGGATGTCGCTGGTCGGTACTCCTGCCACCAGAGCCCCGGTGAAGCCCACTACTTCCACTCTGGACCGGCGCTCCAGCATTGCTGGCTCGACTACGGCAGAGAAGAGGACGTCCACCTCCCGGCCCAGCACAGCCTCCACAGTTAGGCCGCTGACCAAGCCCACCACCAGCACCTCGACCTCCCGTCCGACCACCTCTTCTTCCGCCACCGCGCGTACAACTACCAGGCCGACTTCCACGGTCACTAGGCCGGCGTCAACCATCTCCAAACGGTTGAGCACTGCCCCCAAGAGTGCCGAAGAAGACTCGGAGAAGCTGCAGTCGCTCCAGAACAAGCTCTCGGAAAGTGAGGCTACTGTGGCCAAGCTGAAGGAGGATTTGGACGCCGTCAATCTGAAACTGACCGAGTTGTCTCTCGCCCCGAACGATGGTTCTCAGGACGTTGACGAGGCCACCAAAGCGCTCCGGGAGCAGCATACGGCCGAGATTGAACAGTTGACAGCCAGTCATGAGGACCAACTGCAGGCGTTGCGTATCCAGCTCGAGGATGCCAAGGTGAAGCATAAGGAACTGGAGGAAAAGACCCTCAAAGAGTTGGACGACGCTGCCAAGTCGGCCGCTGCCCAGGGAGATGACCAGGCAGCTGCAGCCCTGGAAGAGCTGAAACAGTCGCACCAAGTCCAACTGGAAGCGCTTGAGAAGGACCTTGCAGAGCAGAAGGCGGCGGCTGCTGGATATGCCGAGCAAATTGACTCATTGAAGGCAGAGCTTGAATTGCAGAAGAGCCAGCTTACCGAGGCCACCACCAACCTGGAGAAGACGGTTACGAAGTTGGAAGATCTCCAGCGCGAGCTGAACGGCAGGGATCAGGTGGTTGAAAATCTGCACATGGAAATGGATCGGTTGAACCAATCCAAGCAGCAGGAAACCCGGGCCGCAGAGGAGGCCGCGAAGCGTGCCATTCTGGCCCTGGAGGACAAGGTAGCATCGCTGGAAGCCCAACTCGCCGACGCCGGTTCTGCCACCAACCAGGGCGCCGAGGAGACGACCGCACGCCTGGCTGAGAAAGACACGGAAATCGCCGCGCTCACGGAAGTGTTGGAGAAGGCACGGGGTGAACTTGAGCAGGCTCGCGAGGTCGCAGAGCACGAGCTCGGAGAGAAGACCAAGCAACTTGAGGCCGCCCATGAGGCTGCTATTGCTCAGCTCAAAGCTGACCACGAAGCAGCTCTTGCTCTGGCAGCGGAGAATGAGCTTGGTGGGAAAATCAAGGACCTCGAGGCCGCGCATGAGGAAGTTATTGCTAAGCTGAAAGCTGAGCATGAAGAGGCCCTGTCTTTGGCTGGGGAAGATAAGCTCAGTGAGAAGATCAAAGAGCTCGAGGCTGCCCACGAGGCCGTGATTGCTCAACTAAAGGCTGAACATGAAGAAGCACTTTCTTCAGCTGCTGAGCAGGGTCTTGGAGAGAAGGCCAAGGAGCTTGAAGCAGCTCATGAGACTGCCATTGCTCAACTCAAGGCCGAGCATGAAGAGGCAATCTCTGCCACAATCGCTCAGCTCAAGACTGAACATGAAGAGGCACTTTCTTCAGCTGCTGAGCAGGGTCTTGGAGAGAAGGTCAAGGAGCTTGAAGCAGTTCATGAGACTGCCATTGCTCAACTCAAGACTGAGCATGAAGAGGCACTCGCTTCGGCCGTTGACAGTAGGGTCGGCGAAAAGGTGAAGGAGGTTGAAGCAGCACACGAGGCCGCCATTGCTCAACTCAAGGCCGACCATGAACAGGCACTTTCTTCCGCTTCTGAGCACGACCTGGGTGAAAAGGTCAAGGAGCTTGAGGCAGCTCATGAGTCTGTCATTGCCCAGCTCAAGTCTGAGCACGAAGAGGCACTCTCTTCGGCTGGGGAGGACAAGCTCAGTGAACAGGTCAAGGAGCTGGAGGCAGCACATGAGGCTGCGATCGCTCAACTGAAGGCTGCGCATGAGGAGGCGCTAGCTGCCGCTGCGGCAACTCACGCACAGGAACTTGCCGCTGCCAAAGAGGTCGCCGAGTCGGCTGGCACCAATCACTCCGAGCAGCTTGAGGAGCTCCGTGCGAAGCTGGAGTCGGCCGAAGCTACCGCCGAAGAGGACAAGGAGGAGTTGATCGCCGAGCTCGACGCCGCCCACCAAGCGGAGCTGCATGCGCTCCAGCAGAGGCTGGAGGCCACGGAGCAGAATCTGACCGAGGCCCGACAGGCTCTGGAAGAAGGCAACAACTCTGCCCAGGACCTCGCCATTCAGGAGATCGAGTCACTCAAGGAAAAGGTCGGTGCTCTGGAGTCCCAGCTCTCGACGGGCCAGGGGGAGATCAAGTCTCTTCAGGATGAGATCCAGAGCAAGCAAGGACAGGCCGAGGCGCTGCAGCAGAGCCTCGACGCCTTTGAGGACAAGACCAAGGCCAAGGACGCTGAGCAGGAGAGCCAGCTCAAGTCTCTGGAGGAGAAGGCCGCCGTCGCCGGCAAGGAGCTCGAGGACAAGGTCAAGGAAGCCGCCGTGCTGGCCGAGCAGCACGCACAGGCCGTCGAGTCCCTCAAGGCCGAGCACGCCGTCCAGCTCGAGGAGGCCAAGACCAATGCGACTGGCTCGCACGAGCAGGCGCTCAGTGAACTCCAGGCCAAGTACGGTGACCTTTTGTCCCAGCACAGCGAGCAGACTGAGGCTCTTGAGGCCGAGCTCCGGGCCACCCTCCAGCGCCATGCCGAGGAGATCGCGCAGCACACTGAGACCCGTGCCAAGGAGATTGCCGAACTGCAACAGCAGCACGAGGAGACTCAGGCTCGGTTCCAGGTGGAGTTGCAGGCCAGCCAGACGTCCCGGGCCGCCGAGACGGATGCGGAGCACAGCAATGCCATTGAACAGCTCCTCACCATTCAAGAAGAGAAGCTCTCTAACCTCCGGGCCGATCTCGAGTCTACCAACCAGGCGAAGATCGACGAGCTTAAGAAGGCCCACGACGCAGCCCTCGCTCGGGTGCACGCACAGCTGGCTGAGGCTCACGCCGCCGCTCAGGATGTCTCCGTCCTTGAGAGTCTGAAGCTGACCATTGCCGACCTCGAGAAGAAACTGAACGAAGCGGAGCAATCTGCCGCCGAGTCCAAGGAGCTCGCTGGCAAGCACAATGCCGATCTTTCTACTATCTTGACTGAGAAGAACGAGTTAGAGCAGCAACATCAGGCCGTGGCCAACCGGGTGACGGAGCTCGAGAAGTCCCTCGCTGCTTCGGAGAGCGCCAAGACGGAGCTGGAAGCGGTCCTGCATCAACTGGCCGCGTCCAAGGACGAACTGTCGCAGCTGAAGAGCCAGCAGGAGACGATCACGGGCGAACTGCAGGCGTGCAAGACGGAGAACCGGGCGATGGCGGAGCGCCTCGACCAGGGCGAGCGGGACCTGAACAGCCAGATCGACAAGAACATGTCGCTCCTCAACCAGCTGGGCGAGGTGGACTCGTCGATCGCGGCCAACCGCAAGCGGGTGCGGGAGCTGGAGGCCGAAGTGGCGGCGTTGAAGGCCGAGAAGGACGCGCAGGGCGGATCGACGGGGCTGGAGGGCAGCCGCTGGGCCGGCGAGAAGGAAGAGGCCGTGGAAGGTGAGGATCTTGGCTCATCCATCCAGGGAACGGTGGGACTGCCCCGTTTATTTCCCAACTTTCATCCCTTGACCTGACATGGCCCGTTCCCTGACCCGGCATGGTTTACTGATTGGCGGTGTTTGCAGATGGCAAGTATTCAGGAGCAGCTTAAGCACATCCGGACGTCCAACGATGACTGGTATGATGAACACCGACGGTGAGTTAGGGACCCCGCTGTCTACCGCGCGCCTCATCGGCTGACCCGAGTGTCTCAGAATCCTGGGCGAACTGGCCGAGATGTCGCGCCGGGCGACGCCCAACCCGCCTAGTCAGTCGACGACGCCGCAGCCGGAGAGATCGAGCAGCGGATCGGACCATGGGGCGGATGACGGATCCTCGTGACGGTTGGATGTCCAGTGGTGAGGGCTGGAGGAGTGGATTTCCTTTGTTGAGTGGCCCCGCGTGAAGGTGTGCGCCGGGGCATTTTCCTTTGTTGTATCGGCCGTAGGCTGTATGTAATAAGATGCTCGGGATACCCCTGTCTGCGCGTTTCGTGTGATTGCAACCGACGGGTGCATTGACATCCCTTGCAGCCATTCCTGGGGATCCTATTGGGCTAGCGACGTTGCACGAATTTATTGATTTTATTTCTTGCTGTGGATGCAGTGCAGCATTGTCTGAGCCTAATCGTAGCCCTGCCTATTGTTCTCGGGGTTTGGCAGCCTCGCCCCCCCGCCGGCGCACCCGCGCCCACCCTGCCCGGATGGCTGTCCACCAGCTCCGCTGCTGTTGCTGCTGTTGCTGCTGCTGCTGCTGCTGCTCGCGCTTCCACCGGTCCTGGCGACGCTGCTGCAGTCTGGAGGCCCGTCGCGACTGTTCGTACCGGGCGGGCGTGAGAATCCTCGGGGGCGGAGAGATCCGCCGAGGACGCTCCAGCGAGGAATCATCCCGCTCATCCTGATCCTCCGCCGTCCGCAACCAATGTAAGATCTCCCTCCGATTCTCCCTCGAGGGGAGCGCCCTATCATCCTCCTCATCCTCTTCCTCATCCTCGTCCATTCCCATATCCATCTGTATCTCCCTCTGGACCCTTGTCCCCCCATTCAAGATATCATAGCTCGGTCCCTTCTCCTTCTCCTCCCTCTGAGACGTGGGTATATCTTGTGGTTCATCTTCCACCCCCGTATGCAAATAACTCTCGTCCGTTAGGCCCGAGGTGAAAGCCTCGCAGTACGCTGCGTACGAGCTCGTGAGTTCTTCTTCGGAGGTGCTTTGGGGTGCCAGGTGCGAGGTCGTTCGGGTTGTGGAGGTGGATAGTGAGTCGGTGTCTTTGGTCGTGGAGTTGAAGTTGAAGTTGAAGCTCGTGTTGAAGTTTAGATTGAATTGGTGGTTGAGGTTGAGGGGGAGGAGGGGGAGGGGGGTATGTGGTGGGTTTGGGGTTGGGGCTGGGGCGGTATCTGTGGTTGATTGGTATTGAGTTGGGGGAGCAGGAATTGTGAGGGTGGGTGTTTGTGTTTCTGCAGCGGTAGCGGTAGCGATAACTGGAGCTGGAGCTGGAGCTGTAATTGTAGGTGTAGGACCAGGTGTCTTGGAGCGGAATAATCCTCTTGCTTTTGCTGGGGTCGTGCTGCTGGTGGCGGATTGGGATAGATTCGGTGTGGATTTGGGTTTTGGTTTGGATTTTAGGGAAAGCCAGTGGCGGAGGGGGTGGGTAGTAGTATTGGTGGTGGTCTTATTCTTGTTCTTGGTGTTGGGGTTGCTTTGGGTGTTGGGGATGGAGATGGGGGCGAGGATGGAGCGTTTTTGGGTTGAGGACTGGTTGCTGGTCATGGTGGAGGGGGCGGTGGTGATAGTAGGATGCTGGAGGAGAGTTGCTGGTGATGGTGATGATGATGGTAGAGAGGTAGGAGCAATAGGATGGAGGATGTTGTGTTCAGCCATTCTCGTATGCTGCTGTAATGATACCGAGGAATCCGGACTCGAGTACGAAAGAACAATCAAGAGGAGAGAAGGATGGGTAAAGTGGAGGAAAATCCGTTGATCCACGACAAACAGCAAACAGCAAATGCAGGTTGGGCAGGGATGGCAGAGATATAAGGTGGCCGCTGCCAGATAAGCCGGTACCTTGCCTGCTCCCAACAATGTTGCATGGCCGCCAAATTAGACTCCTCCAGCCGGCATGCTGCACCCTTGCCTCCTCGCCTCCCAGGCACAATCCACACACAATGCGCAATGTTAATGTAGCATGAGAAGCCCGACCTCACATGCACATCAACCGGCTCTCCATGTGGGACAAGCGCGCTCTGTACGCTGCCAGTCTGTCGGACGGGCCACCGCGGCATCCAACTGGCGGCCCTCGTGGCGTGGCGGTTGTCACTGTGGCACGGTGG
This sequence comes from Aspergillus sclerotiicarbonarius CBS 121057, assembly GCA_003184635.1. Lineage (NCBI taxonomy): Eukaryota > Fungi > Ascomycota > Eurotiomycetes > Eurotiales > Aspergillaceae > Aspergillus > Aspergillus sclerotiicarbonarius. The sequence goes on along the minus strand of KZ826358.1, from coordinate 118,673 downwards.
CGGTGAGGATGGGGAAGGCGGGAATGTGCGTTTCATAGGGGCTATGTATCTAATGGGGGGAATAGTATACATCGGAGCAGATATCTGATCATCACAGAGACATGTACAGGTTCGCCGCATCACTCCGCTCCGCCATCCCGGCCCAATCCCCAACGTCCGACCTCGCGCATGGCTTCATCACCGCCCTCGACCAGCCGGCCGTCGGCGTTGGCCGGGTTGGCGCTGCCCAGGACGCCCGCGACGCAGCCCCAGCCGTTGCGCCCGCCGCCCCAGCGGAGCACCTCGTTCTTGTATCGCTCGCCCGCCTGGCGGTCCACCGCTGCCCGTCCGCTCTGGAACACGTCCTCCCAGAGCTTGTTGGCGATCGCCCGGTCGAAGATGTAGCTGTAGTACGTCGCCCCGTACCCGTGCAGGTGCCCGAAGAACCCTTGCCACGAGGTCGGCGGCTTGCTGTCTACCGGGTCCGGCAACGTCGAGTGTGCCGACGACACCTGGTGGTAGAGCGCCGTGCTGTCGATGGCCGCCTTCTCCGCCGGCAGCGAGTGGTACGCCTGGTCCACCAGCGCCATCAGGATCTGCGACTCGTTCTCCATCGCCCCGTAGATCGAGCCATGTGCGTTGCGGTCCTTCTCCATACTGCGCATCATGCCCTCCGACAGCGGCGCGTCCGTCTGCCAATGCCGAGCATACAGCGCCAGCACTTCGGGTGCCGTCGCGAATCGCTCCATCAGCACCGACGGCAGCTCCGCGAAGTCGGTCGCGCACCGCGTGCCCGAGATGGACTGCAGCCGGGTCTGCCCCAGGATCGAGTGCAACGCGTGGCCCATTTCGTGGAACAGCGTGCGCACACTGTGCTCGCTCAGCAGGGACGGGCGTCCCGCCCCCGTCGCCGGCGGCTCGGGGAAGTCGCACACCAGCGCGATCGTCGGCAGCTGACGCAGCGTCTTGGAGGCCCGGTCAATGGCCGTCGCCATGCCGTCGTTGGGGTGTGCCGACGCGTCCAGGGTGGTGGCGCACTCGGCCACCTCCTCGGCCGAGATCTCGCGTGCACACCGCAGCGTGTAGTGGGCCGGGTTCGGGTGCTTGTTGGGGCGCGAGAACAGGTCGCAGTAGATGACCGCAATGTGCCGGTCCGCCTCATCCACCACGTCCAATCGGCGTACGTCCGCGTTCCACGTCTCGCCCGCCGCCGTCTCCTGCGGCACCAGCCGCACCCCGTACAGCCGGTCGAACAGCCGCGACAGGCCCTGCATGACCGTGCCCAGCGAGAAGAACTCGGGGACGGCGCTCAGCTCCCGCGACCGGCGCGACTGCGAGTACTGCATGACCCGTTGGTGGACGTAATAGGCGTGGTCCCATGGCTGCACCGGGCCCGCAGAGCCTTTCATGCTCTGCAACTGGGCCAGCTCCTCCTGCACGTACGGCCGGTTGCTGCCCACCAACGATGTGAGGAAGTTGGCCACCGCCTCGGGGGTCTTGGCCATCTTGTCGCTCAGCGTCATGTGCGCGAAGCTCGCGTAGCCCGACAGCTGGGCCAGCTCGGCGCGCTTGGCCAGCAACTGCTCCAGGCGCTGGACCTGGCGCGCGCTGGATGTCCGGGTAGCAAGGTAGACGTCCCGCCGCACGGACTCGTCGTGAACGGACCGCAGCGCCAGGCGCGGGATCAGGCCCATGGTCGGCACGGACGCCGTCCGGTTCCACCGCTTGATCTGCTGCACGAGAATGGGGTCAAGCCCGCGCAGGCTGTTGGCGCCCACGACCACGTGCGATTTGGCCGGCTCGGCCCCGTTGACAAAGCTGTTGCCCAGGTGGCTGATGTCATTGGACAGGTTGACAAATCGCTGGCGCGCATGGGGGGGCATGTGGATGGCGGAGTTGGAGAAGTCCTTGATCAAGATCTGGGCGACGATCTTCTCCTCGTCGGACCAGCGGGCCGTAACCTCGGGATTGGCGGCGGCCTTTTTCAGCTGATCGTTGAGACCGGTGGTGGTGTTGAGGACGTTCATATACTCAAACATGAGGGCGTACGCCTGCGTCGCAGCCTCCTGCACGCGCGGATCGGGGTGGATGACGCGGATAAAGTCAGACAGGTCGATCACTCGACACAGCAGGTCACTGAGGCGGTCCAGGTCGCGGGCCATGTTCCGGTAGTCCTCCAGCGTCGAGCCGGCCAGCACCTTGGCGACGATGGCCTGGCATTTCTGCAGCGTGGTGGTCGCAAAGGTGCGGAAGCCGTCCGGACTGGTCAGGTATTGGTTCTGGACGAGGCCGGTGGGCTTGAGCTGGGCGGCACTGCGCTGGCTGAACTCGCGCCAGAAGGGCTGGCAGTCGAAGACACGGCGCAGGGTGTCGTCATCGGACTGCTTTTGGGCATCGTTCTTGGACGGTAGGTAGTCGAAGGCGGAGCGCTGGGCGGAGGAGGCCGCGGTTTCGAGAGAGCGGCGGGCTTGCAGCAGGCACGTCCGGCAGGTCCAAGGTCGGCGCCGCAGCGGCAGCAGCAGAGCTCCCATGGTGACGTTCAGGGGAGGGAGGTGGAGAGGGGGGAAGCTGACATGGGGGTCATATTACGATTAAGAGTAAAGAAGGAGAAGAAGAAGAGAAGAAGAAGAGAAGAAGAAGAGGAGGAGGAACGAGCGGGGTGGAGGAGAAGAAGAAGAGGACGAAACCGGACGAGAGGAGAGGAAGGAAGAGGAAGAAACAAAGCCGGACGGACGATGACGGAGGCTCCGCAGCAAACAAGCCAAAGTCACGAAAAAAAAGGCTTGGCGGCGACCTCGTCTCCGTCATCCTTCAACCTCTCCTCTCCCTTCTCCCCGTCACTTTCTCCCCCATTGGCCTCTTCCATCATGTCTTTCCGGCCAATGCTTAACCAGGTGAGTTCTGGCCCTCCGTTTCTTCGCTGTATGCTGTATTTCCGCTAACTCCCCTCAGCGGGCTGTGGCCCCCATCGCGGCCACTCTTCTGGCTGGCGGTATCACGCTCTATCCCCGGCGGACGGCCTTTGCAGAGGAGCCCCAGGACGCGGTACGATGTCCGATCCTTCGCTTCTGTCCTCCGCTCCGTCTAACCCGATGATCTCCTCTGCAGAAAAAACCCATCTACGATGACTTCCCGACCGAGATCCCGGCCGCTCCCAAGCCCGTTGTCCGCCCGGCGCCCACGCCGGTGTCCGCGCCTTTGTCTTTGTCTTCGTCTTCCTCCCCGACCCCCACCGACATCCTGACAGCCCAGGTCCGCCAGGCCCGGCTCTTCCTGTACCAGAACTCGCTGGCGGTGGAGACCTGCTTCAACAACTTCCTGTCGCGGGCCCTGCACATCGAGAACGCCTTCACCAACACCGTCGCCTCGCTGGCCCCGTCGGCCGAGTCCGGCGAACGTCTGCTCCCCGGTGGAGTGTACGTCGTCGTGGCGGCCATGGCCGGATCCATTGTGGCCCGGAACCGCGGTGTGATTCTGCGCACGGCGTCGCCGCTGGCGCTGGGCACGGTTGCGGCGTGGACCCTGCTGCCGGTGACGATGCGCAACGTGTCGGATCTGGTGTGGGAGTACGAGAAGCGGGTGCCGGCGGTTGCGGACACGCATCTGCAGGTGCGCAGCCAGGCAGAGCACCTCTGGTACACGGGAGTTGCACACAGCGGGATGGCGCGGGCGATGATGGAGGAGAAGATTGGAGATGCGCGGAAGAAGCTGGAGGAGGTGGTGAGCAAGGGACACTAGTGCTCATGGCCGTTGTGTGATTTAAGTTCTTGCATATGTACTTTAGTAGATGAGTCTACTGTGCAGCTAGATACGCTGATACATTATTCTTCCTCGGCAGCCTCCATGACTATCAACCTATTGATCATGACATCCATCATTATAAACATAATCCCATCATCATTAAGCTACCTCACCCATCAGCCCATCCTCTTTCCCCATCCCAATACCTCCATCCCCCCATTCATCCATCCATCCACACCTAATCCCCAAAACAATCTACTCCCCCTTCCCAGCAGACGACCCTGTCTCACTCTCCTGCTCAACATCCACCTTCTTGATCTTCTCCTCCACCCCCTCCTCACCCCCATCCATCCTCCTCCCCTCCATCTTCCTTCCCCCAACAAACATCATCACACAACTACCCACCCAACAACCCATTAGCCTTATCCTTATCCCCACCCCCAGCCCCAAAGGAAAACAAAGAAAAAAAAAACATACCTCAAAACCCCCACCCCCCAACCCACCCACCCCAGCACCAAGCCCGCAACCGCAACCCCATCCCCCCTATACACAAAATCCGCCTGTCCCTCATTCTCATCCAAATAAACCGTGACTCGGGGCCCCACCGAATCCCCGAAACTCACTTCCCCGGTGGCTAAGATCACAGTGAATGCGAGGACGCTGGCGGTTAGGAAGATCAGGCCTAGGAGAGTAACTCCTTTGAGAATCCAGGATGTGGATTTGGTAGATGTGGTAAGGGTGTGGATGAGGACGAAGAGATATGCAGCCGAGGTAAAGATCGTAGCGAAAATATGGTACGAGGTTGTGATTAGGATTGGATGGTTGTGGATATGCACTTTTTGGACTAGGGAGGTGAGGTGTCTGGCTTGGTGGAGGTAGGTGGTTAGGGTGTAGGTTGTTAGGATGAAGGAGGTGATTAGGAAGAGGGTTGTTAGGAAGGAGAGGAGGGGGGTTGGGGATGGCATTTTCTGTCAGATTGGGTTTGGTTTTATGTTTGGTGGATGAGTTAAGTAGAGAGGTAGGTAGGTATTGGGGTATATAGAAGAGGGGATGAGAATGGGATTTATAGGGTTATGTACTCCGTAGTATTTATTTATTTATTTAGTAATTAATGGTGAGATATGTGAGTTGGAGGTATATATACTAAGTAGTACTTCGGACTTATCTAATTGATAATAGTTATGCCAGACCAGACCAGGCCAGACCAGGCCATGCATGGGCTGATTAGATTCAAAGAATTGGGATTGTGTATCTGATCCTGGTGGTGGTGGTGTGCAGAACTCTACTACAGACTGGAGATGGGGATGGATGGGATGCACGCTAGGATGTTTTCAGGGGGACTTTGCGAGACCCCGAGATGAAGATGCGTGTGATTGGTCCATGGCTTCGTTGACAGCAGGACGAATTCTTAACTCCGCGGTCCAACGCCAATGAGGGCAGGACTGATTCCGCGGAGGGTTGTTATCAATCGTGCTGATTGATGGGCTGGTATCGTAGCGTGAAGAGTTTGTTGGTCAGGTGGGCAGGGTCCAATGTTGTGCAGAGTACTATCTATATGCAGTAAGCTTAGATGGAGGGGGCTAGATGGCTATCAGGACTGGATAGTAGCTTCTAGCTATTGGGTAATTGTGCAATTCCAACTGGTTTATATATACATGTTAGTGCAGAAGATGACTCACGGCAAGCTCAAGCTCAAGCTCAACACTGCACCCACTGCAGCTGCACCTCGTCCGGTTTCTTCACCTGCATCGTCAACTTGGGCACCGAATCATCTACCAGCGCCTTTAGCCGCGCCACCAATGCCTCCGCCGTCATCCCCTCCTGCGGCAACGGCTCACACCGCGCATGCCGGAACAGCGTCGCCATTGTCGCGACAAACTCTACTTGGGACATTTTCATGCCCGGGCACACGCGGGGCCCCCCGGACCACGGCAGGAACGTGCCCTTGGGCGGCACCACGGTCTGGCCCGCCTCGTCTAGCCACCGCGCGGGCCGGAATTCGTCCACATCAGCGCCCCAGATGTCCGCGTCGGCATGGATGCTCTGCTGCGAGATAAACACGTTCATCGGGGGCGACAGCACGTGGATGCCGTTGCCGTCGGCCACCTGCTGGGTCGTGGCCACAGAGCGCGTGGTGTGCGAGACGGGCGAGACGAGGCGCAGGGTTTCGAGCTGGTCATGTCAGTACCCCACTGTCAAAAGAGAATCACTATGATCAACGTACCATGACAGCCAGCACGCGCGGGCATCGGGAAAACACTTCGTATCCCCAGTTCGAGCCATCGCCATCCAGATTGCGCAGCTCTTCACGCATCCAGTCCTGCCACTGTGGGTACATGGCCAGGAACATCACAGCGTACCCCATCGTGTTGGCTGTGGTGTCAAACCCGGCACCTGTAAACACCCACAGATTGCCGCTAATCTCGGAATCGCTCAGGAACAAAGTCGAGGAAGAGCGCTCCTTGCCGGGGTCCGTGAACTGGACCAGCAGGTCCATAAGATTCATTCGCTGCTTGGGCGACTCGCCTGACTTGGCATTCCGTTCCTGGTCCAAGATCTCCTTGATATACTGCGGCACATTTGCCATCTGGCGGCCGAGCAAGCGCAGATATTTGGGCATGAAGGGCATCATTTTCAACGCGTTCGGTATCAGGGCCGCCTCGAGGAACCGATCCGTCACCATGGCAATCGTCTTGAAGTACGACACTCTGGCACCCTGCCAGTCCTGTCCCAGGGTCGACATAAAGTCCGGCGACCAGGGCTGGTTCTGCCCGTAGCCGGCTTGCCCCAGGACGTTGATGGCCACGCTACGGAGCCCGCTCAGCGTCTCGCTGCCGGGATGCTGCAGGAGGTAGCCGAGCATGGAATGTGCCTGACGACTAGTCTCATTCCACACCGTGTCCATGATGGCTTCATTGAGGTTGGGGGCGATGATTCGCCGCATGCGGGTCCAATCCTCACCGTTGGATTGCAGGAGGGTAGGCCCGAAGAAGCCGATGAATTGGGCCACGACAGGGGGCATGACAAAGTCTTTGCGTCGTTGCAAGACGGCGCTGGCAACCATCGGGTCGGCTACCCTGCATCGTGAATCAGACTAAGAGGCTACCAGCAGACCGGGTCGGGCCACGTACCAGAGCGAGCATCCATCGGGCGAGACGACGGCGTAGGTCTTGCCGAGCCGGCGATGCACCTCATTCTTGTGGCGAAACTCCCACCCATTGATGAGGATGTCGAGATGTTCGTAGAGCCATCGGGGCAGATATCGCCTGAATTGAGGCTGGAAGGTCGGGCCTACGATCTGCCAGACAATATGCTCGGTGAACACAGGGGTCAAGAACAGGGGAAACCCGCTGCGACGACCGATGATGTAGAACCGAACAAAGGAGAGGGCCTTGTAGAGGAGGTAGAACCCGACCAGGGCGGCCAGGATGGTCCCCAGGGTAAGCTCCATGCTGGACTGGTTGATGGAGCAGGAGAGAGGGGAGGAGCTGTCATAAATCTAGTCACCGCGCGACGACAAAACCGGCATCGTCAGCACATGCCGGCATTGCCCCAGCCGGGCCTGGAGCTAAACTAGGGCTTATGAAGGTGGGCAATGGGACAGGAGCCCGGTGGATGCGAATCCTGGCGCCGTTTTGGTTTGTTGTCGCGAGGCTGAGGATCGCATCTCATTTCCACCGCTGTATCGGTGTCGAGAGGGAAGGAATTGAACAGCACGTCAACCAAGGACATGCCCCGAAAAGTCGAAGATGTGTTCGTCATCCATGATGCACTATGAATCGTAGTAGGACCTCATTTCACAAAACGCAGATGGCTGTAGCTACCAGACCAATGGTGAGCCGTGGATTATGATAGGAAGAGACTAACGATCAGCCGCGCCTAGCGTGTTTGGAGAATGATCCACTCCATCCTCTTAACTCGCACCAACGACCATTGCATCCATCTAGTCCACTAACCCATCGTAACTCCGGAATCTCATGATACTGTACAACTAAGGGTTCACTCGTGCAGCCCTACGCAGCCCCCGGCGCCGGACTCGCCGAGCTGGGCGGCGACCGCACCCCAGCCTTAGGCGGAGGCGGCAGCGGCGTTCCCCTCCGGGACGGCGCATAATCCTGTTCTTTGCTCTTCTGCTCTCCCTCCGCGAAGTAGTCGTCGAATGACGCAGTGTTGCCGCTCGCTGTGTGACGCGCCTTATGCCGCCGTCCCGCGGGCGAATGGCTCGCCGGTGATGCTGCCAGGTTCCGTGGAGGCCCGGACAAGGGCGGAGGCGAGGTCATGTTGGCTGGGACAAGAAAATGCCCAGACGGCGGAGGTGCCTGGCCCATCGCTTCCATGACAGGCGCGGAGGTACCGTCCTCCCGTGTCTCGAAGACCACCTCGCCGGGGCCCTCGACTTCCTCGCCCAGCCCAACCGGTAACCGGTGTAGAGCTCCGTATCCCAGCTCGGCTCCCAGAGCACCCTCCCCTCCCCAGCCCCGCGTGGGCACCAGCTCAACCTTGCGCACCACGTCAAACTCGCTGTTGTAAACCCACAGAACCAACGTGCGGTTCAAGTGGTCCTCGACAAGCTCTCCCAACGCCGATTCACCGCGTAACGTCCCGCTGGGCGTTCCAATAATGTAGTCCGAGTGTGGAAGCAAGCCGGCACGGTAAGCCGGACTGAGCGGGGAAGGGATCGTGAGAACGTGCCAGATGTGTTGGGTGGAGGATAGGGGGGCCAGTTGTAGCGCCAGGCCCAGACTAGGGTTGGATGCAGGGACGGGGATGGAAACGGTGTGTGTTTTTTGACCCTGGATAGCAATGTTAGCATCTTCCGTGATTACTGGGATGGAGTCATGCCTTTGCACTCCAAACTTCAAAAGTCACGCTGGATCCCGCGCAATTGCGCACTTCCGTAGCGAACAGGTTTGGGTCAGGGTCCTCCTGGCAGAGTCAGTTTAGCTCGTGTCCTCAGACTTCTCAGCATCTAATGCGATCCACTTACTACTAACCGGCCATTAATGCCGACAATGAAATCAAACCAGGGCTCCAGCGGCAGCTCGGCATCCTTGTTGCGGAGGACCTGGAACCCAAACGAGTTATCGCTGGTGTTCTGAGTCCGGGTCTGCTGGACAGGCTCGGCGTCCAAGCCGATGAAGCGATTCAGGGCCCCGAACATGTCTGCCGCGTGAGGAGGGATTTGGGGAGTTGGTGTCGATTGGGCACTGCGGAGTAAAGCAGATCGCAACGTGGAGATGCCCAGGCGGCGGTCCTGCAAACACGGCAAACATCGCTATCGCTTATCGGGATTGCTTTTATCGCCGCGTTCTTTACAGTACCTGCAGCCTCCAGCTACAGAGCGATCGGTTTGCAATTTCGCTTTTCCTTCGTCATGGCGCGAGATCCTAACGCAGAGGTTGCACCTCCGGAGGTGCATCACTACCACGACATTAGCAAAGTGCCCTGGGACATTCAGAAGTACTTTGCTCTTGCATCATCGAGTTGGAATTAAAACGACTAACGCCGGAACAGCTACTGGGCGCAACGATACAAGATCTTCTCCAAATATGACGAGGGCGTGTGGCTAACAGATGATGCCTGGTTTGGCGTCACGCCAGAACCCGTGGCCAAGTGAGTACTGGATCGCATGCTGCCAACTGCATCTGGAACTAACACAATGTCCAGCAAGATAGCCGAACACATGGCCAACTCCGCACCCGCCGGACGTAGTATCCTGGTGGACGCATTTGCCGGCGCCGGTGGAAACTCCATTGCTTTTGCGCTATCGGGCAAGTGGAAGCGCGTCTACGCTATCGAGAAGAACCCCGCCGTGTTGCAGTGCGCAAAGCATAATGCCAAGATCTACGGTGTGGCAGACAAGATCACCTGGTTCGAGGGGGATTGCTTCGAGATCATCAAGAGTCAACTCAAGGACTTGGCTCCGTACAGCGTTCTGTTCGCCAGCCCACCCTGGGGCGGTATGGAATTCCTCCTCCCTCCTTGCATCCTGTTGTCTCGCTGACACGACTTTAGGGCCCGGATATCGCTCCGACACCGTGTTCAACCTGAGTACCATGGAACCTTACTCCCTCGCAACACTATACAATGAGTATTCTCTCTTCACAGAGCACATGGTGCTCTTTCTCCCACGGACGTCTGACGTGAAGCAAATGGCCAAGGTGGTCAAGGATGGCAAGAAGGCAACGGTTATGCATTACTGCATGGAAGGCGCAAGCAAAGCGTTGTGTGTCTACTATGGCGGGTTTGATCTCCAATAATTGCTTTTGTTTTTTTTATTTTTCTGCCAGGAGCTTATTTGAACTTCATCCGAAAGCGCCAGATGCCATTCAATGTATAATAATATGATTACTATGGTTCAGGAATACCCTACTACATCTACCACCATAACTCTGCAGTATGACATCAATCACATCTGGCTATTAAAAATAGTTCACGAGCTCCAAGCACTGTATACTGGAAGATGCCGATTTCTCGTAGGATCCTGCATCTGTGTGTAGGAGTCGTCCTACGAAGGCTGGAACCTGTCTCCTCCTGTATACATGAGCTTGAATTTAAATGGTCAGACTGTCCACTCTGACTACCAGGCATAGTACGCCTGCAGATTTGAGAAGTTCCGACTTGGTTCAAAGTTTCTGGGTTGTGATGACGGAAATATATATCTATGCCCCGGTCTCGGTGTAGGGAGCTTCTACATTCTCAACGATAGCTACTTCTAGATGTCCATAAGTTCATACAACTAAGGCAGGGTGCAACCAAAAGCGTCACGCTTGCGAATAAAGAAATAAAGATCACCTGGGAGAATAAACAGCCTGATACCTCCTCTGTTGACTGTGATAGCAGAATCCAACTAACCCGTCCCGGCTAGTGTGAGCAACGGTTCCGCGGTATTGCGTATTTGGTCTGTCCCGCCGCCCGGACTCCCGCCGCAGCGATGGTCGAGCCTGGAAGTCGGCCATCTCCACGCAAGCTCATTAAGCTACGCTTGTCTGCATGTTCGGCCGTTGAAGTCTCTGGCAGACACGCTGGCCTCGATGCGCCCTCACGTGTGACCCCTTCTCACTCACCTCGCGTCCCAACCGGATACCCCACCTCTTCGCCCTGTCCCTCGCATCCTGATATCCATTCGCTTTCCGAGTTCACGTTCACCTCACCCAAAATGCCTCACGCGACAGAACCCCCGGCGCCCGATGCCGAGGACGCAGCCTTCGAGAATGTGATGCGACAGATGAACGGCCCCTTAGGGGACGGGGCCATCTCGTTCGACTTTTTGTCACGAGACCTGGAGCCCGGAGAAAAGGCCGACGACGCGGTGGACTACGAAGATTTCGACGATGACGAACTGCCCGAAGAAGAGGAGCGAACCGGCCCTCCTGCTGAAAATGGAGTGGAAGAACCCGATGATGCGGATAAAGGCTTGTTCGAAGCAGATGAGGAAGATCTTTTCGGAGGTCGGGAGGACGAGATGACCCAGCAAGCGCCGCGCGATGATGACCTGGACGACCTGTTTGGCGATGGACCTTCGTCGCCGGGACCCGACCAAGCCGACCCGACACGAGACCTGTTTTTCGAGGAGGAAGATGAGAAGCCCCCCGAGGTACCAGAGCCGGTCGAACCCCCGCCGACACAGCCCGAACCCGTGCCGATGGACGAAGAGGAGGACGTACCCCTGCAGGAGGATGAAGCGATGAGCCAGACGGCCGAGGAAATGGACCCGGCATCTCTGCGCGCCTGGAAGCTTCAGCAAGCCCTGTTTGCCATGTCGTCTTACGGCCCCGAGAACGTGCCCGCACCACCGGAGAATGCCGAGGAGCTCTTGCAATCGTTGTTCCCCATGTTCGACAAGAACGCCCTTCCGCGCTTCCTCGAGTTGATTCCACACAAAAAGGCCTTTTTCCTAGGCAAGCAGCCTCTCAAGCCCCCGAAGCCTGTTATTCCGAGCAAGGTGAATATTGAACTCGGCCATGACCAAGAGCGGTCATTCAAGTCCGGCGGTCAGGCGTTTAAACGCTCGCTAGAGGCGGAGCATTCGGGTGTTGTGACTATTCTGGAGGTCGCCCAGGAAGAGGAAAAAGAGATCAAGGAAGAATTCGACCAGGACACCGACACGGATGAGGTGCTCCCCGGGGGAATCACCCATCACGACCTCCGTGTTGTTTGTGCCGATTGGGATGTGAAGGATGACATCTCCATAATGGATATGGACGAGCCAGAAGTCAATGACGCAGAGTCCGGGGAGGACGATTGGCTCATGGAAACTACTCGTCCGGCTAAGAAACGGAAGCTCGGAAGGGACCCGCTGGAGATCGTTGCCCTGTCGCATATTGATGTGCCGGTGATTGACGACCCTCAACAGGCCACGTCGCGCATTGCTCAGAAGGTCACCGTAGACATGAACGATCCTCATATTCTCCTGGATGAGCGGGGGCCGGAGTCTGCTGCACAGAAGCCCAAGGCACTGGGTGCTCTCAACCGGGACGAATTGGATGCCAGTGTCACGAAACGCCTAACATCGCGTTACAACATCTCGAACGACCAGGCGTACGATATGCTCAAACAAAATCACCAGAACAAGGTCCGGAGCACTCTGGGCAATGTTACTCTCGAGCACAGTATGCCCGCCCTGCGTCTGCAATGGCCTTACTACAGAACCGAGCTGGCCAAGGCCGAAGCGCGCTCCTTCCACCGCCCAGCTCTCTCGTTCAGGCCAGGGCAGACGTGTTGGTTCAAAAACACCGCGCACATCAAGCGCAAGCACCAGAGAGGCAAGGACGTCAAGACGCTCTACGATTCTACAAAATCCCTGTCTCTGGCCGACAACTCCAACGTGCTGCTCGTCGAATACTCAGAAGAGGTTCCGCTCATGCTGTCCAACTTTGGCATGTCGAACCGGATCATCAATTACTACCGGAGAAAAAGCATGGAGGATCCCACTCGCCCCAAGGCCGAAATTGGGGAAACCGCTGTTCTTCTCCCTCAGGACAAGAGTCCCTTCTCTATCTTTGGACACGTGGACCCCGGCGAAGTGACTCCTGCGATTTCCAACTCCATGTATCGCGCCCCGTTGTTCGCGCACGAAGCCAAAAACACCGACTTCTTGATCGTGCGTAGCAGTACTGGCTCGGGTGGCAGTGATTATTACATTCGGAACATTGAGAATCTGTTTGTCGCCGGACAGCAGTTCCCGTCCGTGGATGTTCCTGGTCCCCATTCCCGGAAGGTCACCACGGTGGCCAAGAACCGCATGAAGATGCTGGTGTACCGCCTATTGAAGAAGAGCCCGGACCTTCGGCTCTCTATCAGCGATGTCACCGCGCACATACCGGGCACTAGCGATATGCAAAACCGACAAAAGGTCAAGGATTTCCTCCAACACGACAAAGACTCCAAGTACTGGGTGCCGATGGAGCCTGTGCCGGAGCAGGATGTGATCCGCGCGTGGGTCCAACCCGAGGACGTCTGTCTTTTGGAGTCTATGCAAGTCGGCCAGCAGCACCTGCATGACACGGGTTTCGGCAACGATGCCGAGACCGGAGGGGACGACGACGCCGACGAGGAAGGGGAGAGCTTTGAACAACAAATGGCGCCCTGGAAGGCGACCCGCAATTTCCTCCAGGCATCGCAGGGCAAAGCAATGCTCAAGCTGCACGGAGAAGGTGACCCCACGGGGCGCGGGGAGGGCTTCAGTTTCATCAAGACCTCCATGAAGGGTGGGTTCAAGGCGGTTGGCGAAAGTGTGGAAGACAAGCTCGATGCCCAGCGACTCAAGGAGCTTGGCGGCCACAGTTACAACGTTGCCCGGCAGCAGAAGTCCTACGAAACGTCCATCCGACGCATCTGGGATTCACAGAAAGCCAGTCTGTCGTCCACTGTTGAGCATTCAGACGACGAGAGTGACATCGACCGCGAGGAAGAGGAGGAATTCGGCAAGCCAACCCCCCGATCCGAAGCGCCCACGCCGGCTCCTTTCCGCCGTGACGACGAGACAACCAGTCAGTTCAGCAAGATAAGCATGCCCGATCAGAGAGGTAAGGTCTTGCGCATCGTGCGGACGTTCAAAGACGAGAGGGGCGAGCTTTACCAGAAAGAATCTATGGTCTGGGACCCACGCGTCATCCGCCACTACATGCAACATCGGCATCGGGTGGAGGCTCTCACCACCAAGTAAGTGCCCAACTCGCACTCCAGCTCGGACGAAACTAACCACGCCAGACTCGACTGCCTCCAACCAACCGGCGACAAGGAAATCGACGCCCGCAACAAGAAGCTGTATGTCCCCACCCCACGCACTACTACTAACCTCCATCGCCCCCTGCCCCCAAACACCAAGCCCCCATCTAACCCCCACCAGCCTCGAAGCAGAACTCAGTCGTCTCAACCGCAACAAGGAACGCCGCTTCGCCCGCGAGAAGCAGAAAGGCGCCGCCCGCGCATCGGCCGGAGATTCGCCCGCCGACGGCGGTTCAGGCAAGTCGGCCGGCACGCAACGCAAATGCGCCAACTGTGGCCAGGTGGGCCACATCAAGACCAACAAAAAGTGCGTATATTACAACTCAGACTTCCTTGGATTCCCCTCCAACCCTTCCGAATTCGCCCCCTCGTTCTTTTCCTCCTCCCCCGTAGCCCCCACCGGACCTGCCCCTCAGGTCGGACCCCAGACCATGACCCAGGAACAGCACCCGAAACATAACCCCGAAGAGGAACCCGAAGAGGAATAATCCCATCCATTCCCTTTACCCACAAGCAGTCCCCCACTGCATGGACCCCACCCCAACCCCAACCCCAGGACCCAGCAACACAAAACAACTCAAACCAAATCAAACCAGACAGGCCAAGAAACCAAAAAAACACACACGAACCAACATGCTAATTCATCCATCAACTCTCCCACAGACTCTGTCCCCTTCTCAACGGCACCATGAAACCCGAAGACCGAGTCAGCGATTCCGCCTTCGCCATGGGCGCTCCTCCTGCTCTGTGATTTTGACTGGAGCCTCGATATTATCTATTTATATCGATACCATCGCATCCTTTTACCCCCCGAAGAGTCCACTCCACTTACGCACCTTCTACTTCTTCTTCTTCTCTCGTCGTGATACCCCCCCTTCTTATCTCTCTTGCCTATCTATTTGACTGACCTACCTCCTTACCCTCCTTCCTACCGACCGACCGACCGATTCACCTATACCTCCGTACCTACCTAACCCTTGAATCGGATGCTTCGATCGGTGTGTGCATTAGATTCTTTTCTTTTCTTTCCAGTCTATAGGTTCCATAGTTTGTTCATCGTGCAGTCTTGGACTGAATGGTTATTGGGAGTTACAGGCAGGAGTTGGTGGAATGCGTTTGACGAAGCCTGCGCCATGGACCTTGAATATGACCTCTTTCCCCTTTGCCCATGAGTCTAGGCGTTGCAGCGAGAAAGATCATATGCATTTGTCCAGCAACATTATCAATAATATCTTCTAGGGGGCAGCTGTGTTCAGTAGCAATAGGACCTACGGGCCCGGATAAGACTACCATAAGAATGATAGCCAAGGATACATCATGAAGAATACTGTATGCCTCAGAACAAAGGAACGGAAACCAGTGGAGAGCCAGACAGGCTCCCTATCCATACAAGTCCGACAGGTGTCCTCGCCCCAGCAGCGCCCGCCCCCGGTCCGGGGCCAGGGCCATCGCAACCGCCTGGGGCCGACGATAGGTATATCCCAGAAATGCTCCTTTTTTGCGCATCTCCAACACCGTCATCCTCACTTTCCTGTCCCGTAGAAGCTTATCTCGCGGCCGCTTCTTGTCCTTCCCTTTTCGGCGGTTTTTCACGAGGGGCTTGCTTCCGGGGATCAGCACTTGATTGATATCCTGATATCGGGGTGGATCGCCCTTCTCTCGTTCGCGCTCTCCTCGCTCTCCTGCCTCGCTGTATTCGTCGATAGGGTCTGCATCTGACACCGCGGAGAAATCCTCGGGGTCATGGTCGTATCCAGCGTCATCAAAGTACCGGGTATCCTCCCAGCTCTTGACTTTGGGGATAAATGGGGGTATCGATTGGTGGATCTCGTTCCAGCTGACACAGCGAAAGAACGAATGGTTCTTGATATCTGTCGCATCATTGGGGTAGACGTAGAACCCGCGGTAATTCCTGTTGCGAGGGTCCATGTTGTAGAAAGGGTGCTTGGACGCTAACCGGAAGGTGATGGAGTCGTTTACTCGATATTTGCTGGAGGACAACCGATGTTCCTTCTCCTGAAGAAGATAGTTTATCAGGTCGATTGCTTCGGCCGAGACTTCCTTGTCTGACGGCCGGTTCGTTGGAAATTGTAGCGTCTGGCTGTGATGCTTTGGCCTTGTCAGCTGCATCTGCACTGGAACAATATACAGGGGACACTTACATGGATCTTCAACTTCGTTTTCTGCCGATCATCCGATGCAAAAGGGGTGAAGCCATAGAGACACTGGTTCTTCTGTCAACGATTGCGGCGTCGCTCAGACTGGGCTTCTTACTTCGTACAGGATAATGCCCACACTCCACCAGTCGCATCGCCCGTCATACAGCTCGCCACGAACCACCTCAGGGGCCATGTATTGATTGGTCCCAACGACACTCCCTGCCAACCGCCGTTTCTGTGTCCGGTCACGCCATCCGAGAAGGCCAACTGTGGGTGGTGTCCAGCTGGTGTCATTGACCTTATCGTTGTCGGCTGTTCGAGAAGACTCCTCGGCCGCCCTTTTCGCCTCTTTCTGGTCCAGAGCGTCACCATCAACCTGAATCCCGAGCCGTTTGAGAAGGGAGTAACGGTGGTCATTATAATAGACTTGGTCGTGTGCCCAGTGCCCATCGAAGGCCAGGCCAAAGTCGGATATCTTCAAGTGGCCAGAGGCCGAGATGAGGAAGTTGTCTGGTTTAACGTCGCGATGAATCCAGCATAGCCGATGGGCCTCTTCGACACACAGAATCATCTCGGCAATGTACCACCTTGCGACCGTCTCGGGTAAGATATTTCGACGCATCAGCAGGCCTAGAAAATCACCGCCCACCATATAGTCCATGATGAGATAGAGGTGGTTAATATCTTGGAAGCTTGCGATCAAGGGTACAATCCAACGAGACTTGGCCGACGCAACCAAAAAATCCCTCTCAGCCCGCAAGTGACCTTCCTGACTGTTGCGAATCATCGCCGACTTACGAATGACTTTCATAGCGAAGACATCCTTCTTCACGCCGGTCATCATCTTCCGACGGTTGCTCTTCGTCCCGTCTATAGCAGACCGCAGAGAATCCAGCGCATGTGCCTTCACACTGGTTGCCTCATTCCTCCAGCGTAAGAGCTTGTCTTCGGAGCAGCTATCATAATCGTTCTCGACTCCCCTCCTTTCCTTGACTAGGCGCACGACCCCAAAACTCCCCCTACCTAGCACTTTGATCACTTCAAACCCAGCAAGAGACACGGGCTCATGATGACTACCACCGCCATGAGATCGACTCTTGAGGACTCGACATTGCCGTAGGTAGTGCCGCTCCTGGGTAATCCAGTTGTCCCATATGCTGGCTCTTTCTTCGGGACTCAGCGGTAATCCATACATATACTGCTCAAGCTCCTGCCGACGCTGGGAACGAGGATCCGCACCGCAAAAAACCGTGTTAAAATACGTCTCGAAGAAGACTTTGGCATTGGTAGCGGCCTCCACTGTGACAACGGAGGGTGATGTTACTGACGACGCCTCGGTCGATATGCAATGTTCCCCAGCCTCTTGGATTGGGCAAGACACATCCTTTTCGTTTTTAACTGAACTACTAAGAGCCTGCTTCGAACTCCCAGAGGGATCTTCCGATGTGGGAGGGGTCGACTGCGTGCCCAATGGAGACCCGCTGTCTCCTGGCGATGTCGAGGGATCCGAGCTGTCATTGGCGCTGTCGCCCTGTTTGTTGAGGGGACCATGCAAGGGGACTGGGAATTGAACAGCCTGGATATTGGGCGGCGAACGAAGGTGCGAGCGACGAATGACAGTTGGATTACCGAATGTCGTGGACAGCTTGGTGGAAACAATGCTGGTGAGTGCTGCCGGCGTTGACTGGCTCCTTTTCACCCCTGCTGCCGGCCTGCTCTGTCGTTCACGAGTATAGGATCTTTGTGACTTCGATGTGGCCTCTGATTCCTGTGATGTCCCATCCCTCAAGCTGCTATGGGTGATGCAGGTTGACAGAGGCCCGGGATGTACCTTATCTGGGTTGATAGCCGTACTGTTAGAGGTGACTCTGTTCTCGGTTCGAAAGGAATGGAATGACTGCGACGGATTGCTGTCGCTGGACCGCTTCCGAGGGACGGCGGTCTCTCGAGTTGTCACTGCCTTGAGCACTAGGTCCCCAGTCAGCAGGGCGTGTGGATTCTTTAACACAACCATGGTCCTACCACCGCCAGGGCCGCGAAGACCCAGTAAGGATAAGATCCGCGAGCTTCTTTGCCTGATGCGCTCCCGGATGCCGTTGCTTTTGTGATGGGCTGCTTGATATTCCTCGTCCAGCCCGTCCGACATGGTCGAATCACAGGCAGACAGCGCAAGCCTGCCCTCAGCAAGAGGGCTGGGGTCAGGCAGTAATCTAGAGGGAGTTATGGACCTTGTTTCATTCGGGGAATGGGCAAGCATCTCGGTGATGGTTGACAATGGAGAGACAGGGTGAGCCGGCCCTGTGAACCATGCGCTTTATGGAGGGGTTGTTAACGACCGAGGGGATGGTATGAATGAAAGATCGAGAAGAGCGAGATATTCTCTACAGAGCACTCTCTGATCCATATGCTTCATGGTGTCGATCAAGTGGGGGGCTGAGGAATGAACGACGGGGGGGACACGAGAGAAGGTTGGTCGAGGGTGAAGACGGTGCGGAAGGACTTCCTGGAGCGGCAGGCACGATGGAAGAAAGGCACGAACCGCAGTTCAACCGAGATGACTACAATATATTTACAAGATATCTACGACATATCTACGAAAGATCTACGAGGAAACAAGGTGAACGGCTCCAAACTGAATGGATCAAACCAAAGCCACTTTTCATTAGACAAAGATACTTGGATCGCTTGCAATATCCTCATCCCTGCCAATGCATCGGAAGGCTGTGCAAGAGAAAAACAAGTCGGATATCACAGGACTCATGTCAGATTGGAAACCCCCCGGAACACCGTTTAAACAAAACAAAATGGAGGAACTATGCAATTAGTTGGCGGATGTGTCCGGGCAACGAGCGACGCGGCACACCCATCTATTTAATCTCGAGAAGCTTGACGTCGAAGATCAGCTTCGAGTTGCCGGGGATGCCGGGAAGAGCGCGCTTGCCGTAGGCCAGGTGAGGGGGGATGCTGATGCGGCGCTCACCACCGACGGCCATGCCGGCGACACCGATGTCCCAGCCCTTGATGACCTCGCCCTTGCCGAGCTTGAAGGTGAAAGGCTTGCCCTTCTTGTTGGCTGCAACGATTCTGTTAGTCGGCAGATTCTTCGACACAACGGAGCAGGTCAGGACTTACCATCGAAAACCTTGCCATCCTCGAGCTTGCCAATGTAGCGCATGGCAACGGTGTTGCCAGCCTTGGCAGCAACGCCCTGGCCGAGCTTCTTGTCGTCGATCTTGACGCCCTTGATCTCCTTGACACCGAGGGTGCCGGTGGTTTTCTCAGCGGGCTTCTGGGTGGAACCAGTAGGGCCCTGCTCGAGGTTCTTGGCGAACTGGACCTTCTTGGCCTCCTTACCCTCCTTGGCTTCCTTGGCCTCCTTGGCCTCCTTGGCCTCCTTCTTCTCCTCGACGGGGGCGGCCTCGCCGTTGTTCTTCTTGAGCTTCTTCTGCTGCTTCTTGCTCAGGGCCGGCTCACCATTGGCGGCAGGCTTGGGCTCCTCGGCCTCGGCAGCACGCTTCTTGTTGGCCTTGGACTGCACAAGCTTGGGGGCCTCCTCCTCCTCGCTGTCGACCTCGGTGATGCGGGGGTCTTCCAGGTCGTCCAGGTCATCGCTCTCGTCGTCCTCGCCCATCAGCTCGTCGAGGTCCAGCTCATCCTCATCGGGGGAGAGGTCGTAGTCCTCCTCGTCGGACTCCTCATCGTGGTCGTGGTCGTGGTCGTGATCATCGATGGGCATGACGTAGTTTCCGGTCAAGTAGATGGTGTGGGTACCGGTCACCTTGAAGAACACGCGCTCATCGTCGGCGACGGTGATGTCCAGAGGCTGCTGGCAGTTCTACATGGGGGGTTAGATCTCAGATATGGACGGAGGGGATCCAGTAGAAACGTACCTTCTCAGGGTCCAGGGTACAGATGACGGTCTCGTCCAGCTCCAGACCCTCATCGGAATCGACATCCGACTCGTCATCGGTAGCGGGGCCCTTGCCCTTGATCAGCTTGGAGATGGCGGCCTTCAGGTCGAACTCGCCCTCCTCGTCATCCTCCTCGTCGTCCTCGTCCATGGCATCCTCGAGCTCCTTGCGAGCAGCCGCCAGCTTGAGCTTGCGGGCCTTCTCCTTGTCGCTGGGACCGCCGTTGACCTCCTCCTCATCGGAGTCCTCCTCATCGGAGTCGTCTTCCCAGTCCTCATCGTCCTCCTCGTCCTCGAGGTCAAGACCGGGAGGGGCGCGCACGAGCTTCAGGGTAGCACGGGGGCGCTTGTTGGAGTCGAAACCGTCCTCGTACACGGGGGCCTCATCGGGGTCAATGGCAGCCATGCTGACACGGAACTGTCGCAGACGATTAGCAGATTGATTTTTAGCAAGGAGAGATCTAGCTACTGACCATGGCAGCAGCCTGAGGAGGGACCGCGGGGATCAAGGCTCCGCCAGCGGGAACCCGGAGGGCATAGACAGCAACGGGAGTAACTCCTCCGGACATGGTGAATGAATCAAAGTATCTGAGGAAAAAAAGGTAAAGATGGGAAAAAAAGCCAACGAGAGGATGGCCAGGAGACGCAGGTAAAGAAAGAAAGGTCGTCTACCCGAATCAAGCGCGGAAGAACGAGAAAGCAGCAGAAGGGGAGAGAAGGGGAGAGAGGCAGAGGGAAAAGTTTTGAGCTGCGGATGGATGATGGCAACCGAACCCAATTCGACGGCAACGGCTTTTTTCTGACTTTTTTCTGCCGCCAATCAGCAGCTTCCCCCCGGGCGGATCTGCCGCTGCTCACCGCTGCGGGTCCTTCCGCATCACGTGCGCTCGTGGCTTTCCGCGTCTCATCCATTCGCCGCCTCCTCGTCCTCCTCCTCCTCCCGCAACAGGCTTCTTCCATCCGAACTCTTACCAGGTAGTTGGAGGGTCGACATCTCGTCCCCCTACCATGTGCCTACCCCTGGCCCCTCATGGGCTCGCTGTTAGACCAGAACTCCAGCGCGGTGCGCAAGCGCATCCAGAATCGTGAGTGGACCCCGTGCCGTGGCGGTGGCATACCGCCTTCCGCCAACG
This sequence comes from Aspergillus sclerotiicarbonarius CBS 121057, assembly GCA_003184635.1. Classification (NCBI taxonomy): domain Eukaryota; kingdom Fungi; phylum Ascomycota; class Eurotiomycetes; order Eurotiales; family Aspergillaceae; genus Aspergillus; species Aspergillus sclerotiicarbonarius. The sequence continues at coordinate 97,521 of KZ826358.1, read as the reverse complement.
TGCTGACAGCGGGTCTCCAGACCACTTCGATGACGAGGACGGCGAGGAATACGACGCCTCCGCCTTTGGGGGGTTCGGCGATTATATGCGCCGCAAGAAGCTCAAGCTACAGAACCTGGATGCTGAAATACGCTCCTCTGCCACCGACTGCCCGCCCATCTTTCGCGGGGTCGTTGCGCACGTCAATGGCTACACCCAACCATCTCTGCAGGACCTCCACCGCCTCATCGTGAGCCATGGCGGTGGGTTCCTGCAGTATCTCAACGGAAAAACCGACGCGACGCACATTATTGCCAGTGCATTGACCCCCAAGAAGCGCGAAGAGTTTCGACGCTATCGGATCGTCAAACCGGCATGGGTAGTCGAAAGCGTCAAGGCTGGTCGGATGCTGCCGTGGGACGCATTTCGTGTCCTCGACGAGGGCCAATCCCAAAAGGTGCTCAAGTTCGACGACGGACGGATGGTCAGCCAGACAAACAGTCCGAAATCCGGCTACCGCGAACAGACCGATTCCAGCTGGTATACTTCCCAACTTCAGACAGCCTCCGTGGACAGAGCGGAATTGCAACGATCTCCTTTGCAAGACCCCGAAATGCCTGGAATCGCAGACCAACTGCCTAGTGGAAGTACACAGTCAGACTATGGCGAGTTTCCAAGCTTTGTGTCTCTGGATGAGACGAGCAAGACACCAAACACACCATCTCCGCAGAATGGAGTTCCTCCCGGGACGCCACCGGATAAAGAGTCACCATTGGAGCGTGAGGATGTCGGAACTGATACCAATCTACGCGAGCCAGTGGGTGGCCAACTTGATGTGGCCCCAGCACCGCTGCCGCTTTTGCATGAATCTATACCTGCTAAATTGGATATGACCTCCGAGGAATACAACGCGCAGCTGCTGTCGGACCCGCGCATGAGAAACTCCAGTACTGCGAATCCAGAATTCATCCAACAGTTCTACAGTGAGTCTCGACTACATCACCTGTCGACATGGAAAGCCGACCTCAAAGCCCAGCTGCAGTCTGCCGCCAAAGAAAAGTTGCAGTCTCAGCTCAAGCGGAGGAAGCCTGTTCCTGGAGCACGGCGGTACATCATGCACGTGGACTTTGACTGCTTCTTTGCAGCGGTATCGACCTTGAAGCGCCCGGAGCTGCAGGGGAAACCTGTCGCAGTCGCACACGGCACCGGTTCGGGATCGGAGATCGCCAGTTGCAACTATGAGGCACGTGCACATGGGGTCAAAAACGGCATGTGGATGAAAGGAGCATTGCAGGCCTGCCCGGAGCTGAAGGTGGTGCCCTATGACTTTCCTGCGTACGAAGATGCCAGCCGGAAGTTCTACGGTGCCATTCTTTCTGTGGGTGGCATAGTTCAGAGTGTCAGCATTGATGAGGCTCTGGTGGACATTACCATGCAATGTCTCGAGGCTGGAGGCTCGGATGGCCGAGGTATCTCGGAGGAGTCTCTGTATCGGGAACAGGCCAAAGCCGATGAGATTGCGGAAGATCTACGGGCGACAGTGAAAAGGGAAACTGACTGCGCAGTCTCCGTGGGAATCGGAGGCAATATTCTCCTAGCAAAGGTTGCTCTACGGGAAGCGAAACCCGCTGGTTTATTTCAGCTAAAGCCCAATGCTGTCCTTGACTTCATTGGAAACCTTACTGTTCAGGATCTCCCAGGTGTTGGTTACAGTTTGGGAACGAAGCTGGAAGAATCAGGTATTAAATTTGTCAAAGACGCCCGGGATCTGTCTCGTGAGAGGCTCACTACGAGCCTGGGCCCTAAGACCGGCGTCAAGATCTGGGAGTACTCGCGTGGTATCGATCGGACCGAAGTGGGCAACGAAGTGCTCCGCAAGTCGGTTTCTGCGGAAGTCAATTGGGGTATTCGCTTCGTGAATCAGACGCAAGCCGATGATTTTGTGCGGTCTTTGTGCCAGGAACTGCATCGTAGATTGGTCGAGAATCTGGTAAGAGGCAAACAGTTGACTCTCAAGGTTATGCGGAGATCTCTCGACGCACCGTTAGAGCCAGTGAAGCATCTGGGACATGGAAAGTGCGATGTGTTCAACAAGAGTGTTGTCCTCGGCGTTGCCACCGACGCGACCGATATTCTGGGTAAAGAGGCTGTCGCTATGCTGAGAAGCATGGGTATATCGCCTGGAGACTTGAGAGGCCTGGGCGTTCAGATGACAAAACTTGAGCATCTCCAGTCGGGCTCTCCTGGAAAGTCCAGCCAGCAACAGCTCAACTTCAAGGCGTCCCCGGTGCGCAGAAGCATCGAGCGCAACGATGCTGACGTCCTTGACAGTCCGCGCAAAGGAGAGACCGAGTCGGTGAGGCCCGTTCCTTCGTTCAGTGACAGTGGCAAGCCACTCAATACATCGGGGACTCAATTTATCTTGCCCTCTCAAACCGACCCTACCGTCGTTGCAGAGCTTCCAAATGACATTCGGTCGCGGCTTATCGCCCAGGGGAAACCTCGACGCGATTCGCGCTCCGTGTCTCCATGCCCTCCAAGTCGCACCCGAGCACCTGCGCGTGCGGAACTTCCGCCCCAGTCGCAGCTCGACCCGGACACATTGGCAGCTCTGCCCGAGGATGTGCGTGCAGAGATTCTGGAATATTATAGTCGACCCTCCGCGAGCCCGGGTCCGCAGCAGACGCAGCCCACGCCATCTCCTGGCCCTGCTCTCGCCCCGCCTTCCGGGCCCTCCTCTTCGGGATCCCTGCTGATTCGGAAACCCACGAGCCCTCCCAAGAAGCGACGTGGGCGGCCAAGCACGAAGTCGGTAGGAAATCCGGCATTCAAGCAGGCCCGATTCGTCTTGCCAAGAGCCACTGCTTCGGCTTCAACAACCCACGAGCGTCAATCGCCGGCCCCCGAACAGACCGACGTCTCAGCCGAATTCCTCGCCGCCCTCCCAGAGGACATCCGTCGCGAGGTGCTCGAGGAACAACGAAGGGCAAAGATGCTCCAGCGCCCAAGCGTCAACCCTCCGGCGCAGAGGCCCGCTCAGCCCAGACCCTCTGCCCCGGCTCCAGCGCAAGAAAAGCGACTGGTCCTGCCCCCACTCCCAGAGAGGCCAACATTCACCTCCCAGAAGCTCTCCAACATATCCGACCTGCGGGATGCGATTAGTTCCTGGCACACAGCGTTCAGCAGCGACGGCCCTATCGAAGAAGACGTGATCTCCCTTGGCCGGTATCTGAAGCGCGTGATCGTGGACGAGAAAGACATGGACAAGGCAGTGTCGGTTCTCAAATGGCTCATGTGGCTGATTGATGACGAGCAGACCGAAAATGCGTCGGATGCGTTCACGACGCCGGACCCGAGTGGCAAGACGGGCAGCAGCTCCCAGAGCGCGGTGACCTGGGAGGCTGCAATCAGGACGCTGCGGGAGAGTGTCGACGAGGGGTGCGCGGAGCGAGGGCTGCCTCTTGTTGATTTGTCTTGATGTATATATTGTTTTCTACTAGTTGGAGCTGGCCCGTATTAGCATTGGATAAGCCATGACGATTGGTTACTCAGCTTGGACATACTAATGATACTCCTATATGTGATGCTTTGTTCATCATTCATCTGATCCAAATAAAACCAATCCCAAATATACTCGCATCATTCCATCATAGACACATCCGAAATTCTTCATACCACATCACATATATCCACCCCAAAACATCATATATATATCCAGATCATCCCTACCACTTCCTCTCCTCAACCACCCACCAATTTGAAATACTAACACCCAGCCACAAATCCACATCCTACCCAACCCCCCATATAGATAAAACCCCCAAAATAATTAAACCCACGCAACCCCCCTAAACCACCCCACCATCCTCCCCACCAACTCGGCATCCAACCCCTTCACACCCTCCAACCCCAATGCCCTCTCCCTCGCCTTCTCAGTCACAAACTCCAGCCCTTTAAAGGGCCTAACACCCGCGTATTTCCCCTCCCAGAAAGAGACCAACTTGACAGGCGGGTTCGCTTTCGGATCAGGAACGTCCCGGACGCGAGAAATCCATTCGCTGGGTTCGAGTTCGGTGAATTGGAGACCGGCGGTGCGGAGAGCAGGGAGGAGGTCGGTTGTCCAGTGGAAGGGGTGGGGGTTTGCGATGTTGTAGACTTCTACCTTGTTAGGGGGTTCGTTTTCTTTGGTGGGGGGTGTGGGTGTGGAGGAAAGGAGGAGAATGTCTACGACAGCTCCGCCTACGATGTCGACGGGTAACCAGCGCATCGATTCGTCTAGTTTTGGTAATGCGCCGACTGTTACGGAGGATTGGATCATGAGGGGGATGGCTTCGGTGGCGTTCCAGATGCCGTGCTGGGTGTCGCCGATGATTTGGCCGATGCGGAGGATGCGGGTTGTTAGGGAGGGGGATTGGGATGCGGCGTTGGCGCAGATGTGTTCGGCGATGAGTTTGAGTTGGGCGTAGCCCATGTTTTGGGCGGCGGTGAGGGTGTCGGGGACGGATTCGGGGATTGGGGTGGTTGGGGAGTTGACGACGCTGCTGATGGAGGAGCAGAAGTTGAAGGTGGCGGGGGTGGGGCGGTGGGTTTTGAGGGCGAGAGTGAGGAGGTTGAGGAGGGTTGGGAGGGTGTCGTGGGCGAGACTGGTGAGGTGGAGGTTGAAGTTGACGGGCCAGGCGCAGTGGATGATGTCGGTGGTTTCGGTGAGGAGGGTGGTGTAGGTGGCTTGGGGGAGGGAGAGGGTCGGATGGGAGAGGGAGGGGGAAGGGAGGGCGATGAGTTTCGCTTTGGAGGTGCTGGGGAGGGATGTGTATAGGTGGCGGGTGTGGAGGGCATCGTGGAGCCGTCGGTAGGCTTCGATGGGGGAGGAGGCGCGGATGAGGCAGTAGACCTTGTGGACGGAGAGGTGTAGGGAGAGTTGGTGGGCAAGGTGGCTGCCCAGGGAGCCGGTGGCGCCGGTGAGGACCTGGAAGGGTTAGTGAGTGGGTGGAGGTAGAGGGGGGGAGGGCTTACGATGTATCGGCCGGGGAGGGAGTTGGGACGGGGGATGTGCGGTTCGAAGTGACTGAACTGGTCGATGAGGGCGCGCATCTGGTCGATGAGGGCGCGCATCTGGTCGTGGATGGGTTCGGAGTCTGCTGGGAGGCTGCCGGTCTGGAGGGCGTCCAGGTAGCGGGCGAGCGAAGCGATGGTGGGCTGTTCGAAGGCGATGTTGAGTCCCAGCTGGTGGCCGTGGGTGTCGAGGGTTTGGACGAGGATGGAGCGCAGCTGGCTGGCCTGCAGGGAATCCATGCCCAGCGAGAAGAAGTCGGCGTCGTCGGTCAGGAGACCCTGGTCTTTGAGAGGTAGGACCTGGAGGAGCTGCTGCTTAAGGAAGACTCTCAGCTCGGGCTCGGACAGGACCAGGGTGCCGGTCATGGCGTCCGCGGCTGCGTAGCTCTCTTCGATCACAGAGTGGAAGGTCTTGTAGAAGGCTTGCCGAATGATGGTGCCTTTGTCGGTGCGAGGGTAGGGCGTATCTGCGGGCAAGACGCGGACCATGCTCTTGGAGAGCTGTCCGAATGCAGGCAGCGACTCGTGGGCCTTCTCGACGGCGGGCCAGATGCTGTCGATGATCTCCTCATCAGAGAGAGACTCGGTGCCAGGGGCACAGATCACGGCCAGCCCGATGTGGGCTTTGCCTGCTCCGAACGCAATGGATTCGGCAACGGTGCTGCTTTGTCGGACCCGTCCTTCCAGATCGAGCGGATTGACTTTCTCACCGTTGACCAGAACAATTGTGTCGTCTAGACGGGCATAGTACTTGTATGCCTCCATTGTGGGGTGTTTGACGAACAGGTCCTTTGTGGCATAGGAGCCATCCGGCCGGTTGGTCATGACCTTAGAGGGCCAGCCATCCAGACACACGAGCTCGAGCACTCCAGGGAAGCGCTCCTCGAATCGCAGGAACTTCTTGACGGTTTCAGACGGACGGAGCCAGTCCCACCCTTTATCGTCTCGAGGTCTGCTGGACATCATCAACTGACCGGTTTCGGTGCTGTATGGGATTAGCAGAGTCAATGGTCAGGGGCTTAGGACGCATGCTTACGATCCGTAGTGGCTGATGAGGTGAACGCCATTCTCCACAAGCAGGTTTCCCAGCGAGTCTGGGCATGCAGACCCCCCGAACATCACAGCCTTGAACTTGGCAAGAGCAGATATGCCCTCTTGTGTCTCAGCAAGCAGCTTGAGAGCGTACGGGACGCCGTAGAAGATCTCAAAATCGTTAGCGCCCATAATGTCTAGCAGGTATTGTCTCGTGAGCGGAAGATTGGTGTTATAAAGGTGCAGTTGTTTGCAGGCGTGGATTGTCCGAAACAGACAACTGATCCCATGGTTGTGATACAGCGGCAGGGTGACGAATCCTGACATGTTCATGTGTCCTGAGTAGTTCTTCAAGGCAGCGGCTTGGGTATGGAAGATAGGCTTTGGAAGCCCAGTCGAGCCACTGGAGTGAATGATCCATGCAATATGCTTGGACTCGACTGCTGGATCCAGATACGGGACAAGGTTCGTGTCGATATCCTCCGTGATGGGATAGTGATAGCTTTCTTCGGTTGGTATCTCGTCAATGATGAGATCGGGCACCCGCTTCTTGATATCCAAGGCGGTGTCTCGGAAAGAGCTGTGGATGAGAATGTGTCTTGACTCTGTTCTCTCCAACAGCGACACGTAGGCATCCACGGAGATACGCGTCGACAGGAGCAGTCCGCTGTGACCAAGTTTTGCAAGAGAAAGCAGCATCACAAGGTAGTTGAGATCTGACGGTCCCAGCAGAGCGATGACTTTGGGAGTCTCTGCTGATGATGTCCGGGGAGGAATGCGATCTGCTATCACCTTGGAGACGCGAAAGGCAAAGACATCCAGCTGATGAAGAGGGTAGTCCACATACTCGATGCCGGTCTGGGGGTAAGATATGATAGGCTGTGAAGATCCCAGTGATGCACGTTGGCGAACAAGCTCATCAATTGTCAAGGGCTCTTTTTGAGACTCTGAAAGCAGGATATGATCTCCTTTGGAAAGAGGCTCATGTAGAGTTGGTGGCTGCGGAGGAATTGTAGACAGCATCTTGGGTAGTAGTTCGGTAGGTGTTACTTCATAAAATGGATGGTTAATGAGTTGTGTTGATCTGGAGTAGTGTAACGAGTGACGAGGAATAAGCCTTTAATATGTCTTCACTCTCAGCCTTGACTGGCTGGATGTTCCATGCAGTGACGGTGGAATCGGATGCCTCGACGGAGGGTGCGGAAATGCTGGTGGAGCTCGGATATTTATCCGACGAATCGTCTCTTTGGATGAGCACGGGAATCATGTGTATTATTCTTGACATGGCCTTACCACGCGCCGAGACCCTCAGAAAACATCCTTGCACCAACTGAGCAACCGAAAATGATGTAGCCGATGCCAGAGTGCCGTGGCCCATCCCCGCTATTGCAGCTGGCTCTAGGGGCTGATTACAACGCATAGGGTTCTGATGCCGTGCCTACTGTTCCAAGTATCCAGGACAACATGCCAAGGGCGCATTGATGCTCCCTTAAACGCTGATCAATGGAATAGTGAAGATTGAATCATTGTCAAAGACCGAGTGTCGAAGGGTCACCGGGCAAATTTGTAAACGCCTTCGCAGACAAATTAGCATAGTGACCATGTAGACTAAGGCTATAAACTCACCCAAGAGTCTAACTGTGTCCACCAGACCGATCCCTCTAGGTTGTCAATGAGGCCGATATCACCATCAGGCCCAAACGGTTGGAGGTCCGTAGCTTGTAGGGCGTCTGAATAATTGAACGGAATATCTAGAGGAATCGGGGGATACATATTAGATGGACTGAATTGCTGCGGTTCTACTACTGGGTCCTGGTTCGTGCTAAACCTGGCCCGGGCCTGCTGGGATGGATCAGTAGAGCCGGTGTGCGGACCCATCTGCCGATGGACTTCCTTGCGTAGTTCCTCGAGAATTATACTATAGCGCCGACTGGGACAATTCTTGCGGGTGGCCTCTGCAAGGTGTTGCTGGCACGTCTCCGCAAGCCGGAAGAGCGAGCTCAGGCGATCGACGTCTTCAGAGCCCGGCGACGATGTCTCCAGGTCAGATGATCGATGCTGTTGGATGGTATATATGTAAGCCACAGTGATAGCACAGAAGCAGACATAGTGGGTGAACCAGAATGACTGAATCAAGACGCTCCGTTTGGCCAGGTCATCCACCAATCCCATCACTTCCTGGGCGGCTTGAACACATTTGCGCACATGGCTAGACACCACCGGATGCGGGACCTGTGGTCGCCTTCTTAGATCCGAAAAGTCATTCAAAAGGAATGATCTAGTTGCATGGATGACGGCGTGCGAGTATGCTAGTTGCAGAACCTGACTTTGCCTACAGAGGGGTGGGATAAGGCTAGTCGCGCGAACACCGTTGAAAAGTGGCGGTGCAGTAGCTTTCCATTGCTCCAGCTCGGAAGTGAGTCGAACAGCCGTCTCCAGGGGCGGACTCCGTGAAGAAGGATTCACAGTGTAGAGCTGCCGAGAAATATCACCAAGGATTCGACCAAGCCTACATCATCAGTCTCAGCACCAATAAAGGAGAAGGGAACACACTTGAAGTGCAGAATAGATGCAATCATCATGCAATCGGCGGAACCGGTTCTTTGTGCGGGGTCCTCTTGTAGCATGTCTTCATCATTCACCTCGTCCGGAAGATCTTGGTCAATGTCTTCGTCATGTAGCAACCGCGGCCTACCGAACATGACGCTCAGATACCTATCCAGCATATAGGCGCTCCAGAGGATGCGCTTACGGAGCTCCCGTTCTAAATAGGTATTCCCTCCCCTGGGAAGCTTGCCTGGGAATTTTCGGTGCAGGCCCAGGGCTGTCACGAGCTGGAGAGCGGTTCCAAATGAATACCAGCACTCGTTGGCCCTGGAGGTGGATAGCAGATAGAGGCACTGACCTAACCTCGCCTGGACTGTTTCCAGTCGGGGAGGTCCGGACTCCAAAGAAGTCATGTATTTGGAGGCCGCATACCACTGCTCGCTGGAATGGCTCAGCATACTAAGCATGATAGTATGGAACGTAGGGCTTACCTTCTACACCACCCGTCTACCGGATTGCCAGGCTTCTGCTCCTCATAGAGAGTACTCACGGCAAATATCATGAGGATGATGGCTGTTCTCACCACCATCGGGCCTGTTGGGAGGTTTGCGGAGGAGATGTGATTTGCGTACACCTGTCGGAGCCATTCCTCTACACTTCCTCGATGTAAAAAGCGATACGTGACCATGGAAAAGTCAAAGTAGATGTCTACCAGCTCTTGTGCTGTGCTGAATGGAGGAAGGGTGAAGACCACCTCGCGATAGTCCGAGTAAGGCTTATCGCCAAACATGAACACGGACGTGTTCTTGGGGGAGGGCTCATTCTCCAGGCGATCAGGGATGGCATGCACTTCATCCTGATGCAAGCGGCGCCAGACGCGGTTGAGAAAAGATACCCCCGATGCCGGCCCCAGATAGTTGCCTTCCAAGTCGGTCACGGCAGGGTCGGGAGAATTGCGTTGAGAGACTTCATTCCGACGTGTGTTTACACCCACTCTTGGAGACTGCCGCGCCAGGCCTCTATCGGTCGGAGTGGCTCTTTTGGCCTGAGGACCCCCGTCGTAGTTGGTGTCCGTCATGGACGATGGAGCGGGGAGGGGCTCCGGAGGCAACCCCCGCGAGTAAGCCGCATTATACTCGCACGGCAGCGCTAGTCTTGTGCACCGGACGCAGGGAAGAGTTCCTGTGCAGCGGGTCTTCTTTTCCTTGCAGTGGTCGCAGGCTCTGGTAATCTTCTGGCGAGGTCCATTTGGCTGCTTGGCTGGGGAGTCCGACGCCCTTCTCGGGCGCTTTGCGGGGATTGAGCCATCGGTGCTGGTGGATCGACGTCGACGGTCGGAGGCCATGGCCAGGGACCGCGAGCTGTCCACCCTGGCAGCCAAGGTTGCGGCCATGGATTCGATGACTCACGGATGGCCTTGCTCCGCAGTTGAGACATGGACAGCGAAGGGGCCTGGTTCTTTTCCGGGCGTTGGAACGGAGCCTCCACGCGATCAGCCGACCGAAGCGTGGGATCTCAGGATTTAAAGAGGAGAAGTTTCCGAGAGATGAAGTCGAGCGTCGAGGCCGACAGAAAGCGAGCTGCTGATGCGGGGTCGGCCCCGGCACGGCTCCACCGCGGAGACATCGGGGCGGGTTGTACCTAACAACTAACAACTATTGGGACTAGTACTCCTACTTTTGCCAATACTTCTCCAGCAACTCCCTCACCGTCAGAGTCTGAATATCCGGAAACCGCTCATTCAATGCCCCCTCCCTCGCAATCCGTGAACTCCCATCCGCCGTGAACAGCTCAAAAATCGCCATGAACCACTGGAACGCCTTTCGCGGGAAATGCTGATACAGCGCCCGATGACCGGGCAACTCGGTGATCTCAAACTGCTGCAGTTTCTCCATGCTATCATGGTGGATGGTGAATTTCGTCCCTGCAGCCAGATTAGCCGAAACCTCCAGGTCACATCGAATATATAGAGGGATCGTTAATCCCTACCCTGAATGCTTTCTGCCAGACCGACGAACTCATTCCAGGTGAGCTCGTCCCCCACTACGCGACTTTCCTCGGGCCAGTCCTCCAGGTCCAGTGCTGCGACCACAAACCGTGCAAGGTCAAACGTGTATGTGAATGTCACCGGGACGTTGCCGTCGCCGGGGATCGCGGCGACATGGCTCACCAAATCGAGGACGAAGACGTTAGGTTTCAGATACGATCGGAGAGTGGAGGGACCGAAGTAATCGAGGAAGATCCCGTTGACGAAGATGGTCCATTGGAGGCGGGAGGCACGCAGGACTTCAATGGCTTTGAAGTAATCTTTGAGTTGGGGGAGGACTTTCAGGCTCCTGCATTGGTTAGTGGTCAGTTTGTTTGTGGGAGACAGCTATATAGCGATAAGAGTACCTTTCTGGATAAGGTATTGCATATCCACTGGGAATGAATCGTTGCGTTGTTTTAGATTGGATGGCCGCTTCGATGAGGTTGAGCTGAGATGTGGCAAGGGAGTGGCCCTCGACAGCGAATGCGGAGATCACGGTGTGGATTTGATTGGTTTCGAGCGTGGAGGCGAGTTCAGGGATATTGGTGTAGTCCACGGTGAGGGTGTTGGGGGAGGAACTCGAAGGCTAAGAAGGGGTCAGAGAGTGAAGGATCGGGGATAATGCCAGGGATCCTGACCTGGCGGGAGAGAACGTATGCTTGGTGCTCGGAAGAGGTGTTCAAGACGTCGAGGATGGTCCGGCCAACGCCGCCAGTACCTCCGGCAATTGCCACCTTGACCATTGTGATGTTCAGAAAATGGAAGTGAGAGACGCAAGGGTATGTCGCTCTATCGGCTATTTATACCTATCTATCTCCAACAAAAAAAGTCGTATTTGCCCACTGGCCGCTATAGTCCACCATAATATCCCTAATCAGGCCTCGGTTCGATCTGCAGATGTCAGCTTTTAGCGCCGGATTAGCTGTTTCTGGTTAGCCGGTGGATCAGGGCCCGATCATTGTGATGCAGTCGATCATGGCATCAGCCATCTTTATGACCGCCAACTCCGAAGATGACCAGATCCCCGGTCCAATGGCGAGGTAGGGCTGGGTGGAGTTGTAGTATAGGGCATGTCATCCACCGCGCGCTTGATGACCGGACTTACGGACTTACTAGCAGCTGACTCTGGAGGTTGACCTCATATCCCAATCTCGTTCGACACGATAATGATCGGTGCTTGAAAGGGCATCGAGTAGAGTAATAAATACTCGATTCCATCCGGGTCCTCGTTCTCACCAGCATTGAGAACTGAAACTCAGACACGATCCATCATATCCACCCATTCACCTAATCAACATGGTCCATGCTATCCAATTTCGCGGCTCGCCTTCCGGCGAAGTCATCCAGACCTCTTTCAACCTTCCCGATATCCAGTCCGACGAGGTTCTGGTGAGGGTCACTCATAGTGGACTGTGTGGCAGCGATATCCACAAGCTTCAGTTGCCCCTGGTCCTTGGACATGAAGGTGCGCACATCTTTCTCTTGATGAAACCCAGGTGTAGTAACAGATATAAAGGAATTGGGATCATCGAAGAGACCGGCTCGGCCTGCTCGCGGCTCCGTGTCGGCGACCGGGTTGGATGGGGTCCTCTGAACTCTACCTGTGGCACCTGCGAGATGTGCACCATCGGCAAGGACGCGTACTGCCCGAATGCCAAGATGTACAGTGTTGAGGGCTATGACACGCAGGGTTCGATCTGCAGCCATGCGGTTCGTAAAGAACAATGGCTGTTCAAGATCCCGGACGCAATTTCGTCCGCAGATGCCGCACCCCTGATGTGTAAGTTGGTTCATCTCAAACACCACTCTGACAAGCTCGCTCAGACTAACTTTCATCGCAGGCGGTGGTGGCACCGTCTGGGTGCCCCTGGTTGAACAGTGCAAACCCTACGAGCGGGTGGGGATTGTTGGGATCGGTGGTCTCGGACATATTGCGATCCAATTTGCTGCGAAGATGGGCTGCGACGTGGTGGTCTTCTCCTCGACGGATGACAAAAAGGAAGAGGCCTTGAAACTGGGAGCCAGCGAGTTCTACGCTACCAAAGGAGTCGCGGATTACTCCCAGCTCCATGTCTCCAAGCCCATCGATCGCCTGATCATCACGTCCTCGGCCAAGTTCAACCTAGGACTCTTCTACCCCGTGCTGGCTCGCAATGCGACGATCCTCCCGTTGTCCGTGGATGGCGGGGACCTGACAGCGCCATACATGCCGACTGTTGGATTGGGGCATAGCATCGTTGGAAGCTGCATTTGCAGCCGGTACCCCCAGTATGTGCGGCCATTGACGGTCCCGGCGAGGGTAAGCTGACTGGGACTCTAGGAACAAAATGCTGGACTTTGCTGCCCGCCATCAGATCACTTGCATGGTCGAGAAATACCCGATGACGCTGGCGGGGGTAAGGGAAGCGGTCGATCGCCTGAGGGATGGGAAGATGCGGTATCGGGGTGTTCTGGGCTGGGAGTACTAGTCATTTCTCCAGGCGACTGTAATACTAGTCCTAGTCTATTGCTTTGACCTGCGTGCGGTCGCGAACAGGAACCGAGGCCTGGACTCTGATTGAATTTCAATTCAAGCATGGATATTTAGATGACACTTCATATGGTCCTATGAAAAGGACGCACATATCAACATAGTCCTTTTAGATTAGCGTCTACTAGGCCTGACTTATGTGAAAAGCCTGATTATATAGGTAGGGTTATACGAAGAGTGAAGAAGATATTGTAACTCTCCAGCATATCTACTGGTCTTTAGAAGGAAATGCTCCGCAGACCCAAGTAAAAGGATAGGCATGTCACGGGGTCAATCGTCGATCAAGAGCAGGGGGACGAACACTGCCTCTTCTTCATGTTGATGATCATCTTCTACATCCACCAAGCAACACTAAGGGTCACCCAAATGTCCGAACAAAACCCCACACCCACGTCTTCTAATAAAGACGAATACGTACACCCTATTTCTCCCCCGACTTCCAACTCACAACCTCACCGGGACATCACTGAGAGGAACCTGGGATTTTACCTTCAGCCACACCAACGCTGGCCTCACCTAAAACTGCCACCATAAAACAGCATTCGACAGTATCCTAGGCATTCCAAACACAGGATTAACAACATCCGCACTCCCAATTCTTTCACATAACAGCTAGCGTGGACGTGTTGCTGACATATATCAGGCTAATCGAATACGAAATGAACTGAATTGAATCTGGCACGTCACACTCCAGAAGCAGGTGGATTTACATGCTTAGTCTATTTCTGTCTAAGATTCCAACCGTTGCCTTGCCACCGGCCAGTATGTGGAAATTAACATTAGGCAGGCCGTGCACATCGGTCCATTCTGCAAGAACAGTAAGACCCGGGGGAAAATTACGCTGAAACATTTGACAAGTGGGAATTGGATGACATTCATTTCATTTATGACTGTGGTCTCGCATACACGAGTCAGTCGAAGAGAAAATCCCCGGATACTATCTGGTCCTTCGGAGGGTTCTGGTTTGGCCGGAGATATCCCAGACTTCCATGGAGATTACGCGGACTTGCATAAGCAGAAACATCAGAAAAAGCAAGCTGTGGCTGTGGCTAACGCTATTGTTGGCTGATGGTTACACAAAAGGTAGATCGGATGCCTGTTAAGCTTATATACCCTTGCTTGGACTGCCGATTGGGGGATACTAGGTTTACACTGAAGCTTGGGAAATCCTACTGCCTACACCTCGCCAGCTGGCTTTCAAATGATACATATATGACGAGATGTTATCTGCTAATTGACTCGGCATCGGCTCATGCCCCTTTGGCGATCTGTTCTCTGGGTTGATACTCAACACCTTTCTGTCTTGCTGATACCCAATGAAATGGCAGGAAAGACCTTAAATTTCTCTTCTCCCCCTTTTTGGTCGTTCTTAAATACTTCTGGGATCAAAGTATGAGGCATGTCAATAATGCCTCGCCTAACATACTTACATATTCACGTAAGCTGACAAGCTGCAGATCAATATTGTCATCTATCATAATGGAACACCTCGGAGACGCTCAGGCGTTTGTAACAACAACCAACTACCGGATATGAAGTAATGGCATTGGAATAAATCCAAACACCCTTGCCAGCTTCATATCCATGCTCTTCCCTCTGGGCAGCACTCTGGCTGTGATCTGCAAATTGGTCGCTCCAAGGTATGGCAGAGATGCTGTTGAGCAAGTACAATGGCTGTCATCGTAGTCATATACCATCGAAACACCGGTCAAAGCACCAGATCCTAGATTCTACTCTCCGATCCTTTGCCACCTGATGGTATATAACCAAGCAAATACCGCCTGAGCTCCATTATCGAGATCATCACTCATCTCCGCAGAGCTCAAATCCACTTATTACTTTATCAACATCCAGCCAGCCATCCCCCAAAATGCTTTGGGAAAACCCCGGTCCCCAACAACCAGCCCAGGTCACCTGGGATCTGAAAGAGCCTCTGAGAGTCAGGTGGTCTCACGTCTCGTATGTCTTTAATCTTCCAAAACTTTCCTTTGGAGTAATGCTAACTTTTATCCAGTGGCGAAGAGAACAAAGTCTTTTCCATCTATCTCACCAACCGAGTCGACTTCCCTCCAGTCACGGAGCTGGTCCTTCGCTATGTGAGAATGGGCGACGATGAGGTCGTTATTCCTCCTCCGGGACCGATTCCAAGCCCCCTCAAGTAGGTCCATGTTCCGCTCCATGACCGGGTCCAATACTGATGGTCTTGTGCAGCTGCAACTATCGTCTCTGGGCCACCGCTGTGGGAGATCCCGCGACTATTTTTGCCGAAACCCCGAACCTTTGCGTGAAAGACTGAGGACGTGATGCTTTCTCGATGGGAATGTCACTGTAGTGAGGAACAAAGCGTAGTTGAACTTTTGTTCAAGTAGCTTGCAGGTTGACTGCCATTCAACAATCACAGTTAGTTAGTGATATTGAAGGACATTCCTTTCAGGCTCCATCTAGGAATAGCCCACCTCTTTTGGGTTGCTCAGACCCTTCCATTCCACAGATAGTAAGAGGAAGAGTCATTAATTCCAAGAAACTGGATCGCTTAGTATACAGCATGGCACGTATAAGCATTATGTTCTACTATTGTCTCTGCGTGGGAATATTCGACCGAATTTCTCGGGACAAGTGGAAACTCGGCACAAGACATAATTAATAACTCATCCTGGATCATACCATCCGTCATATTGCCAATAGGATCATTGTTGGACGAATGGAGTGGTGCTGAGTTCGGCCGAAGTCTCGGGCCAAGCCACTATATATCAGCTCGCATCCGGCAACATTCACTCTCGTCTATCTTTCTCATCTTGACTTTCAATTCCGGTCTAAAACAAACCATCCATCTCACCGCTGAAACAAAATGGTAAAGATTGCGATTGCTGGCGGCTCAAGCCGTAGGTCCACTGGATCCAGACCTCTTTACGCATCGCTGACATCTGACAGACGTTGCTAAGGAGATCATCGATGTCCTCGTTGCAGAACAGAAACATGAGATTTTGATTCTGTCCCGGAAGGTTTGTCCATCCACCTTTTATCACTAGATGTATTGGTGCATTAACTGACGTACAGGATGCTACCGAGCCTACCCCAGGCCTAAGATGGGTCAAGGCAGACTACGATGACCCAGCACAGTTGACCCAAGCCTTGCAAGGAGTGCACACCGTGCTCTCCTTTGTCAACACTCAGAATGATCCAACGAGCAGGGCCCAAAAAGCCCTCATCGATGCCGCCGTTCAAGCCGGCGTGAAGCGCTTTGCCCCTAGCGAATGGGTTTCGTGGGTGATCCTCCCATAATGGCTCACTCATTGCTAATATCTTAGGTCTGGTCTGGAGCATATGAGCTGGTACGCGTACAAAGGAGAAATTCGCCGGTACCTCCACGAGCTGAACAAGGACAAGAAGGTACGCGTTCGAGATTGGTACGGAGACTGGGGATCTGATCCACGCCTCATTGTTAGGTTCTTGAATACACGCTCTTCCAGCCGGGCCTCTTTGTGAACTACTTGACCCATCCTTATCAGTCCGCCCGACATTTGCACTCGATGGAACCCCCATTTGATTTTGCCAACCGCCGAGCCATCCTGCTCGATGGTAGTGACGCGAACCGTCTTGTTTTCACGGCCGTGCAGGATCTCGCCAACGTGGTAGCCCGAGCCATCGACTTTGAGGGCGAGTGGCCGGTGGTTGGGGGCATTCGAGGCACCAGTGTCACCATGGCGCAGCTCATCGCTCTTGGGGAGAAAGTCCGCGGTGCGTCTGTCCCTCGTATTTGATAGAAATCCTGTACTGACATGCCACAATCAGGTGGGACACCGTTTGCGATCGAGAGAGTCAAGGCGCAGGGCCTGGAAACCGGGACATGGGAGGCCTCGTGGGTACCCAAGCTGGATCACCCTTCGATTCCCCCGGAGCAGGTGGATGGGTTCTCCAAATCTTTTGTCGGGGGAATTTTGCTGGCCATCTCTGCTGGGGGGTTTGAGGTCTCGGACGAGTGGAATCGGTTGCTGCCGGACTATAAGTTTACTCCGATGGAGCAGTTTTTGAGTGACGCTTGGCGGGAGAAGCCTTGACCGAGATAAATATTGATGCAGATGTAGAATGGAACATACAATTAGGGCGGTTCGTCCGCCGAGCTCGGGCGAACCTCCAGCCGAAATCCTTCCGTCCGCCTCTTGCTCCTCCTCCTCCTCCTGCTCTGTTGCCCGTCTTGTTTTTCAGTCCAAATATTGGACTCCCTGGACAATGGTCGACGGATCCATGTCAAACCGGAGAAAGGTCCGCAAAGGCACTCGAAGCTGCTGGGAGTGCAAACGCCGAAAGGTGCGGTGCATCTTCAGCCCCCCCACCAGTCTTATCTGCGATCACTGCAGGCGACGTGGATCATCCTGTATCAGCCAGGAGCACCCAGATAGCCCTGAGCTATCCAGAAGCAATCAGGTCGAGGTTCGGCTTGGTCGGGTCGAGAGACTCGTCCAGCAGTTGGTCAGCCCTGCTGGCTCCCCTCATGCCTTGTGCTCTGAAGACCGATCCGAGGCTCCCTCGACCCCGAGGACCCTAGAGGGGAGAGAAGATCCTTGTCAAGTGGTGATAGTGAGTTTCCTACTGTGGAGGTCTTCCTCATGGGTCTAACGCTCAGATGCTCCGTCAAGCCGCCGCCAGCTATAGCAATTCCCGCCAGCCAGGATGAAGCCGTAACTCGCGACCTGATCGCAGCATGGCCCAGTCAAGAAGAGCTTGACCTCATCTATACCCTTCCAGTTGGACTTTCGGCGTATCTACACTGTGGATTTTCCACCCAGGATCCGCCATCGCCGCGGGAGATGCTGCAGTTGCCCCCACCAGGCTCCCATCCGGTGCTGGTGGCGCGGAAGCTCCTGGTCCTCGGAATATTCCTCCAGGGCGTTCGTCCATCGATGATGCACGGCTTAGGGGACCTTGCTGCCTCCTACCGTGACATCATGTCTCGCGTCGTCAATCGGGCCATCAGGCTGGTGACGACAAATGACGACCTCACCAGCTCCGTCGAGGGCATCGAGTGCATCCTGCTCGAGGCTCTGTATCAGAATTATGCCGGGAACCTGCACCAGGCGTGGATGGCAGTGCGACGAGGGACTGCCGTGGCGCAGATGATGGCCCTTCACCGCGGCCTCGCCTCGACGTCTCTGAGGACCCTCGAGCCCGAGACCCGAGCGACCTTGAACCCGGACCACCTCTGCTTTCGCCTGGTGCAACTGGACCGCTACCTCTCCCTCCTGTTAGGTCTGCCACAGGCTTCGCTTGAGGCCCGTTTCCTTAGCCCCAAGGCATTGGAAGGATGCCAACCCATTGAGCGCATGCAGCGCATCCACTGCGCCGTTGCCGGACGCATTCTGCAACGCAACGATGCGGACGTCAACAACCTCGCCAACACTCACGACATTGACCAGCTGTTACAGAAGGCAGCCGCGGAGGTGCCGCCCCAGTGGTGGCTGGTCCCGAATTCGGCATCCAGCAATAGCGACGGGCCCGAGGCGATCCAGGATGCAATGCGCCTTGTGGACCAGTTCACCCACTATCAACTGCTACTCCGACTTCATCTGCCCTATATGTTACGCTCGTCGTCGGACCACCGGTACGACCCCAGCAAGCTCACCACCATCACCGTCAGCCGGGAGATTTTGTCTCGGTACATCGCGTTCCGCACTTCCAGCCCTGCGCACTACTACTGCCGCGTGATCGATTTTCTCGCCTTTGTGGCTACCACGGTTCTTTGTCTCGCCCACATCAACTCCCGCGGCCAGTGCGCGACCTCTGGAACGGTCGTCAACTTCCTTGCCCACAGCCGCCCCAGTGACCGCGGCACGATGGAGCGCACCTATGAAATCATCGAGACCATGGCGCGCTCTGGGACCGACGGGATTGCTCTGAAACTGGCCCGGGTCGTCCATCATCTGCTCGCCGTGGAAGCCACTGCCGCCAACGGCACTATCTATCGAACCAGCTCATCCAAAGGCGAGGGTGAGATTGAGTATGACGGCAAGTTGACCAATGGTGGCACCTTGCTGCATGTGTACATCCCATACTTTGGCACGATTGATTTCGAACAAAAGCCTTTGCCCCTATCTGCATTGTCTGCCTCAGAACAGATGGCTTCTTTCAGTCCCGAAATGCCCGACCTGGGGGTCTCCAGTGGGGACAATTGGGAGCTGCAGGGGGCTGATGTGGCCCTCTTCAATAGCTTGTTTGGAGAGACGGCCATTGATGCAGATGACTGGGTGTAGTGGGAGGCTGAAAGACTGATTTGACCATATCAAAGCAAGAAGATGTCAACAATGAGTAAGAAGCTGTTTATGAGAATACCATACAGAAGGCAATTGTAAATGTCAGTGGACCGGTAGTCTTTTTCGATACTCCTCTGAAGAAACCTGCATATGCGAGCAATACTCCGGTTTTCTTTCAACACGGATTCGGTCTAGAATCTTCTATGCGGAGCTCGTGTGACAATGAAACCGACTATCTCTGATTATAGGATGATTTCTGCATACTGACAGGAAGATGCCTTCAATTTCAAGGTGATTGGTCCGTCTTCCTTTACGATTATAGGGATATTCCTACATATCACCGGAAGATACCGTCGTTATTAGACAATTAGTCAATCCTACTCTATCATTATAGGAACATTCCCACATATTTCACAAGAGTTGATTCCCACTAACAGGTGATTGGTCCATCTTACTCTTTAACTATAGGAATATTCCTACACATCGCAGGAAGATACCCTCTTTATTAGACAATTAGTCAATCTTACTCTATCATCATAGGAACATTCCCGCAATTTCACAAGAAAGTCCATCTCCACTAACAGGTGATTGGTCCGTCCTACCCTACAACTATAGGAATATTCCTACACATCGCAGGAAGATTCCCTCACTAGTAGACGATGAGTCAATCTTCCTCTATCATTGTAGGAATATTCCTGCTCATTTCACAGCACCATGCCTCACTATCAGGTGACTCACTCCCATCTCGTCCCTATATGAAGAGATGTCCTCGCTGGTTCTCTCCTTCTTTCCAACTCATCCCTCCTGATCCATTCACCAATTCCTTCAGTCTATCCGATTCTCATCAAACCTTGAATTAAGCTCTTCTTCTTGAAGTCCTTTTGAGTCCACGCAAGTCTTACTCTAAGGTCAGTCAGTCTAATTCCCTACTTTTTCCATCTATCTTCCCTTCTCTGTTGCTTGATTCGGGCTTTCTCAGCATTCTTCCATCCCCTCATCCACCCTCCTTATCCTTCCAACAATTCGCAACAACACCATCCCATCATCCCATCTTCCCCACACAACAACACTCCTACTAACCCCTTATGTATAGTCCCACCGCAAACATGGTCAACTGGGTGAGCGCTTGCACCCACTGTCGCGCAGTCAGGAAGCCTTGCTTGGACCGTAGCAAGACCAGCCCCTGCACCGTCTGCAAGCAGGAAGGTGTGGAGTGCATCATGCCCACCCCACTCGACGCACCTGTTTCGGACGTGAAAGTTTCTCTCGCGGTTGTGAAGAAGGAGAAGTAGTGTGCTATCTGCACTGAGGATTTCATGATACTTGAACACAGACTGATTTGCCTTTCTTTCATCTTGGTGGATGATGGATGTTTAGTCTGAATATCAATATCAATTTGCTGATGCTATAAAAACACCTCTCGTCTCTCGAACTGGTTTTTTTGGTAGATTGGGATGTGAGATGTAGTTGGATATTTTAAAGACATGTAGACACTAATCCCCCCCCCCTCCCCCCCCACACACACAAAAGAATTAAATCCAAATAGATTCATACTAGTCCTAGATATATATATATATATATATACTTGACCTCTCCACTACACGATAAAAAGAACCCAACCCCGGTATAGTAAAACAAAATCCATTAAATCATAAATCATATTCTGTTTACGTCCAGAGAGCGTATTCCCATATCTTACTATTATTTATTCGTAATTAAACCCTCCCCAGTAGTGCTCTAGTATACTACTACTAATATATATGTATGTATGTAAGCTACACTCCACACAGAAAATAACCCGAACCAAGCCCCCGCCTACTTAATAATGTACACGAAAATATATCAAACCCACTGAATACTTGGATCAGACGGGGGACATAGTATGTACACAGTACCGCGAAGTCATTCATCCATGCACTGACAAACCAAGAAATATGACCATCACCGAAGTCTGAACGTGCACCTCAATCTTGGGGTGCTAGAGACGCACTTCGTACGTCGAGTCCTTTCTCCATGTAATCATTCATCCTGTAAGGGATCAAACACTACATGATTAGTATTCAATCTATTACATAACATACAGTGCTTTCCCGTCACATAAGCAAAGCAACCTTTGTGAAAATGTCATGAGCATTGACCCAAATCCAGAATAATTCACATGGTTGTGCTTGATTGACACAGGGGACAATCCTAATACAATCAATCAATCAATCAATCTTTTCCCGCAACGCTGATATTATCTATGCTTCTACTCTATTCATATATCCCTCTATCCCTCTCTATCCACCAACCTATCATCCCACCCAAAACCACAAAACAACCACCCCCAAATCCACAAAGCACCCCCCAAAAAGCAAGAACAGGGTTAGATAGTCCTCCAAATCTCCCACCCCGAAACAAGCGTACTCGTCACCATCCCCACGCCCACACCCATCTGCTGCATGGGAATCCATCCCAGGAAGGTTCCGGGGATGAGTAAATCACATGTATCCACCAGGACCTTTTTGAAGAGACTGAAAGGGGTAATACTTCTCGTAGTTGGGTTTCTTTTGTTTTTCTTTGCGTTGCTATCATCATTGCTACCCTTTTCTTTGTTTTCTGGTAGGGACGATGATGACGATGGTGAAGAGGAGAATGATAATGAAAGAAAAGACATTCCAGAAGTAAGAAGAGAGAATAATAGCGCATAGAACCAGAATTTATTCGCTTCTGTCAAGAGGGTTTTGTTCCAGGTGGTTGGGAGGGGGTGGATGGATGTTGCGTGGAGCTGGGATTTATTATTAATTAGTTTGGTTCAGGTCAGGTTATTATCATTCATGTGTTTTCCTTCTTTCTTTCCTTCTCTCTTGATGGTATTTCCATGCTTAAATGGAATTAATTTCACACTAGAGATAGATAGATAATAATATCTTACCTACTAGCATGAATCCAAAAGAAACAAACAAACAAACAAACATAAATAGAAAAGAAAGGAAAGAGGGATAATAAATAAATAAAAAACTCACCAAAGTCAAATCCTCCAACAAAAAATAACACCCAAAACAACTCCATTTACTGATTTCCAGGATTGTCGTTATCATCTCACCCCAACTACCACCACCACTCTGTCTGCTATCCGTAGACATAGATCTAGGTGTAGTCCCCAACAAACCAAAAACCCGATTAAAGCACTCAATAAAATTAAAAAACCTCAGGAATCGTCTTGCTATACCCTCCCATCGCATCTCATTAATATAATTTTCATAATTTGTATGCTGTTGCATAACGGATAGATAGATAAGAAGGAAGGAAGGATAGGTAGGAGGTAGGTAGAGGGGAAAACCTACTCAACGCCAACTGCTGCTTTGCAATCCCGAAGCGAGATATCGCCACATGGTTTAAATCGGGCACTTGGAGGGCAAGCACGCAGATGGATTGGATTAATCGGAGGGTTTTTTCTAAGCCCGGGGTTGTGCGTGTGAAGCGGGAGAGGTGGGAGAGCATTTCTTTTTTTCTTTATCCTTCTTTGTGTTTTTGGGATCTTTTGGTTTTTTTGGATAGGGATAATATATGGAGTGGTTGGGGGTTGAGAGTTCTGAAGAAGATATAGATTAGGTGGTGTGACGTGGTGAGGGTGAGGATGACGGGTAAATCGACTACTGTGTACAAAGGGGCGGGATCGCGATATCGGGTCGTATCCGCTTATCTGATCAATCATTATCACTACACAACACGATGCTCCCTACGGCCAATACTTAAAGAATAAACATATTGTAACAGCATACGCAACTACATCTACCGACCCTTTCCACCCGAAATATCCTGTCCCAACCGGTATCCGCCCACCTTCTCCCACTCCACCTTCTGCCTCGTAATCGGCAACTGTCTCCGTAGCCCCTTGAACGCCCCCTCCGCCGTGTTCACAAACGTCCGGTTCAGCTCCTCCTGGTAATCCCGCTCCGCAGCCGCAATCTTCGAGATGATCGCCCCAGCATCCGCCGACGGCACCGACAGACTCACCGGCTTGGTGGTGTTGAGCGCCACGTTGCCGTCTTCGTAGTAGTGCACATCGACCTTGATCTGGCCGGAGATGGTGGTCGATGAGCCCACGGGCAGAGTATAGATGGCGCGGAAGCGACCGTTCCTGTCCATAGTTAACACATTGCCCATAGCACCATAATGGAAAGAGGTATACCAATAGTTATTCGGCGAATACCGGTTCGCAACAAGCACAATCGCCACGGCACTGTCATCCTCAATCGGGTAGACGCCGTACGAGCACGAGCGGTAATGTTCGGCGGCGTGTGCGGAGAGGGATTTGAGCAGGGATTTACTATCCATTTCTATCAGCCATCATTCCACATTCTCTTCAGGAGGAAGCCTTACATCAAGTCCGCGTTCTGCGACTCCAGAACATACGACTGTGCCGCGGATGCTTCCTATGCCAATTCAATGAATATCCCGTCTATGCCACGCCAAACCACCCACCTGTGTGATATGGTCCACCTCAAACGACGTCTGGCTCTCCACGTCAAAGTACCGGTTGCCCTCGAGTTTGTTGTATTCGCTGACCAGGACCTGTGGGTGTCAGGGTCGGTTCAGGGAATGGCGTCAGAAAGGGCGGCCTACCTCCTGACTGGCGCCGGGAAGCTTCACGGTCGCGAGATGGGTCTCATTGTAGCGCTCAAAAGCCGGCGCGAGGGAGGGGATGATGTTGGGGCCGTCGGAGGTGAGGGCTTTCACGTCTGCAGAGCTGCTTAGTACGGAGGCGGAGGTGCGGGGTGGCAAGGGTATATAGGCGGACGGGACCGGATTGGCATACCTGCAACGACATCTGCGAGCTGATGATCTCGTTAGTCGGATTCAGGGATATGCAAGTATGAGGGGATAGGAGGGGCTGACCTCGCCGGGCGGGGCACCCTCGATGAAGGAGGATGCGAGTTCGATGGTGGAGGCCATGATGATATGAATGGCACTCAGCTGTTGCAACAGAGGGTTCAACGGAAGAAGAGTATGTATTGCAGGATGCAGCCGAGGAGAGGGGCAGCTGTTGGAGCTGGAGCTCCGGGGTGACAGCCCGACGGAGCTAGCGCAACAACCGCCGGCCCGCACGTGGCCCCGAGCGACGCGGCTATCCGAGCCTCTATAGCATGACTACGCATCATCGAACAGTGGGGATTATCATTATATTACTAGAATAAGCTCCTAAGTATAACCCAACCGAAACCAACGCCAAACTCATCTCCCTCGCTAAGCAGCAGAATCGGCCATGTCTACAGGCAGCCGGCTCAGCCGGCTCAGCCAGCTACTCGATGCTCATGTTCATAAACCCATCGTTGGTCTCGGTCATGCCCTGCAGCCCAACCCGCTTGAGCGTCCCCGTGTGGTTGTTGCCATTGCGCGGCCCACTCTCCGTCCCCGGCCGATCCGGGAAAAGCGACCCCAGGTTCGATCGCGGCGGCCCCCAGATGCTCGGGCTCGTGTCCTTGACCACCGGCGAGTTCGGCATGATCGGACTGCTCTGCGCACTCATACTAGGAGACACCGCCCGCCGTTTGAACAGGTTCGGGTCGAAATCGTCATCCCGCCGACGCTTCCTCTTGAACTCGCCCAGAAACCCCGAATGGCCCCCCTGCGCTTCACTCCGCGAGCTGGGCCGCTCGCTCGGTTTGGCAAACTCCGTGTGAGATCCTACCGTGGTGGACGGGGTAAGGTCCATCGCCAGGTCGTCCTCCGACACCGATGAAGCCCCGTGTCGACGTTGGGGCGGGGGCGGCGTGCGGTACCGCTCGTCAAACGAGTTCCAGAACTCGACGCCTCCCGAGTTTCGATTCGCCTGGTCGATAAACTTGGGTTCGTCCGGAGTGGTGATCCCACCCTTCCCAGGTATATCCTCCGGCGTGTGCCCGGGGCCAACGGGGGTAGTGTCCAGAGATGACAGCCCACCCGAGGGAGATTTGGCCTGGACCTCAGGCTCGCTCTCTTTCACTTGCCGAATGACCTCGGCTTCCCGCTTCGCTTCGCTATCAATGGGGGCGGACTCCTCCATCAGCGCGGCCCGAATGCGCGCAAATGTCTTCGTTTTAGGCTAGATCCAGTTAGCTGCAATCCATACGACTGTAGGAAAAGGCACGTACCAGTAGACTCCCCCGGCGGGTGACAGCACGCCGGATCACCCCCAGAGGCCCGCCCTCGGAGTTGGATGTACTAGGGCTCTGTCCACGCACAGCGCGGTTCTCTCCCTCGTCGCTGACATCCGATAGACGCAGGTCCCGCGTGCCCAGGCTCAGGCTTCCACGTCGGGGTCCCGCGCCAAAGTATCCATTCTGGCCCTCGATGCTCTTCATCACGGGCGGGGACAGCGGCCCCGGACTTTGTTTGGAGCTGCCACTCGCACTGCTGGAACTGTGTCGGCTGCGTCCCTTGCGGAACCGCGCCCGCTGGAAGCTCATCAGACTCGCCGCGGCCTGCGAGTAGCCGCCCATCCACTCGTTCCCCGGGCTCGACACATTCCCGACCGCAAAAGGGCTCATCCCGCCTCCCAACCGCTTGGCCTGTGGTGTATTGGTGATCATCATGTCATCGCGATCGCCGACCATGGGCTCGTCGTCCTCGTCGCTGCTGCTGGTGTCGGATTCCATCATGTTGACGCTGGACACGGAGCTCGAGATCGTGGCCCGATCGGCTGGGTTGGAAGTGGAGAACTGAAGCCCGGAGGTTGACCCCGGCGAACCACGCCGTTGCGGGATATTCACCCCTCGCCCGCCAATCGTCGGGGACGAGTCCGGTGACGCTTCTGCAAGGGTCGAGTGATGAAGATTGGTGCAAGCCCGGGAAAAGTCCAGGCCACGCGAACGACGGGGCAGGACCGAGCCCGGAGAGCCGTAGATGTGGGAGGAGTCGAGTTTCGGTGAGAGCGGGGCACGATTGGAGACGGATAGAGAGCCAGACGCTCTGGAAGGGAGGTTTAACGAGAGGCCATGCATAGACGACCGCTGCGGTGTCGCTGGGGTTGTGGGGGTTGCTGGCGTCGAGAGTGAGGAATCATCTTTGCTGGGAGGTCGGGAATCATCGTGATTGATCGGCGTCGCGGAAACTGGTTTTGCCGCGTCGCTCAATGAACGGGTGTTCGGTGAAGGGCGTAATGGAGGCCCAAGTGCAGCACTCTTGTCTCCGGCATGGTCGGGGTCGGTGCCTGAACCGGTTTGCTCGGTCCGCTGCGACAGTTGTTCGCTGAGCCGGCTCGCAAATGGAATGGCCAGGCTGTGTGATAGAGTTGAGGGGTTGGTGGACGACGTCATTTTGGCAGCTGAAACCACTCTTACACGTGTCAATGCGGCCGGTGTACGCCTCAGACCGCATACAGCATCGTGAGCTTCTTCACGCAATTTATTGGCGGTTATTTGGGTCTAACGATAACGGGGCTTCACTGGGACGGTGACGGGGACGGTGACAGTGACTGCAGACTGGTAAGGACGGTGTGGCGTTGGTGGATGCGGGAGGATAGTTCCGGCTATCGTCTGGATGGAATAGAAGGGATGAACATCAATGCCTAGCAGAGATCAACACGAGAGCAGAACGCGGTTGAGGCCATCCGCAAGAGCAGCGCCTCGAGGCTCGCCTTCCTTGGCTCGATCGACGCCCTGACGTCCTCCGCCCGTCCGACCAATCACCACGCGTCTGCCCCGCCTTTGGGGGTGTGCCTCTGATTGGTGCGGTTACCTCGTACTATAGTTATTCAGCTGGACCCTGATATCAAGGTATTAACAATAGAAAGACGGAGGGGAGTACAGTATTATATATAGAAGTCAATATGTTCATCAATCTAAGTGACTATACAAAAAGAACAAGGCAGTTTATCCTACACAACATGCATGTCGTTCAGTCATCCAAAGCATACGTGTCTAAGCCAAACTCATGGCCGTGCTAATCGGCGCAACATACCACTCCCAGTCATTACAGTTCGCCATCTCATCGGATGCATCAACTGGAGACCCCTTCAGCATGTCGCTGTCTCGGGCCTGCCACACCTTGACAATCACGGCTCTCGTCCGAGCCACATTCGACACGCTGGACTCGGCCATGGCTGCCAACGCACGCAAGACAAGCGGTCGCCCATACACCACACTGTCGCCAGTAGAATCCCGCCAGACCTCATCATGTAAAGGTTCAAGCTCCACCGCCGCCACAAAAACCGGCCACGTCATGCTCACAAGGGACCCGGAGTCGAGCATGTCAGATACAAGTCGCAGGATTCTTCGCACGTAGCCAACAACGAGTGGCGTCGAAGGTGACGCCCCATAAAGAGCACAGTGTAGATACAAGACGGCTGCCAATCGCTTCAACTCTGCGGCAGATCGGAGACTCCCGTCGTCGTCATCATCGATATCCTGCACCAGACTCTCGAGTCTGCGTCCCAGAGAGGACGCTCGTTGAGCAAACGATGCGCGAGCGGTGTCAGAGGTGAGCTGTCGTCTCGTGCGACTCATTTCCGTGATCGACGACAGAATTGAAACCAGTTCCGGGCTACACCCCATCCAGAGGTCGATGTGGCGTTCGTTTTCTTGCCAGTAGTCGGTCCCAAACAGCACCTCCTCACCGCAGGCAGTACGTCCCATGACATCCTGGAAGGCGAAGAACAGCTCGGCAAAAGCAGAGACCGGATCCTGAGCGTGACGCGGACGAGAGAGCGTCAATTGCTGCTGTCTTCGTAGGCGAATCAAGTCTTTAGCGCCTTTCAAGTGAATCGTCCAGCGCTGGTCACAGTTGTCCACAATTTCGTACTGACACAGCATCATCATAATCGCCAGCACCTCCGGATCTGCCGAGCAGGCCACTGAGCCCTCCGTGGCGAGGCGGTGACGAAGGCCTCGTAGAGCCTCCGACTTGAGCCGAAGCCCAATGACACTATAGGACGAGTCGAATCGCGACCAGTGACATGCCCCTAGAGCTTGAATGGCCTTGAACAAGATGGGAGACGCGGACATGCAAAAGGGAAGAATAATCGAGGCAAACGGCGATAGTAGCTTCGAGCTAGCAGTGGTCCGGGGACACACTTGCTGGAGATAGTAATTAAAGAGCCCTTGATTGGACTCGGAGAGATAGGGAAACATCGACAAAGGCGGGGTCGGCTGTGGAGATAGTGGGACAGGTGAGCAGTCAGGGACATCCAGTATCGACAAGGACCAATCCGAACTCTCTTCGAGCCAATCATCCTGCCAAGGACTCTTGCCCTTGTCGCGGACCACCAGGGCGTTCAACTCGTCACAGGCGACATTGACCTCGTAGGGCTGGTCGAAAGTCGAGACCCCACTGTTGACAAACCCCCACGACTCGACCAGTGGGATAGGACACCATTCCTGATCGTCGAGCAGGAAGGAGGCCGCCGCGGCGGGCGAAGGCTTTGGAGGCCCGCCGGCAGCCCGAGCCTTACTCCAAACGCCAGCTCTGCCAAAGGCTAGGCCGCGGCTGAGGAACTCCGACTCCCATTTCAGGACCAGTTGGGTTGAGCATACTAAGCCCTTCTCGAGGCACCTGGTGCAGATCGGCTTTTTCAGGTCGCAGCGGACTCGACTCGCGCGGCATTCTTTACAGCCACTGCGACTTCGGGTCTTGACCGGACCCACGCGGTCTGCAGCCTTCTTGCGCGGCATCCGACAGGAGATCTTTACATGGCCGGGCAGTCCTGCGGATTAGGGGAATTCTCTGACTCCGGAAATGGTTTGCAGGAGCAAAAACAACCACTCTGGATGAAGGAGACTGCACTTCAGTTCGAGTCAACCGTGGCAAAAAGACCACGGCCGAACGTGACCAAGGAGGGGCACCGGCGCAACAGGACCGAGCAAGACCCAGCAAGATCCCTGCAGAAGCAATCTATTGGCCTGGGCAGCTGTCGGATAAGAGCTGCAGTGGCTTAATCCCAACGACCAGCGAACAGCGGGCAACGCTTATCGATACTTATCGAGACGCTCCGACGTCCCTGGGGCCTGTGACTAATGTAGACTAATATCCCCAGATAAGGCGGAGCCACCATTTTCCGCTCCGGTCACGGCCTGGGGCAGCTGCCCGTCTCGGCCTTACGCTATAATTGCCCGAGGGCTGCCTTGAACATGTCATTCATTGCCTCTAATCGAATATAGTCAATCCGAAGCTTCAATCACAGTGAAGGATATAGACTATCCGCTCATCAAACCCCGCCATTCCTCATACATCTCATTCTGCATATCGCCCCCTGTTGGGCGGGGCTAAGCCCATGTCGTTGGTCCAAACGTCTCGTTGGCTTTCAGCTCCAGCCATGGGGTGCCCTTGCTATCCACCGTTCCATCGTTAACCGTATTTCCCCACCAGCTGAAGGTAATCCCCGGGAAGGTCAACGCGAAGAATATCACAATGGCGGCAACGGCAACGCCCGAATCCAATGCCGCAGATAGCACATAGTTGTACTTGGCCCACCACATCGGCTTACGACCTTTGATGATCTGTATGGTGTTAGGGAGCCAATTCTTTTCTTGGTTGTAAATGATGACATTACCTTGTTGAAAATAAGACTGACCACAAACGCCGTGGAGTAATTGATACCCGTCTACCGCCGTCAGTCAGCGTTGCATATGATTTGCAAGGGGTTCACATACCGCAGGAGGCAGGTTGCCAGTACCGGCAAAGAAAATTGGCCAGTGGATGGCATCCAAGAACCGCGACTTGGGATATCTCTTGCGCAGAGCAAACGTAATGATAGGAAGTAATGCCCCAATCCAGAAGAAGTGCAGGAGACCGGAGTAAATTTTCCCAACGTTGTATAGCCGGGAAGGGCCAATTGCTACACCATCGTCAGTGGTGCTCCCTGCAACTAGAAGGGCTGACCATACCTCCCCATAAAACTGCACTGTTGTAGTTGACCCGACCCTGTGGACAGGTGAAATCATCCGGTTGATCCTCCGAACACACGTCGCTCACATTCCCGAGCATCCATAACAGGACACCATCTTCCCGAGTCAGCCGTCAGCCATCAGCTGTCAATCAGCGAAGCATATGTGTAGTACTTACTCTGCGTCAAAGTTCCCAGTATACAGGCGATGAGCTGAGCAACAAACAGAGTTCTGCGTGGAATTTTCATGTACATTCCAAGCTGTAAAATAAATTTTTCATTGGTTAGTAGAATTCCCGTCAAAATCATGGACTCGACCAACCTTCATGTCTGCACCGTAATACATAGCTTGACTGAGTCCGGTGTATGCGTAGAACTATTGTCCAGTCAGTAAAAGCATGCCTCCATACAGTTTACAGGGTTGTACCTTGAAGATCAAAAGAACGAGCGGTCTGCCTTTCAGAAGGTACCCAGACACGATCTCTCCCAAGACAGTCAGGCAGTTGCTGTTAAGGTTTGCCACAGCGTATACTGTTCCAACGGGGATTACATATAGCGCAGCCAGGGCTAACGTGATAAACAGACCCCAGAACGGAAGACCCGTGTCCCAGACGTACTGGGTCATGATTGAAAGAGCAACAATAACAACCTTCTGCATGTTAGCCTGTTGTCATCAAGGGAAGGAATGTTACCGACCGTCAGAATAGCGTACCACCACCACGGTACATCGGGATACCGGGAAAGCAGTCTGGCATGGATATCCTTCTTGCTCTCCCCCCGAAATGTACTGATGATATCTTTGGTATGGTACAGTAACACGTGCGTGATCAGGCAAGTTAAGACCGCAAATCCTACTCCGTAGCTCAAGGAGAAGGTTACAGGCAGGAAAATCGGGCTATATGCCTTGTACTTCTCCTCGCTGATGGCGCCCGAGCTGTCCAATATGCGACTTGAATTGTAGAGACTTCCGGTGTTGTCATATGCATCAGAGCTCGTGAGTGGTAGATATGCCGTATACCATGTGTTGGTATAGTAGAGAATTGGAGCTGCGATAGCATATACACAAAACCAGCCGGCAAAAACGTTGGCTTGAGCCCAGTATGGGATGGTCAGGGGTGAAGTGTTGTATGCAATCTGGCTCCAATCGAAAGTCGTTGGCATGTACCCAAGACCTGTCGTCATGCCGAAGAGGTTGTTCACGACCTTGTTATCTGAAACAATGTCAGCGGAGCTACCTTCTCAAGGAGTTCACTCTCGAGGAGTTGACGTACTAGGAGCTGCCCAGCAAATAAAGGCAAAAGTACTCAGGCCGGTGAAGATATAACCCGGGAACCAATACCAGCAGAAACTTCCAATGCAGGCGTACAAGAAGAACCGATACCGAGAGATCTTCCAACCGTCGGCCATTGGGTTCGCACCACTGTGAAGTGTTTGGAAGAGGGCAGCATTCGCCAATGTGGAGGGCCATATCTGATGTAGTCAGTCGAGCTAGTCTATATTAATTGGTCTTCCGAGACCTACCATCTGAGGAGGCTCAATGATGTATCGGTATGATAGCCCAGCAAGCCCAAGACCAAACAGCTGCATAGACAGCGACAGCAGGATTTGATATCCGACCGGTGTTGGCATCTTCAGATACACTTTCTGTGCCTGGATAATAGCACTCGCCTACTATGTGTCAGTGTCTCTCAATCCGTATCCTCTAAATGAGAACTCACCCAGGATTGGTTGAAACTGAGATTAGACATGATCGTAATCACAGCATGCTCCTTGATATTGAAATGGTGGTCTGGGTTTATGTCCAAATCCCAGCGCCCGAACAAGCGGATCTTCATGATAGGCAGTGCTTTGGCAAAGAAACAACCCACGGGGTAACTGAGCAGCTGCGCCACCAGAGAAGTAATTGTGACACTTGGATATCGCATGGAGAAGAACTGGTTAACACCTGTACCGAGCTGAAGAATGTCAGTAAGCTAGATAGCGTGGGCCAATGGTATACCCACAAGCGTGAAGACAACACCCAGAAACCACATCCGAAATGTGTTCACTGGCAAGGTAGGGTCATCCGTGTTTGGCACGTTGGCTCGCACCTCCAGGTAAGGGGAGTTGTCCGAGTCAATGGTATATTCAACGTTGCTGCTTTCGCCAAGGGCAATTTCGAGGGCGTCCGCGGTGGCCACGGGCTTCTTAGAGACGCCATCGTCGCGTAGAGTTGGATTCCCCGCATGTTCCTCGACATCTCCATCTTGGAGTGTCTCTGACACAAAGCGAGCCATGATTATGCACTATCAAGCACTCCTCGGCGGAGTGCTCTTCTGACAAACAAGAACCGACAAATTCGGTACCGGGGACGATGTCGCGGGCAAAAAAGAAGCCATCCGACAGTCGCCATTCTTCCCTTTTTATAGCGCGATACTGCCGCCAGAACTTACCCGGGGTATCGTATCAACGGCGTCCATATCGCAGAGCAGATAGGGACCAGGAGAGCGACGAGATAGAGAGTTCGGTGGATAGAAGGCTTATCCTGATAGAAAATGCCGAAAGATCACCACGGCACAAGCCCTACTACAAGGTGGAAGACAAGACGCGGCAGCAACCGTTATTGGGCTCCTAGCAAACTAGAGCAGCCACCGAATGGCTGCGTAGGATTCCAGGAGCAATTGGGTAAGGTCCAAGCGAACGAATAACCGGCAACGACGGGTGAAAGCGCCATACATCCAGCAGCTAAAGCCTTGTTCAGGCCGGTGGTGGCCATTCTAGTCCTATCTCGCATTCAGGCTAATGCAGCCTATTCGCCATCCGCCAGTGTCGTGCCCTTAGCGGCGGTGATTCGACATGCCAACACCTGGCGGGGTGTTTCGGTTTGGCTCCGGACACAAGCTTGGCCGGCCGACGTCGGCGGGTGGGCGGGCCTGCGAAGCACGCCGCGATAAAGCTCCAGTGGGCCAGGGATAAGACGTGCTGGACTGTGCACGCGGGGAGGGTTGGTGTTTGTCGGTCTCATAGGGTAACCAGGCGGTGGCCGGCCAGGCCACTGCTCGATAAGCACGCGTGGACCTTCCTGCCTATCAGTGGGTGCGAAGCTGCCGACATCTGATGATCCATTGGCCCTCATCGCCATCGTACCCTAGTATAAAGAGTCATGTTCAGTAATTCCTCCAAGCCACTTGTTGGTCCCTACCAGTAAGGTCCTTTGGAACACTCCCCAATTTTACAGCCCCCTACTGGAGCGGCATTGATCAATCTCCTTTTTCTACTCCTCCGCCCACCGTATTCACGGTCGCTCGCAACAAAACACAATCACGATGGCGATCACCAAATCGTCCTCAATTCTAATCGTTGGCGCCGGTACCTGGGGTTGCTCGACTGCCCTTCACCTGGCTCGCAGAGGCTACACCAACGTAACCGTCCTGGATCCCTATCCTGTCCCATCCGCCATTTCCGCAGGAAACGATGTCAACAAAATTATTTCCTCCGGCCAGTACAGCAACAGAAAGGACGAGATCGAAGTGAACGAAATCCTGGGAGAACAAGCTTTCCAGGGCTGGAAGAGCGACCCTCTCTTCCAACCGTACTATCATGACGTCGGTCTTCTCATGTCAGCTTGCACCTCGGATGGCCTGGACCGTCTTGGTGTCCGAGTGAGGCCTGAGGGGGATCCAAACATGGTTGAGATGTCGCGCCCAGAGCAGTTCCGTGACCTGGCGCCTGCTGTGCTTAAGGGTGATTTCCCTGGCTGGAAGGGTTACTTTCTTCGCTCCGGTGCCGGTTGGGCCCACGCTCGAAATGCTCTGGTCGCTGCTGCAAGGGAAGCTCAGAGACTGGGGGTCAAGTTTGTGGCTGGATCGCCAGCAGGCAGAGTCATCACTCTGATTTTCGAGAATAACGACGTCAAGGGTGCCGTGACTGCAGACGGCAAAATCTGGCGTGCGGAGCAGACGATCCTGTGCGCTGGTGCAAATGCAGGACAATTCTTAGACTTCAAGGACCAGCTGCGCCCGACTGCATGGACGCTCGTACACATCACCCTGAAGCCCGAGGAGCGCGCGCTCTACAAGGACATTCCAGTCATCTTCAATATCGAAAAGGGCTTCTTCTTTGAGCCGGATGAGGAGCGTGGGGAGATCAAGATCTGTGATGAGCATCCCGGGTACACAAACATGGTCCGATCCCCAGATGGAAAGCTACAAAGTCTTCCCTTTGAGAAAACACAAGTCCCCTTGGAGTCCGAGAAGAGAGTTCGTGCACTTCTCAGAGAGACAGTGCCTCAATTGGCAGACCGCCCATTTAGCTTCGCAAGAATCTGTTGGTGTGCGGACACCGCAAACCGCGAGTTCATCATTGACCGTCATCCCCAGCATAAATCACTCATTCTGGGGTGCGGTGCTTCTGGCAGAGGTAGGTCCCCTTGTTCGTGAAATATATACCTTTGAATTGCAGACTGATCGTCAAACAGGCTACAAATACCTACCATCGATCGGAGGCCTGATCGTCGATGCCTTGGAGGGCAAGGTCCCTCAGAAAATCCATGAGCTCATCAAATGGAGCCCAGAGGTTGCTTCGGACAGAAACTGGAACGACACCCTGGGCCGATTTGGAGGACCCAACAGGGTGATGGACTTCCATGAGGTCAAGGAATGGACCAATGTACAGCATAGAGACATTTCCAAGTTGTAAGAATAATGACATATAATGAATATCCCAAAATTGGCTGCACCAAGAGGACGATATAACCATGTGTTCTATAAAACAGCAAACAAAGGCCAATTCAGAAAGAATATTACACCGTCCATTCGAGACTCTAGGGTATCATAGAAAAAACACAGAATGATAGAAAATGGGTTCAAATCTACCTCTCCTGAGAGGTTGCGGCGTCTGCAAGCTGATAGGTCTCCCGGGCATCCCATGGACGGGGGGCAGATCCACGGCCTGGCAATTGCTGTTCCTCATCACCAGGAAGCTTCGAGAAACCATCCGGTCCGGTTATTTCGTCTCTTCCGTAGGGGCTGTCGCAGTTCACTGACCGAAGGGCCGGGTAATAGCGTCGGTACGAGAAATAGGCGACCAGCAATCCGAGAAGTGATCCACAGGTGACATCGTATACATCGTGGCGGTAATCGTCGAGACGAGAGATGGCGATCAACAAAGCGCAGAGAAACGGCACAAACGCCACAAGACAGCGACAGAGATCGGTCCGTGGTCTAAAAACATGCATTTGGCCGCAGAGAAAGCTAAATAATCAATCAATATCGTTATGTGGGCCAGCGGCATGCAAGCTTACAATGACAAATATCCCAGCCCGCTGAATGAAAAGCTACTGTGGCCACTGGGGAAGCTCCTCCATCCTTCTTGGAGAATGTGCTCGCTGGGCTGAGTACACACTGTCCATGAGACCAAAGCGTCCTCCGGAGTGCCCTTCCTTGGGATGCAACGCGAGATCAGATCAGGACGAGGTCGCCCGACGGCGTTCTTTATGATATCCGTGATGAGACTCGTTAACATCAGGGCGATGAGGAAGCCCAGTAAAGTGACTTGGACCTTGTGGGGGTATGGACGGAACACGGCAGCCCATGCAAGTAGAACGAGGAACGGGATCACTCCGGCATAGATTATGGACCACACTATAGGCCGATATCAGCATTAAGGAGTGGACGCGGGGGTAGATCGATCTCACCGACGGGGACTCTCTCCATGAGGGCGTAGGGAAACTGGATCGACTTGTTGTCTAGGGAGAACATGCGATGAAACGGGGTCGCAAAGATCTGGATCTGCGGGGGGAGTCTCGTCAGTGCCTGAGTCAACCAAGGAGAAAGTTCCAGACGTACCAGTATCCAGGCGCCTACAATGCAGGCCAGCGCGACAGTGTCGACGACCGGGTACGAACGCTGATAGAGACGGGACATTGTGCCAGCTGCTTCGACTACGGGAGAGCGGGGGCTTGCTGAGCCAGCAGCAAGACCACTGCGAGGCATTTTGGGGGTTCAGTGGTGGGAAACCGGTGGAAGTCCACGCCTGGTCAGATGGATTCGGTGGTTGGTAAGGAAGGAGGGCCATCGGAATACCATACTTTAGGAATCCCATGAGGTGGCCTGGCCGCCTGAGAGCACGGGCCAGCACACCGGATCTCCGCAATGCGCCGCCTCGACTTGGCCACAAACACTACCATCATTCATCCCTCAACTCATCTCGCTCATCAGCTTCGCCCCAACGTCCCCTCCAGTCAACCCCCGTCGTTCGACTGCAACCAACATCATGGCCGACGCTGGCCAGCCACGGACGCTCGCAATTGCGTTTGCCCCGCCGCCCCCGCTCTGGAAACATTTCACGCCCGATAATCTGAAGAAGCTCGAGGAGATCAAGAAGGAAGCGTCAAAAGGCGAAGATGGAAAGCCACAACGAAGAAAATGGTCGCCGGCTGAGCTGCGCGCTCTGGATCTACCGCCAGAGCTTCGGTTTCTCGTGCCCCCCGAGATACCTAGCTCCGGACATTACAGCGTGTTTGGAGAACTTCAAAACGTTCGTCCGCAATGGCTCCCTTGCTGTAACCCTGCTACTTACGCGATGATTCATAGCTTTCTACCGCTCTTCCGTCCCTGAAGGACCAGGGCATCACGCAGCTCTACCCCTCCTCCCCGCCAGCAGACACCGACCGTCAATCGCCTTCGGAGCCGTCCCGACCGCTCAACCACGCATACTATCTCCTGAAGATCAGCAAATCGCTCCTTCTGAACTTTCTCGAATTCGTGGGCGTTCTTTCAGTGTCCCCGGAGCAATTCGAATCCAAAGTCGAGGACTTGCGCAACCTCTTCATCAACGCGCACCATCTCCTAAACTTATATCGACCACACCAAGCTCGGGAATCGCTGATTATGATGATGGAAGAGCAATTGAGCCGAACGAGGGAAGAAATTGAACAGATGGACAAATTGAAGGCCGAGATCACGAGTGTCCTGGAGCGCTTAGAAGCGGAGGGTATCGCTGCGCAGTCGCCTGCCCAGCAACCAGACGAGGACGGCAAAAAGGATTCCGCATCAAGTGAAAAGGCGATTGAAGACGCACGGCTGGTTTGGGATCTCTTGGATGGCAAGATCGAGGGCTGAATCTCTTGAACGCGGATGAGCTCGGTGTTGAAGCCACCTACCAGGGAATCTTCGGCTTCTCACTACAAGCGCCTGCAACTATTGCCCACGACAAGCCGGCGTGCAGACCAATGCATCGAATTGTCTTCTACGAGGGCGCAAGCGAACGGATTATGCTCCTGTGTGGTCAGTAACCAATCCCGACCGACCAATCAATCAGCCAAGTGAAGCAGGCTAAATACAGGCAACTTCTGCCCTTTAGTATTTCCCAAACACGAACACGACATACGCGAATTACACTGTGGAACAGAGCATCCACTTTGATACCCATAAACCCACCCTCTGCGCTCAGGAACAACATAGTTCCGCGCACATCACGTGTCGCGCTAATGACGCGCATTTAAAATCCCACCAAAATTTCTCCCACAACTTTCCTTCAGCCGCACGACGACGACAACATTCGCCATGGCCAAAGTTGACCATTGAGGATTGAGCCCTCTCAAAAGCTTAATGATGCTCTGGAGATACTCAATCCTCAACATCAACTCTTCGCGCCAATTCGCAACTCCAATAAATCTAATTGGTAAGTCGAACAAAGCAACTTTTCTCCTTGTTCAGCTTAAATGATGAATTGCCTTTATCTTTGTTTCAACCCCATCAGAAGTACAGCAATGTACAATTTGATGATAACTGCGCATCTTACCTCTTTTTTTCTGAAATAAGCTTAATCGCTTTTCTCGCTGCATTGCAATCCATGTGATTGAATGAATCGTCTTGCTGACTCGGTTCAGATTTTAGGTTCTGCTCGCTTGATACATTATGATGATTAATATTAATATATCTTCATTTTTGGATATCATCGATGTTTTTTCGTAAAACCTTGGAAATTTTGATTAATCATTCTTCGTCCGCACCGGTATCTCGTAGCCAACCACCCCCAAACCCCTTGCATAGAAATTCTAGGACTTTTAGAACAACCTGTACAGAAATCACCCTCGCCTTCTCCAACAAATCCATAAGACAAACGCCAGACAAATGCCACCACATCTAACCATCTAATCAAAGTTCCCCAACACCAACCAGATCTATCTATCTAGTACCTGCTTGCCTGCCTGTCTGCCTACCTACGCAGAACGTTCATTCCACGCCTTTTCAATCGCACAACTAGCAAGTCTATACAATTCGGCCACGAAATCCGCCACCATTTTGATGTGCATGATTTCGTTGACGGAGGACGGTTGACGCAGGAACACTCGTTCCATCATGCTCATGGCTATCTTGAGGAGGCCGAGGTCTTTGGTGGCCTGGGGGTCGGAGGGGTTTTGGAGGATGTTGCAGAAGATGGCGAGGAGGGCGGACATGGGGTAGAAGATGAGGGTCCTGGGGTGGTTAGGAATGAAAAGAAATTGATGTCGTTTGGGTAGGTGGCAGAAGGGAACAAACCAGAATATGCCGTCGATTAGGACGTGTTCGGATGCTTGGAGGTATAGTAATGTTGAACGACTGGCTTCGACGGACAGGGCTAGACTGGAGTTCACGCCGTGCATGATTCCGCCTTGTTCTTTGGACCAGGATCGGCAGCGGCCGCTGGCTTGGTGGATGATGGTCATACAGAGATGGTAGTTTAGTCGTAGGATGACCACGTGCATGTTGGCGTTGGGGTCTGGGGTTTCTTGTGAAAAGGACAAAGTAGGTCGCCATTGTAGAGGGACTGACAGGCGCCATTTCTCGAGCTCATCGTCCAATTCCCGGATCTCCTTGAGGATTTCGGCGTCTGTTTTCTTGAGACCTTTGAAGGAGTATAGAGCACCGTAGGCTCGAGACTTGATTATGCTGAGGCGAATATCCACCGGATATACTGGATCCTCCGGCATATCTGCCGGGGGCGCCTGTCGGCAGTCAACGGGGAAGGTGAACAGGTTCTCCCCGTAATTTGGGGGTATTGTCAGGTCACAATTGTCATCTGAGAAGGCTTGGGGCTGTCCGGTACGGAGAGACACGTCTTTCTCAATCGTGTAACATAGCCAGAATATTTGTCGAACCTGTTTCTGCATTCTCAGGGTGTGCTCATTCGGCGGGGATTCCAGATCTTCAGCGAGAGTGGTTGCGGTATGCCCGCCTAGTGCAAATATCATGCGAGCTGCAATAGAACCGTAGTAGCTGGCTGACTGCAAATTCCCAGTCACCAGCTCATAGAGTGCCTGTTGGTAATGTCAGAGCGCAAGAGCCTACTTTCCTAAAAAGACGGACAATGTGATATATAGGCTAGGCATTGGGCATAGGTCACTGCTGGGTCAAGGAATCCGGAACTCACCAGCATCGTGACCGCCTGCAATCCTTCCACAGAAACTGATTCTTGCAGAAGCTGAGGCACTATACATTGAGCCTTTGTGAAATTGGCCTCGCCGTCAAGAGGCGGTAGGCTCCTGAATTGGGTTTCGAATTCAGGCGGAGGTACGAGAGACACAAAAGCAGCGAAACCAAAGACAGATGCCTTGAGGTTAGCTTTTCCATAACAGAACTTGAGGTGGCGTTGCTGATAGGCGTTTTCGATGGTCTCTTTGAAAAGCACGGGATCCAAAACGGGAAAAATGCGCCGCATAAATGAACAGGAAAACAGATTCATGTAGTTCTCGATAAGCGCTCGATCAGGCAGCTCAAATGCGTTCTCGGTCTGCGGATTCATCACCAACGCGTTGGAACTTAACGCCCGTTGCCTTTCCCATGGTGGCTTGTTAGAGCTGACCAGCCTGCTGAGTGAAATATTCTGTCCGGTCCGCGATTGAACCCATCGCTTGCCCTCCGGAAGCAGCAATGGAATACCGGTGAACAAGCTAAAGCACCCCAGCTCTCGGCCCGCGAAATGGAGGGGTACCGAAGATGAGCCCGATTTCTCATTTAGAGGGGGTGAGTCTTGTGGTGTATCCAGGGCATGATTCAACAAACATGATTCTGGAGGAGTATCTTGATGATCGACACTAGGTGATGTCGTGGTTGGTGCTAGACATGGTAAGTGGATGACGAAACCAAGGATGACCCGGCATACGAACTAGATTCCTTCAAAAGATTCTCAGTCAGGAATTTCTCTATGCGCTCAATGCGCTCGGCCAAACCCGGCGTTTCTCTCTCGCTGGAATTAACAGTTAGAAGATATCCCCGCAATGGTTCTTTGTGGGCATTTAGGCCATACCCCCGTAAATCATGTTTGGCTTTGCGTTTCCGGGTGATGACCCGGGTAAAGGTACATGGAATGTCATGATGGCTGCACCAGTTACATTGCGGTTCAGCAGCATCACATTTTATCTACAAAAGTCAGAGGACAGAGTATGCACCGGCAGTGAAACCGACCTTTCGCTTGTAACACGAGTCGCAGGCCCTTGCAATACGCTTCCTCGTTTTCTGCGGGTCCTCCTCTGACCGGTCGAGGGACGGCGGAGAGTGATACATGAGTACACCGCGGCAGTAAGGATCATATACTGTAGAATTGAGGCGTCGCTCGGGGCGAGGGTGAGAGTGGAAGATGACGGAGGTCCAGGAGGTAAAAACCCTCCGATCCGCTGACAAAGCACAACGGTAATTTACCGAACCTGTCATGCCCAGGATACGTCCCCGCTTCCGCCTTCCAGCCTCGGTGTGTACTGATAACATCTGTTCGATAGGATCTAGACATTTCCCAGTCCTACAAGAATAATGGATCCTTTTCAACGCCTCCCGGCCGAAATCATCCAGCAGATCATTTACTATATCCCGGATTTTGTCGGCTTAGAAAGTCTGCTGTTGGTATCAGAGCGAGTACAGGCCATCTTCCAATATGATCCTTGCCTGGTGGGTTTGGAGGACCTGCTCGCATCGACTTATATTTCGACGATGCCTGACATTCCCAGAAAATTCCATCAAGTTGCCCGGATACACAGTCAATCAATCGGCTACGGTACTGACGGTGATGATATTGATTCAACATCCGAGAACTACCACATGAGCAGTGCAACGCTCCTACAAATGATTCAAATCGCCGCGCAAATACAACGTCTAGCATGCGCCTGCTTGTTCACGATGCGGCGGAACTTTTGCAATGCTGTGGAAACCCACTTGGCTCTTTCGATAAATAACAAGGACTTTGCAGCTCCTCCCTCTTGGATCGAGGAGTACCGTACGTACTGGGCTCTATGGCACCTGCGACACTACTCGGATCTCCAGAAACCCGCCCTAGATCACCTCAGCTTTGATGACTGCACCACCATGGTCCAAAACCCAGATACATACGCCGCCTGGAACGGCCTAACTTCCAACGAAAGCCTTATCCCCCGTGTTGAGGAGATCTGGGCCGTTGCAGCGGTTCTGGCGGATTTGGGCCTACATGTATCGTACGGATCCTTGAGACACCACCAGCAGGACGAACCCCCCGAGGCTCTCTGGGACGTCCCACAAGGGACCCCGATGCCCCTTATCTCATCTTTCAAACTCCCTCTTCAGGCCTTGGGCTATCCGGTGTGGTGTCCGCCCCCAGTGCCGGACGCCACAGTGATCAATGATGTCTGGGATCGCATCGTGCAAGCCTCTAGCATTCCCTCACTAGTGTCAATGTTTTTCCGGACTCAAGTATACGATATTCTCATCGCCCGTCGACGCACCGCCAAGTGTATGCAGGATATGCGACCTTATCGACGTCTTGGGACTTTTATCTGGGACGCATGGCGAGTTTACTCTGCCGGCTTGATGTTATTTAGGGTCGGCAAGATCCCAACCCCTTACGGAGGGTTCATCGAACCGAGCGGTCCCGGCCTAGACAAAGTCCGGATGATGCAAACGAGATGGGCAGCTTTAATCGGCAAAGATCTGTGACTAAGGGTATTTACAAGTGAACCATAAAGTAGTACGGCCCACCTATCTTATCCAGGAATTTACCATGCCACTAATTTATTGAGTCCACTCCTGCTAATCAAGAGGGTAGAACCCAATTCCAGAACTACTACTTGACAAGAAACCACTCGGCCAAAAGGACATGTCCCCCGCCAGATCGCCCCACAAAGAGGGTGATCTAACACTATTTGGGTACCAATTCGGCGCGTAGCGAACCTATGCCTTGTTCCTGGATCTAGTCTACCTTACGCCACCACCGTAGCAGTAAACCCTATCGATTTACTACATGCGGAGACGGCTAACGGTTAACAATTATCTCGCTTCATCAGGCTTTTGCCATTTAGAATGGCCTTGATGATCTATAAAATATACGAATACGGAGGAATACAAGCATAACTAACGGCGGGCAGGGAACTCGTGGCCTGTCATTAGTAAGCGGGAGCTCGGGACATGCACATCCGGGCCATCCGATGCTCATACTCCGTAGTCTAAATAGCAAATACATCACTCATAAATCATTAATCCTGGCTAAATGATGATGATATACAAAGAATAGAAACGCATCGAGTCTACCCGTAGACCAATGCACCGTGCGCACAGGAAAGCTTAAGCCCCAAGAACGGCCTGCTCCTCCTCTCTCAACAATTCTGCCTCGATTGCACGTCTGCGAGCCTGTTCGGCTTCGCTGGAGTTGTCCTTGAACACTTGGTCCATTTGCTCCAGACTCTTGCCCTTGGTTTCGGGAACGAAGACAAAGGTCCATATAAATGCGAGCACACAGAAGACTGCGAA
Organism: Aspergillus sclerotiicarbonarius CBS 121057; assembly: GCA_003184635.1. Taxonomy (NCBI): domain Eukaryota; kingdom Fungi; phylum Ascomycota; class Eurotiomycetes; order Eurotiales; family Aspergillaceae; genus Aspergillus; species Aspergillus sclerotiicarbonarius. The sequence goes on along the minus strand of KZ826358.1, from coordinate 54,530 downwards.
GAAGACGTAAGCACCATAGCCGGTGTCTTCAATCAGAGGTGGCGTGATCAGGCCCTATGATTTGTTAGAGTTGCGCCCGATCTGAAGAGCAAATGTGAGTACTTACAATAATGAAGTTGTTGAGCCAGTTGGAGCAGGTCGAGAGGGCTACGCCCTTGGCACGAAGAGAGGATGGGAAAACCTCTGTGACGGGTTAGATACGATCTCCCATGTCTCTTTGACAATATATGCTTACCGGCTGGCAATGCCCATCCCACGGGTCCCCAGGACCCACCAAACGAGACCATATAGACAAGCAAAAGGGCTACACTGGCCCAGCCCGGTCCGCGATGTGCGGGCCAGTTGTCAGAGTAAAGGCCGACCAAGATGGCAATGATAATATGGCAGGTTGCCATGATAGCCACACCCCATAAAAGCAGAGCCCGTCGGCCGAACTTGTCCATGGTCGAAATACTAGTAGTCACACCCACCAGCTGGCCCACATTCACAATACCGGCCATGAGTAACTGCATGCTGTAGTCTAATCCCATGGTTTCGAACAACGTAGGCGCGTAATAGATGAGAGCATTGATTCCCACAAACTAATCGCCGTTTATTAGTCTCTTCCAAGGCGTTGCTCAAATGTCTTCGTTGCTTACCTGTTGGAAGAACATCATCATCATTCCGATGTGCGTCCTCCGCCAGCAACCTTTCTTGAAACAGTCGGCCCAGCATGCCAAATCAAGCAGCACCGCATTCTTAAACCCACCACCCTGCAGGTTGGGGTGCTTTTCTGCGTTGAGTTCCTGGTGGAAGCGGACCTCCGCCTTGATGTCCAGGAGCTCTTGTCTGACGCGCTTATCCGACGCCGGCAATTGACGCAGCCTTGACAAACTGTGGAGAGCCTCCTCCTCTCTTCCCTTGGCAACAAGCCATCTTGGGGAGAAAGGCAAGATGATGACACCAGCCACCAGGATGAACCCGGGGATCAACTGCAGCAGGAAGGGGAGGCGCCATGCCCATTCTCCAGCCATGTACCTAGTGCCGTATGTAATCCAGTATGCAATGACGATCCCAAGGACGATGAACAGTTCCTCCATAACCAGAAGGGTGCCTCGACACTCAGGTGGACCTATCATAAATAGGTCAGCGGACGCCCATATGATATCACACATCCCGGTACTCACTGATCTCCGAAATATACAACGGAGCAACCATGGACAACATGCCAATACCCACACCGCCAATCAATCGGGCGACTGTCAACATGGCGTAGTCAACCGAAGCTGTCTGCAGCACTGATCCAAGCGTGAAGATGCAGACTGCGACAATGATCGAGTACCGCCGAGAGATTTTGTCCGCGATCCAGCCTTGATTAAAAGCGCCAATCAATGCCCCGAGTTCGATCATTGCTGTCATCAGACCTTTCCAGAAACCCGAGTTCACCTCGGGGAAACGCTCCAGGAATTGGTCCATGACCAGGATGACTGAAACTACACCCTGATCATAACCAAAGGTGAGACCGCCCAGGGTCGAGCAAGCGGCACACATGAGAACGAATGGATTGGCTATGAGACCCCGGACGCCTGGAGGCCCGTAGGGCTCCCTATCAGGCAAAATATCCTCTGCATGGTGGGTGAATCCATGGATAGACTCCGGGGATAAGTCCTTTGCAGGCTGGGTGGACTTTTTGTCCATACTGAGTGGAAAGGACGGAACAAGAAAAGGCGGGAGATGAGAGATGAAAGAAGAAATGGGTACGACCTGGGGCCAAAGGCGATGCCTTTTGTGGATAGAGATGGCACGTGAATTGTCATACCAGGGAAGCAAAGGAAGACCGAGTTACACCGCGACTTATATAGAGATATCGATCACCTCCAATCAACCCAGGCAGCCAACCAGAAGGAGTCAGATGCCCGAGGAAGGCAGAGACCGCGGAGCGACATGATTCGCAGCAGGCCGAACGGTGAGAACGGTAGGATTCGGGTGTTTCCATAACCATGAAGCCGAAGAGGAGAGAAGAAACGAACCCTAAGCTGGGATCTGCAGGTGAGTGTCGAATCGTAGGGCCTGGAAGGGAGTGGGTCGGCGGGCGGAGACCGTCAGGGAAGCGCGAGGTGGAGGTGGATTCACCCTGGCTCGAAGCCACTAGAAAGGCGTGGGATGGAATTGCATCGAAAGCCGGTTTACTGCTTCGAGGTTGTCTTGGGGATTGCATTCAAGCAATTACACCTTGTCCCAAAAACATTCTCCTGTTTGTCTGTTTCTACATTCTTGAATTTTCGGATGGAGAATAGGCCATCCCGTGACGGCGACACGTGCGGACATCACCATCTCCCATTCCGGCAGATGAGCAAATCGACGACTGTCTCACCCCGTCTTAGTGTCGGAGCAAAGGCGTCCTGACTGGCGTATGTTTCTCAGCGCCGATGGCCCGCATCCGCATGGCCATAGGTCCACTGTTGTACGCATGGCCGAATAGGATGCATCCCACTCCCCAACACCATTTCGGATAAGACAGCCTATGTCATCGTACACTCAACAGCCATGGATCAACGAAGCGTATCTTCATGGATGATGCTTCTTCAGCCGCCAATCAGAGGGGTTTGTGATGCCCGAAAGCAGCTGCGGGATGAGGTCCACGGTGCCACGGATGCTGCATCATCCTGGGCGGTTGCGGCAATCGAGGCGGAGAAGCCGTCAGGTCGAAAGCCGATCGACGGTATTCGATAGATGCCTATAGCTTGGCCAAAGTGAGAGTATGTGTTGATCCAACCAGGAGGCCCGTGTAGGTTACCGGAAGAAGACACGGCCAGGTGGCTGGGTTTGAAGTTGGCGTGTTGCCCAAACTGCGCTACCTTATCAGAAGAAGGGAGGATTATCAGTCGGTCAGTCGTGATCATGGGAGAATCGAGATCGGTGCCTGAAGGTCCCGTGATGATAACCTTACGGCGAGGGCAGCTGCCCCTCCTTCGGGCGGGCGTGACGTGACGCTCTCCAAAGGCATCCTCCGCGTCTTCATTCTTCTTCTCCCTCGCAACCAGCCTGTCCACCAGCCTGTTTCTTAATTTCTCTCCGTATCCCTGACCGGCTGTGGTATCTCTCCCCACGGGGATTTAAACTTCACCCTTAGTTCCTGGCAAATCGGCCCAGGATCCAGTTCCCGTTCTCCTCTTTTCCCCACCTGCCTTTGCTCAAACGCCGACCGTCTGCTCGGTCGACCACCGGTTCTTGTCCTACCTTCCACCTGCATCACTTGCTCGCTCCTGCACGGCATTGCTCATTCTGCCACCGGTCCGTGTTGCCTCTGACATCCCGATCTTCTGCCCAGTTGGTCGCTCGCGTCCCGAGTTTCGTGTGTTGCTAACGGGTTGTTGCGCGACCGGTCTTTAGGAAAGGGAAAAAAAAAACTCAGCACAACAACGGATTCCAGTTTCCGGCATCAACGTCATTCCACATTACCCCCTACCCCAGAGCCGCTCTCTGTGACCCAAAGTCCCCCCAACCGTTCCCCGCAACTAGCCGCAATCGCGCATAATCCGAAATTATGGGCTCGTTTATGGAGGATCTCTGGTCTAGCATCTTTACCCCGGGTCCCACCCCCACCCTCCTCATCGCAACCAACGTCACCTTTGCCGCCCTCCAAGCCCTCCTGTTCGCTCTCCTTCTGGCCACGTACAGCATCCACTTTATCGTCCTATCTGGCTTGTCTGGTGCCCTATGGTGGTCCATTAACTGGTTTGCTCAGGAGGTGAGACGAGTGCAGGCAGAGGAAGCGGAGAAAAAGAAACTATCGGAGGAACCTGCAGAGAGCCAATCCAAGTCGGACGGCAATCGGAAAACCCCGGGCACTCTGGACAGTGCCGAAAGTGATACAGAGACAGAAATCTTGCCCGAGCGCAAAGGTGCAGCTGCCACCGCTTCCGCTCGGTCCATTGCTGGTTCGGCAACTCTCCAGCCCCCAGAAGAGCATGGCGGAGTTCGGAAGCGTCTGAGCGTGAGCGGCGACAGCTCGGGTTACCAGAGTACCGATAGCGAATGGGAGAAGGTGGATGACGGCAAGGCGACCTAGGCATGCAGCGTTGGATTGTTGTCGGGGATTGACAATGCACCCGAGGGGCCCGTGTGGCCCAACCGTTTTCTATACTGTTTGCATCGGGCAGGGCCATCCGGCTCGGTCTACACCATACATTTTTGTCAGTGTCCTATATCGATGTAAGAGAGGCATTCTGATTTCTCGTACCGGCGAGATACCCATAGATGACTGATACATGCCGGGAATTGAATTTGCAGAGCTATTACTGAGATGAAGCCCAGTGACTCTATAACCCCTGCTCTTATAATTGACACAGGCAAGGCAACCGCGGCAAAGAGATAAGCCCAAACTTGCATCGTGGAACATCCCTTAGCCCGGGTAGAAAGAGGGGTTGGCGTGTTGATATCCCACGCGACCCCTCCAAGCTGCAAGACAGTAAGTACCCACGTTGGAACAATGAGCTCGACCAGTCATATGGTGGTTTCGGAAGCTATGATGGTAGCTCTCGTCCTGCCTTGCTTCTGCATGCCAATCCCATCGCCTCTTGTTATCATGCCGGATGTGCGCATGATTCCTACCTGTCCTTCCTTGACCATGCGTAGATACTCTGCTGAAGATTTACCCCTCGTTTCAATTGCTAGGTTTAGATTAGTACTCGATAGTCAAGTATTTCGCGGTAGACAACAGGTACTGATCTCAGCATTGCTTGGACAGCACTTGTATATATCTTTGGGAGTCATTGGGACATGTGATATGACAATACCTTCATACACGAAGTACCAAATTCAGGTTTGAATAATCCAACAAGACAACACTAGATATCATGCAGCAAATGCTGCCAGTGTCAAAACGCAACATCAAACTAGCCCAATCACTGGCCTGCTATACAAGCACTGTTTGAATATTTCCTCTTTCGGACCCTTATCGATAAGGGGATGACTAATCGCATTATCCAGCATTGCTCCAAACGCCTCCATCAACAAACACCAGACAGCTCTCAGCTAAAGAGAGCTCTCAAGCGCAATCCATACGCCAATGCAATGACTCCAACCTGACTCCAACATGCCATCCACCACAGCACTCCACACCAGCCGCCGACGCGTCTTCGGCTCCGTCCTCCCCCCCGCGTCCCTAGAAGATTTCCCGTCCGCGGGCCTCGCAATCGGACCTACGACCTCCAGCCTCTGCAACTTTTCTTCGAGCGTCAAATCCCGCGATAGCTCCTCGCAGTTCCGCTCCTCGATCGCATCCGATAAAACCGACGTCGACAAGCCATGGCTGGACCAAGCGACATGGGACCGGGCCTGGCAGGCCGCGACCACGTTCCTTTCCATTCTAGATCACGGGTTCGAGGTGCTTCTTCAATACGAAGGGATAGGGGAAGCAGAGTTTTTGCGACTGTCGAATCGGGATCAGAAGCCGTCTCGGGAGGTTGTGGAGGCATTTGCATACTTGATGAAGGCGTTGACGATGGGGTTGGATGTAGAGGAGGATATGCAGAGGAGCTTACTGGACTGGTATGGGTATGAGATACGGAGACATTTTCTGAAGAATTTTAGGGGTGGGCTGTTCAAGGTGGGTTCTTTGTGATTCGTCCCGGCTGTGATGCTGATCGTGACAGCTTCTGAATCACCCTGAGAAGGACGGGTTACTGCAGAAGATTGTGCATTGCTTGCAGCTGACGAGGAGGATATACTTTGCGCCTTTGGTGGAGTTTCTGCTGCCGCATTTGGATGTTGTGGAGCAGGAGGGCGTGTTTGTCAAGCTGCGGAGATCGTTCCATATGATGGTTGCTTATGCGCTGCCGTGGTCGTTGAGGTCTACGCTGCTCACACGCGAGATTACGACGGAAGCGTTGGTTATATTGGGGATCGATACGTTGAGTGAAGAAGAAGAGGCGGACAGCGTCGATAATATGGAGGTCGATGGGCGATATTCGGTCTCGTACCAGGATTGGCGCGATGAGCCGTCTATCGCAGTCCGGATGCAGTTGATGGCCGAGGAAGACGCGCGTGTCAGTGCAGCTCGGGAACGCCTGTTGGGGCTCTTTGATGGGCTACAGCTTGTCGGTATGGGCGGCGACAAGGCGCAGAAAGTCTTTGCCAGTGTGATGGATACTATGTTGAGCGAGTTCGTTCGAGCAGCGTATACCGGACAGTGGGAGGGGCCGTCATTTGTGTCCCATCATCTACGGCACTGGATTGAAAATGTGTTTGCGCGCTTGGTCGTGCAGGTCCTAGCGATCATCAACGCGCCAGACTCTGGGATCAGGGAGCCCGACTGCCTGGATGTGAGTCTAAGTGACGTGGAGAAGTGGCAAGAGATCGGGATTGCTCGTTTAGGGGCACTTCGGACGGGCGAGCTTTTCGATGCCATCGTCGAATGGCCTGCGAGCAGCGGAGCGATTGAAGATCTACGGCACTTTACGACGTACCCAGCAGCGCGCTCTCATCTGACGTACTCGTTTATTGCCGTCCTCAATCAGCGCTTGCTGCACCCGGGTGCCTCGACGGTCGAGATTCTTCAGGTGTACATCTCGATTATCCGGGCGTTCAACCTGTTGGATCCCAAAGGAGTGCTTTTGGATCGAATTGCTCGGCCCATTCGTAGATATCTTCGCGATCGTGATGACACGGTCAAGGTTATTGTCGGCGGTCTCTTGGCTGATCCGGCCGACGCGGATGGACCGACTGCTTCCCATACGGATACGCTGGTGGAGTTATCGGCTGAACTGACCAAAGCACACCAGAACTCTCTTCGGGCTGATGGCGGGGAGCTCGACTGGGATGACATGAACTGGGTTCCTGACCCGGTTGACGCGGCACCCGACTACCGCAAGTCGAAGACATCCGATGTCATTGGAAGTCTTATCAGTCTGTTTGAGTCCAAGGAGATGTTCGTCAAGGAGATGCAGAGCATGCTGGGCGACCGGCTCCTACAGAAGCGCGCCGAATTCGACCAGGAGATGTCCGTCCTTGAACTTCTCAAGGTCCGCTTCGGTGACAATGCTCTGCAAGCATGCGAGGTCATGCTGCGGGATATCTTCGACTCCCGTCGCGTGGATGCCGTCATCCGCAACGATCAAGGACTGGATGGAAAGCCGAGGGCCACGCAACTGCCAGCGACGCCGGACGGTCGAAGGGAGCCAGAGGCGGAAGACATGCCAGAGTTGCATGCCAAGATTCTCTCCCACTTCTTCTGGCCTGAGCTCCAAGGACAGGAGTTCCAGGTTCCCGAGGAGATTTCTTTCTTGCAGCAGCGGTACTCGCAAGGCTTCGGGTCATTGAAGCAATCGCGCAAGCTCACCTGGTTGAACGGGCTGGGACAGGTCACCGTCGAGCTGGATCTCGAGGACCGCGTGTTTGTGGACGAGGTCACCACCTGGCAGGCCACGGTGATCTACGCGTTCAATTCGCCGTCGGATGAGTCAGTGATGAAGACCACGGACGAGCTCGCGCGCGAACTCGGAATGTCGGCTGCTCTCGTGCGTAGCGCCTGTCTATTCTGGGTGAGCAAGCGGATCCTTGTGGAACCGCACCGGGATGCGTTCCGCGTGTTGGAGGTCCTTCCAAGCGAGGAGGGCGATGCAGCCGCCGGGGATGCCGGTGCATCGGGCGCAGGCGATGTGGAGGATCCGTCTGCGGAGACGGCGCAAGCAGCCGCGGAAGCAGATGCAGCCGCGGCCGCGGCCGCTAAAGAAACGGCAGAAGCGGCGGCAATGGAGAAGATGAACCTGTACTGGCAGTTCATCATGGGCATGCTGACCAACCAGGGTGCAATGCCACTGCAGCGGATCGTGATGATGTTGAAAATAGCCGTCCCCGGAGGGTTTCCGTACAGCAACGAAGAGCTGCGCGAGTTTCTGGCGGGAATGGTGTCCAAGGGCAAGCTGGAGATTGTCAGTGGGGGCAATTACAAGATTGTGCAGTAGTGCATCAACATACGAGCGATTGTATGAGTTACGAATAACGAGGTATAACATAATTCAACAGACTATTCTAACATGGTATTGAGCTAAAGTACATCAGACATGACAATCATTGAAATCCGCCTCATTCGGCGTCCAACGGTGCCACTGGCGCCTGATCATCGACCTGGATTCCACCTCTCTTCTTCTCATTGCTATCCCAGAAAGGCAGCTTCCAGCCACCCTCATTCTCGGGCGTGGCCAACCACAACCGCATGAGATGGCGTCTGGGCGTCGGGGGAGCATGGTCGACGTACGCCGTGCGCGCATGCAGCACATGGGAGTTGGCCAGGAACTGGATATCGCCGACCTCGAGGATCATGTGCAGCTTGACGCGGTTGCAGGTAGCCTCGAGGACCTCGAGGGCTTCAATCTGGGCGGACGAAAGCGGAGGGATGATGCCCGCGTCGGAGAAGCGGGTGAGAGAGCGAACATAGTACGGGTCCCATCTAGCCACGATTAGTACCCAGCCACAAGGCGAACAGTCAAACAACATAAACGTACTTGGTATAAACCCGAGGGGTATCCCCACGCTCGAGATAAACCACACTGGTCTTGATATAATCGTCCTGGCCCTTGCTGGTCTCGCCCTTGCGATCAAAATACCAGATCGGCTCCGTCAGCGTCTTGAGCACATCGGGTCTCTCGTTCGCAAGAACATTATAGACGTGATGCGACGAGACCAGATCGGATTCTCCCCCCTCCCTGGCACGATGAATGCACAGCAATCCAACAATATCCGAATCATCTGCGTGGAAGAATTGTCTGCAAAACAATCAGCATCACCCACCAACCAAACAACACCGACACCAACACCAACACCAACGCGAAGAAAAAGAAGAAGAAAAACTAACCTCGCATTCGTCCGATAAATCCTCACCGAATCAATCTGCGTCGGATCCTCGCCCAAATCCTTGACATGGCCCAGCACATGTCCCCGACTATTCTGACTGACAAAGTACCCGAGATACGTACCCAGCCCCATATACGCGATCGCGGACTTGTGGTTTCCCCATTTCTCGACAGGGAAGCCTTTGAATAGAATGAAGCCTTTTCCGTCGAGCAGGTCGGAGCGCAGTTCGTGTAGTCGGGCTGAGAGGTTGGGGAGGGGGAAGTTGCTCTATATATACATATACTTTCATTAACATCATCTCATACCATACCATACATACCCTATACATGTCCATATCCACGCACTAAAACAAACAACAGAGAACAGGGAATGGAAAGGGGGGGTAAATACCTTACTTATCCCCGTCATCGGGATCTTCGCCCTAAGAAACTCATCCGCGGCCAGCGACAGCTCCTCGATCTCGGTCTCCGTGAACCGATGGGTCCATTTCTCGGGACTATCGCGATACTCCTCGGGTCTCCAGACCGTGGGGCCTGTGATCTGGGATGGGAATTTCTCGAAGGGATGGATGTGTTCGTAGAGGGGGGGATGTTGGCCGGTGGTTTTGAGTCCGTCGGGGAAGATGTCCCGGGAGATGATACTGGTGGTGGTGATGGGGGGTGGTTGGGTGAGGGCCATTGTGAGTATTAACAGTCGTGGCACCAACAATAATAATTAATCGTATGAATCAAGGGAGTAATATTGTGAGTAGTAGGATTGATTGATTAATTATGGGAATAGATGCAGGAGAGCGAACCGGATATATATACCTCAGTCTCTCTACCTACAGCCCCCTCCCCTCGTATTGTACGTAGTACAGCCCCTCACTCGCACCAACCCCTAGCAATCGACACGATAAGCACAGAAGGGGGGGGGGGGGATGTAACAATCAGTGGAGGGGAATGGCGTGCCTGGTCGTTACCACCCGAGACGACTCAGGATGCGAGCTCTCATAGGAGGAAGCGGCCGCGGCGTCGATCACGAATGTGGTTTGCCGATGGCGCAATCTCGGGTGTGATGTTGTGATGATGTGCGGGTGGGAGGGGGTACGTGCTGCATAAATCAGATGTGGTTGGGATTTATAGGGATGGGGGGGGGGGGGCGTTTGTATATTTGGTGTAGGTAGATGATGGGGTTGATGGTGTTGTTGTTGTTGTGTATCTGCTACCTAGGTAGTAGGTAGTAGTAGGTAGTGGGTAATGGGTGGGTAGGTAAGTAGGTAGGTGTGAAAGATACCCAAGTGTATACTATATAGAGATTCGGATATAAGCTAGAACCCGGGGACCTTCTCGGACGAGAGATGAAACCTTATACTGGGTCTGGATGTGCAGGGATTCATTTATTGGTGTTTGAGGGGGATGGGAATGAGGGCATGGGTTGCCCGATCGGGTAATCGGCTTTTGTGACGATGCGCATGCGCATGCGTATGTGTGTGTCATGCTCTGTGGGGTGATGGTTGGTTATAAATAGCTTGCTTAAATTCATCTTTCTGCGATTTATTTCTGGGATCTGGGAATCTGGTTTTTTGTGGTCCTGGTTATCTGGGTTTAGGTGTCATTTTTCCGGTTTCTTGATGGGATTAGGTCTTGGAATAGATACTTGTTTAAATACATTATTCTTGCATATTTAGGGGTGAAGGTAGATTTAATATACTGTAGAGTTCGTTTTATTGTCGCTATTAGGGTTAGGTTTAATTATGTCCAAGTGCGTGAAAGAGATTGTTGTTAAAGCTTCAATATCTCCTAGCTACCTTTGACATGCATCTTTATTTGAATATATTTTAAAGATTACCAATCTCTTACATCATACGGTTGTGTAGTGTAATGGTCATCACTCTGGATTCTGATTCCAGCAATCCCGGTTCGATCCCGGGCACGACCTTTTTGACTTTTTGTTTGCCAGTCGGATCTCCGCACTGATTGGACGAATCCGTTGGTCTAGATCGTACAACAACAGCTCGAAAAGATGGACATTCCGGCACAAATGCTGCAGATTCAATTCTGTGCTGTCCATAAGGTCTCATATTTGCCTGCCTCTTCGCTCGGTTGTGGATCATATAGAGGACTGCGTGGGCAACATCCACTGAAGGTCGGTCACGCTCTATTGGATTGCAATCGCTTGAGCGTCGGCAGGCAGGAAATATATGCGGTTTCATGTCACTTTATCCAAGTCATCGGGTTTGCTTAAATTTTGGTCCTTCACAGTGCGCCATGCGTAACCTCTTGCCATTCATGACGATCGACTCCACGCTGACCTACTTATCTGGCTAGTGGGAGTAGTTATAAGCTTGCTGCCAGTTCTGAACTGCGGTTTCAATGACATAGATGGGGGAAACTTCCCATTTGCATCTTTATGGAAAACTAAGGCATCATGCTGGGTTCGTATGTAGCCATTCTTCCAGAAGTGGTTTTTATACAAGTTGCGGACGTCCGGGATTCGTGAATATAAACAATGATCAATCATTGGTAGCCACTTGATGTACACAGGACTGTGTAGCGCTGTATTATCTTCGTTTAGCTAGCATTCTGGGTGCATAATCCTCTGGAGAAAGCATCTAGTCCAAGAAAGTCGTCGGAGTCTGCATGTTTGGGGATGGCTTCCACAATCACCGCATCGAGCATAAATGTAACCTCCATGGTTGAGACAGCTGGTCATGTTAAGACAACCGTCTCAAAGTTGCCCCATGCTATCTTCATTACCGAATATTTTACCTTCCATGTTTTCACACGATCTTCTGTCCAGAATGTGTTCAGAATATTCCCGACTCTTATGACGGCATTCATTTCACATGCAGAGGCTTTAACCAGTGAGTATGGATATATGTGTGCTATTTCAGGCAACCACCAAGCTCATTGCATTGACAAGTATAGGTTGCTTTTGATCAACTTGGCGTTTCTACTAAGCCATGTCATGATGGAGAAATCTTGCCATACTGGTGGGACGAGCTGGGCTTAATCCTCCAGTGTAAACGAAGGATCTTCTTGCGCAGCCTATCCTGTATCTCCTGGCTCGATGCCTTTTCCACGATCCGTTGTTACCGCAGCATCTGCACGTCTGTGAGCGCTTGATAATCACCGTGCATGCCTTCTAGATTATCTGTCGTATCCTATGGGTGGCGGACTAACTATCCACTCAGGCCCGCCAAGGTCCAGGGTATCTAGGGACGGCCCTAGTTTGACGACAGATCAACGTCCGCAGAGACGAACTCGTCCTTCATATAGTGGTCAGGTCGTCATCCGGGCTTAAGTAGGTATCCGTAGTAGATTCAACTCCTTACAAGAAGACCAGACCAGCCTGAGCCGGATCAACGGTAGGTCTGGAGCCCTACTTGACTCCCAACAAGACAGGAGTAAACCAGACATCCCCTCGCTTCTTGTGAAGATAATGATAACATCATCTGCCTCAGGTCCCTGCGAAGCGTCCACGCGCAACATTGGCAGCAGCTTGATTGCTGGCCCCCGATGCGCGGGCGGTACGCGCCTGAGGCAGCTGGTTCACGATCACCACCTGAACGGCAGGATGGGCAGCAGTGCGGACAGCGTGTGAAAGACAAGCCATGTTAACTGCCACAGCTATTTTGATAGCGAATGTTAACATCACAGACCCACAGACCCACGTCATCTGAGAAAGGAAAAGGAAGGAAATGAGCCCGAAGAACAAAGCATCAACATCGAAAAGCCAAGAGCCAGAAAAACAAGGCCGCAACGGTGCTGGAGTTACTGGCCTTGTCCTCGTAATACACCGTGGATTTGGGCTGATATAAGACAGCGTGCGTGCGGTATTCGCACTTCAGTGTTGCCTGCATGTACCCTCTTAGATCAGGCGCTTAAATCCCTCTGGACTCATTGGTAAATCTATATACAACGTCCAGCATAAGCCTCGTTCGTTCGTAAAAGAGTCGAAAGTCCTGCCATCCACCTGTATGCAAACCAGGCTCCAACTCCTGGCTATGGCATCGGACATGCATGCATGCCGAAATAAATAATTGTAAAGACGCTGTCTATTATCATCTGGATCGGCAAGACCAGTTTGAAACGCAGATAGGACTGAGAACCTCCTGTTCCATATCTATCGTAATATCAGTGGACCTGCCAAACCGACTCAGCATGTCTGTCCATCCTTGGAAATCAATACAAGGCCCAGGCATGCACGATGGCGCTGTGATTGGTTGGTCCCTGTGAACTTGCACTTTCGGGATACCTCTCGGTGAGGTCTTTGTCGTGTATTGAAACTGGGTAGTTGGAGTTGTAGCATGCAAGGCTAATCTAAACAGGATTATCTGAGCTTCTCAAGTGGTGTTGAAGTTCACTGAGCCGGACACAGTTTGGTGGTATTGCACGAGAATTGGACGCAGAAAATCATATCGTTGAATATTAATAATCTGAGCTGGATATTTCATATCTAGCAAAAGCCTATTCTAGCCAGACTTTCATGTCTTTTGACATGGATAATTCTTTTTATCTTTGGATTTCAGATTCCAGAGTTTATTCAGCCGATAAAATAGATCGCCGTACATGTCAATTTAGACGAAATCGGTTTCTTATATTATCAAAGTGGACTTTTGCCATTCCAGTATGGCTTCACGTGTATATCCTTGTAGGTGATGGCTGAATGCCCAGGCGGACCGAGAACGCTGGATTGCGTATTGTCAGGTAATCCAGCACGGGTTCGGTTTTTTGATAATTTATTTTTATTTTTCGCCATGGTGGTGTACGGATTAATTGCCAACTAGTAAATATGCAGCAATGTCTAGATAGATATCTGTATTGAGAAACCTGATAGTGGTAGGAGAGGAAGGGGTTGGAGGGAAGACAGTTTCGAAGGAGAGAAAGGAGGACAGGTTGAGAAAGATGAAAGATTATATATTGATGATTAGTATTCAATCGGAGATATTGAATCAGTAGGGTAGGGCTGATGGAATGAGCGTGGGAATTATAGGGTACAATTCAATTTGTATGTGAATGGATTGAAGTGCATGCATGAGAGAATGAATGCCCTTCCTTCAGTAATTAGGGTTTGATGAGAAGACGGAACCAATGAATAATCTGCCCCCACAAACATGTAGGGCTTGGTAAATGCCCAAGGCAGAAATATTAGGCAACAAGGCTCCCGGAGGTCATAGTTGGGGCGTGGTGATATATTCTGTCCCAAGCACCGCTCTTTCGTAATTCCATCGCTCCCCAATATGAAGACTAGCCAGGAGGAAGGGATAAAAGGATCAAGTGACGCGCATCGAGTCTCCAGTCAGTGGAGGGTATTCGACCTTGAGGTCATTGCCATCTTCATCTGCCAGACGAAGTAGACAATAAAGAGCCAATTTAATGGTAAGACCGCTTTCGGCACTCCAGGGGATACTTTTGTACTTTACGAGCCCAATCCGAGGTTTCAGGTCAGATTCATCAATTGACATATCTGTGGGCTGCCCCGAAATGGTCGAGGAGGATATAACCCGTTGGTACGAGGGTGGTGGTGGCCGGGTTCGCACGGGCCTGGGAGAAGTTCGAACTGGGTCCGGTGCTAAATGAAGCTGCATAACCACGAGCTCCTTTTCAGTGATAATAAAGACATGTCGGCATCCGTAGACCGCGCCATAGTACTGCACCTGTTCGAATGGTCTGACATCATCCCTCATTGGGCCGTCTTCGTAGGAATAGTCTACCTTATTGCGAACCGTGTCGACGGCGCTGGCCGGTGTCCACTTGAACTTGGTGTCGCCGAGAACGAGGGCTTTAGCTCTTCCATTCGCGTTCAGTCTTTTCTCATGGCCAGCGCCCCAGTCAGGAGAGCACCCTGCATTCTCCAATCGAACTCTCCCACCGGACGTGATGAATAGAGGGCCAAGAACTGCCGAAACGGGGGCTGTAATTGCCATGCAGACAAGATCGCACAACCCGCGCTCATCATAGATTTGGTTGTAGCCTCCCTGTTCACATCTGTTTGTGGCATCGAACTGAAAGACTTGGTGCCGCAAATCATCTCCAAACCTTGAGATAAGAGTCTCGTAGTTGAATTCAGACCATTCCTCTAATTCCTCAACTGTTTCCCAGTCTTCGCTGTAGGTGAAAGTTGACTGTTCGGGGGTCGGAGCAATGATCTTGGGATTACGCTTCGTCAAGTAATCTAAGAGGGTTCTACTCATGCTGAGGGATTCTTCTTTTATATAGAGAGTATATATGCTAGTACATATATTTATTAAAGAGGGATGGAGACTAGAGGGTGAAATGCAGGGAGCAGATGGAGGCAAGACAGAGAAAAAAGGTTGACAGAAGGTAGAGAGGGGGAAAGGGAGGGGGGAGGGGGGGAATGAGGGGGAAAGTATGCTTAAGAGCTAAGCCAGCATGGTTTAGAACGGCTGTTGATACTAGCAGAAGGGTACTTAGTTGGCGCCGTAAGCGAGATGAAATATGACGGGATTAAGGGAGGTATATTTAAGGCATGGATGAGTGTAGTATTTAGTATACATCTCATGTAGAGCCCTGACCCTGCCTTGGGAACGGCCTCAGGCAGGACGACCATGAAGGCGGCAAGGCTCTGCCGGTCATATGCTACGCTATTCCTACATAGGCAGGCGGGGAGTTGCGTCGACGTCGACGGCTGTTCACGTGACACCAACTCTCCCCACCTTCCTGGAGGCTGCTATCATCTTGTCACCCATTCCTGGGGAGTCAAGCCATCAACGTGGCTCAAGGCCTCGCTCAATACCTGATTCATCCGAATGCCTGTCCATGCTTGTCATGGACAAAGAAGACGTCTGGGTGAATGTATTCTTCTCTGACAACCCCCCGGAGTTTGTCGGAGAATTGAATGGTGAAATTAACATCCGACCGTTCCATTCGGAAGATGAGAATTGGAAGCTGGGCGGCCTGCTGGGTAAAACCAGACAGACTGATCAGAATACGATTCAGGTGTTTTGGCTCCTCCGCCACGGACGCAGAACATACATAGCCAAGGTGGTGAGTTAATGCAGCAAGAATGCAGTATAAACCAGAACTAACTCCAGTTTAGTTCCCTGATTATACCGAAAAGCAGGCCGCAGAGCAGCTTTGGCGGCTCAGGATATCGAAATCTCAGATTCCACACCTGATAGACGATGCCGTGCACGAATTCGATAGGTTTTTCCGAGAAGCTAGGGTGTATGCCCACATCGACCAATTCTGCTCGAACCGGGAAAGGATCTACTTTCCACGGTTTCATGGCGTGGTAAAGAACCTGGATAGATCCAGATTCTCTTCGGGCTATGCCCAACGGCGAGCGATCGTGCTAGAAGCCATCAAACCAGACATCCGCTCTCGACGCATTCTAGCTGAAACCACCTCCCTACCACCTGAGAGCTACTCCGAGAGCTACCTACAAACCCTCACAAAGCTACCGTTAAGCCCATTCGAACACGAATGGTACCGTTCATTATTATCTGACCGACTTCGTCGCTTGAATGCCTTGCATCGAATGGGAATCACCCACGGCGACGTGCAGGACTGGCATTTCCGACTCCCCGATGACTTTCACGATACAGTCTTATATGACTTTTCCGAAGCGTATACATTCTCCCCTAGGGTGCCGTTTCGGGTCAATCACGGCAAACCCCGGCCGTTGAGTCGTGTAGCAGAGGGTGAACGTAGACGTGTTGAATTGCAGATTGAAGAACGGTAAGAGATATAACCCTAATTTCCCTCGAACCCAGCTAATATGCAACTAGAGCCAAAACCCGGGATCTACGTTCCCATCTCATCAAATCAAGTTCAGAACAGACCGTGGATAATGCCCTCTGGCAGCCACTTGACCAAGAGGAGGAGGGAAAGCTGGAGTTGATTATATTGAAAGTTTGGACTCGTCCGGATTGTGAGTCTTGACCCCCTCCTCTTTTATCAACTCCCAACTAACAAGACTAGATTTCTCAATGCCCACTCTCAACTCCGTCTTCCCGTTCCTGGAGTATCTTGGCCGAAAACTTGACCCAGGCTGGCCTATCCGCCGAGCCCGGCTCTTGGACCGGTATGAATGCGTTTGGGCAATTCCCGACGATGATGCAAATTGTTCCATGTCAATTGTATTCAACGGGGAACCACAGTTCACAGCGGTCGACAGACCTTATCTTTTGCTTTGCTTGATACCCAAGTCGTGGGGTATAAATGACACAGCATTGGGTGGCAAGCTCCGCCATGCTTGCAGTTCTTTTGTATCATCTGGACGCTCGGGGCGGATTATCGAGCGTAGTGGTTTTGTGGCATAGGTTGGTTATGATTTTGGTGGCACAAAGTACTATTAAGATGCCTGCATGAAATCACCATCACTTAGCCTTCCCATGGATGTATGTTAGTACGGGGGCATAACTGGATAATGATCTAATATCCTATTTAAGTCCTGTTTCTATGTATAATAATAGTAACCTCCCCTTTTCTTTCCTTTCTGTCCTTTTTCTTTTGCCCCCATTAGGATTTAACGTTTGTGATGGCTCTATTGGGTATATTGTGTTGTTTGTTTCGGTAATTGTAGGGCTGGGAGCAGAAATACTAGTATTTGGATTAATTGAGTAAGTATCACGAGTAGATCTATCTACTTGAAGACTGGATTCATATCGGCGAGCTTTTATTTGTCAATATCAAAAAGGAATTCAAGCTTTTTTTTTTTTCAAAAGGATTTGATCTCTTTTTTCATGAGACGGAAGGATTCATAAAATAGATATCTGTATGTATGTATGCATTTTCCAACAAATCATCATCTATTCATCTTGTATCCAGATAACCACCTCAATAATTCCATTACTATATCCATTCCCAGCCCCCACACAAGAACATAAATAATATCCCTGAGATTACAAACTTACATCAACCCCCTGCATCAAAAACCCATCCCACACCAATTCTTCCGCGGTGGGTCGCTCCTCGGGCAACCAGCGAAAGATCTTCCGTAGGAGGTTCAAAAAGAGCTCTTTGTCTTCTCCTGCGAGATGCTTCTCTCGCATTTCTAATGACTGGGCTGATATGGGGATTGAGCCTTTCCAGGTACCTATATCAAGAAAAATAAAAAAAAAAGGTTAGTTTTATATATGTTCAGAAAGTTGGAAAGGAAGGAAGGAAGGAAGGAAAACATACCCTGCTCATCCCAAAACCTCTGACATTTCTTACTTCTTCGGAGGAATTCCATCGGCGGTGGGCCCATAATGGCCACTAATTCCGCTAGATGCTGCTCGTCGTTGAGGATGCCGTTCTTCTTAGCCGAGAATAGGTTGTCGCCTTCTACTAAGGTCCAGAGCTGGATTGATGTTAGTTTCACGTCCAAGAGTAACCATGCAACAGACGTACCGTAGTCCCAATTGACCATATATCCACTTTACTATCCCACTCCATGTCGAGGATGACTTCCGGGGCGGGATAAATCCCCGACATGATATTACCTCGGTGTTTGCATCTTCCCATTCTGGCTTCACCGAGGTCAGAAAGAAGAGGCATGCTGTTACAGGGGGGCATGGCTCGAGAGAAATATATGTCGTGGTCGTCCGAAACCTTTCGAGCAGCTGGGTGCTTGGATCTGTAATAGTCGAGCCGAGCGAGAGTCTTGTAATCCACGATGCCTTGGAGGATGGTGTTGGCGGAGACATCTAGTACTTTTATTAGCTTCTCTTCCGACCTTTGAACCTGGGGGAGGGGGGGGGGGGGTTACTGGTATGAATGACATGATTATGGTGCATAAAGTCCAACGAGAACAGCACAAACTGGATAAGTCTCTGAGCATACTCCTTTGGCAGTTTAGCGTCGGGCAGTCCGCTTCGGAATCGAGTATAGTTGATTCCAAAAGGAGGATAAACTAAGCAGCAAAAGGGGGTGTCATCGGGAGCGCAAATCTCAAAGGAATGAAGCACGTATAGAGCGTACTTTCTCCCATCGTAGCTGGTATCTGCCTTGTCTAAATGCTTGGAGATAGCTAGTTCGTTCTCGATGGGTGGACTCGGCTTGCAGATTTTGATGGCGAAGAAAGCTTTCCCCCTGTAGTGGAGTTAGAATCTGGTATTGGGATGGATGTAAAAAGACTTACTGGATATCCCGGCAAAGCCAGGTCGTGGAAGAGGTGTCATAGGCGAGCTTGGAAGCGACCTGGTATTTGGATGCGAAGATCTCGCCGATGCGCACGGGGTAGAAGTTGTGGGGATCGTAGTTGGGGAGCTTTTCTTCTTCGACCTTTTCTAGGGTCACGAAGCCGGACTTGGGGATTTTTCTTGGCTCGGCGGATGTGGGTTTTGATAGATTGTGGAAGATACGGGGAGAACGGTGTCGAAGGGGTGGTGGAAGGGGCTGTTGAAGGGCTTGTTGACGGGGGGGTTGTTGAAGGGACTGGACGGCGGTTTGAAGACGGGCTCGAAGCGACGACATGTTCACAGCCAGAGCCCTAGTTATCGGATGAGTTGAAACCGGATTCGGAGAATTCGTGAATCTCACAAAGTAGCAATCAACCTCGACTCTGAAGGTACTGCAGATGGCGCCAAACAGCAAGATTCATAAGAATAGGGCTCTTATATATCCCTTGCCTAGTCGTCTGATCCATCTTATAAGGAAACTTCCTGTGTACGGACGTTGCCGGGGATTATTCTATCCTTCAGCATTATTTCCGCTCTACTATCTTCTTTTTCTAACAGCACGGCCAACTGGTAACTCCACCAAAGCTCGGAAAATCGCGTACAAAGGAATCTCCCTGAAGATTTTGTTTACAAGACCGGGAGTAACCGGTGACAAGCAGGGAGCCGTCGGTGAATCATTGACGGTGCTCAGCTTCCAAGCAGAATGGTGGAATGAAGAGTAGTTTCTGGGAGTATCTGCAGGGTTACTACTAGGAGTCGTGAGTTCGGGTAGAATGGTGGTCGATGAACGGCCTTGTCTTGGACGGGCTCTGCGATATTTAGGGCGCTACATACAGAACGGGAAATAGGGAGGTTGATATCCCTATTTCATTGAGGCAGAATTTATTATGTACCCTGAAGCGTTGTGTTGGATCTATACCATACATGGAAAAGACGTGTCCATCCATGCCTGGGAAGATATGGTACCTGGGAGGCTGTTTCGGTCAAAGGTTAATTCCTATTCCAAGGAAGTAATTCCAAGGAAAATCTCACCATCTTTCTTATTAATGCGGGTTAAAAATATCCAGTACTTCTCACGTGCTCAAACAACATGCTGCAATCTCCAACCATCTGCCAACATACCGGGTTATACACTTCTCAGGAATGGCTAATATCGAGTTTCATGTGAAAATGGCCCTATGATAACCAGAGTAATATCTCCTAAGCAGCAAAGCTTTCTCCCAATCGTCGCATTCTAGACCACGAAACGGTGATGGTCAATATACATCGAGAAGCAAACACACCCCCGACAAAGAACGAACCTATTTATACATATACATGGCATACATCTGGATAATATTTCCATCGATTCTCTCCAAGTTCTGCAATATCCTACCTGCTTCCCACCCAAACCAAACAAGACCAACACCAAGTCCTTAACCCAGTAAATCCAGCTCCAACCCACCACGCCAGGAAAACAAACCCTAGAGGCAAGGCAAAGCAAGCAAGGCAAGACATACCCCAGATGAACACATATATATGTCAGATGTCAAACTTCGAACCAAACAACCCCCAAAGCAACGCAGACTCGGTCGCCAAACCCTAATGCGCCATCACTTACCCGATCGGGTAATCCGATCCACATCGCCTTATCTCTACTTACATATATAGTATGGATAAGTAGCAGATGGCCTGCCCCTCACTTCATCTCCTCATCTCCTCATCTCATCATCTTTAACTCAGTATATATTCACACATACATACACACATATATCCCTAAATTCATACCTTCATATAACCCACCCACCCACCCACCCCAACAACACCCGAAAATGAGACCAAAAAAGAAAACTATCCACATCGCCATCCTCGACGTCGACGTCCCCGTTCCCAACGTCTACACGACCCGAGGTCTCTACAGCACACAATTCCACTCCCTCCTAACAGCAGCATCAAGCCGCCTCACCCAACAAACACCATCCCAAGAAACCCGCATCCATACAACCGCTTTTGATGCTCTCGGGGGCCAACTCCCCTCTTTCTCCAGCCTAACCACCACCCCAATCCCCACATCCCACTCAAACACCAATACCGGAAAAGAAGAAGAAAAAGAAAGGAATGAAATATCCCCCCTCTCCATCCCCATAACCGCAATCCTGATCACCGGATCCGTGGCCTCGGTTTACGATCCCAGTTTACCCTGGGTTCCACCGATAATCGACTTCGTCAGGACGGTGTATGAGAGATACCCGCATGTCAAGATCTTCGGGAGTTGTTTCGGACATCAACTTATCGCTCACGCACTCCTTTCCAACCCTCCTCCTACGAAAGAAACTAGTAATAGTAGTAGGAGTGATGTGCGGGTAGAATGCTGTCCACTTGGCATGGAAGTCGGTTTAGAAAGAGTACAACTCAACTGTGGATTTGTGGATGCGTTTCCCTGCCTAAACAACAAACAGGAGTTGAAATTGCAGATGATTCATGGGGATTGGGTGTCTTCTTCATTATTGTTTACATCCGAGGAAGGGGAGGAGGAGGAGGAGGAAGGGGAAGGAAAGGGAGAAGCTCCCGCTCTTCCGGCGCCGTGGTTGAATGTCGGGTCGACGGACCAGTGTCCGATTCAGGGATTGTATTGTCCTGGGCGGGTGTTGTCGTATCAGGGACATTTTGAGTTTGATTCGTTTGTGAATCGCGAGACGTGTGTGGAGTTTGGGAGGCGGTTGGGGTGGAAGGAGGAGATGGTCAAGCGGTATGTGGGGGCCATTGGGGAGGTTGATGGCAACGGGGATGATTCCAAGTTGGCGGCGGAGGTGGTGGTCAGGTTTTTGGCGGGGGAGGATGAGGGGCATACTGGTACTGAGAAAGATCTGAATCGGGCACCAGAGAAAAGCATCGGGGTAGGCGAGTGGGTTGGGGGCTTGATTGGAGGATTGATTGGGCAGTTGGTCTGGTCTACCAAAGAATAGAAGATACCATATCGAGTCAAATCTAACCATCCAATATATTCGTAAATGCAATAATCCAAAATATAACACCGTCCTGTATATACCCGCCCAGCGTTATTGTATACCAACCAAACACCACGTCCTTTTCATCAATTTCCTGTCATGGCATGGAGCATCCTGGGCCAGCCCTTATCACTGTACCGAGATTTACAGTCGGACGCGACTTCATATTCTCATACTGGCCGGCATGTCTTGCTCCATAATTGAGACCCGTGCCCTCAGCCATTAATCGTAACTTCCGTAAAACATAAACACATCACCCATGGCATCACCTGAAATCCAGCTGGAATGCCTTCCACTTCCCTCCGACCGTGCGGCACCGAGGGCAGCCCCGCGGACTGGGGTAGCTGGTCGGGCCATGCGACATCGCGCTGCCCGGGCTCGACGTCACATTTCTAAACGAGGCGGGCGGACTGCCGATGAACAACCCCACGCACTCCCGGCACACGCCGCAAATGCACTCCGTGCAGGCATAGCATTCGTTCAGCGCCCATGGCCGCTTGCAACTAGCACAGTAAATGTGAATCTCTTTGCTGCGGTACGACGCCGGAGTCGGATTCGAAAACCGATGATGCTGGCGCTGAGATGCCGACGAAGGATACATATTCAACACCGGACTCGACTCGTTGTTGGAAGTGCCGAGGTGACTGAATGCATAAGTCTTCCCCGAGGCCGAGGATGCCGAGTCTAGCGAAGACTCAATGGAAGGGAAAGGCTCCATATCACTGTCGCGACTGCGCGCCGTGTCAAACGGTGGCGGAGTCAAAGACTTGTGCAAGGGCGACGCCGCGTACGAGTGAGGGGGGAACGGCCGATGGGAGGTTGGCGGCGGCAATCCTGGCGAGGGCTGAAAGGCCGGTGGGAGCGACGACCGGTTCTTGCCAAGCGACGGAGCCGAAGTGATGTGAGAGATCAACGGGGGCATCGTTGGCGAGCGACCAACCTGCGAGAACTTAGTACCAGCCCTACCTAGATGCGGAAAAAGCAGGCGCCTACCTCCGAATTATGGTCGTCATCCGCTTCCGTGGCCGAGGTAGCGGCCTCGATCAGATCCTCCCAGCGCTTGCCTTGAGCCCACGCCGCGGTCTGGGGCTCTGCGGACAGCGCCTTGCGATCGCCTAGACTCGGGCGTCGCGCATATTCCTTCGATCTGGTCCGTTCATGCTTGGGTTTTCTGGCTCTGGAAATGGACGACTTGCGAGGACGGGGAAGCTTGTCTCGGTGTTGGATAGGCGGCAGGGTTGAAGAGCGACCGGGCGGCGAGTGCGTCAGAATCGATGGGAGAAGCTCCCGAGGGCGTGGGGACGAGAACGGAGGCAAGGATTCCTGCTTGAAATGCTCCCTGAGGGAAGGCAGTTCAATCGATCGCAGGCGATCCTGGTCGTTGTCCGAGTGTGTTTCCTGGCGCACCGTCAGCTAATCCCCCCTTTCTTTCTCCGAGCAGTATAGCATACCATGTCTGTATCCCAGTCA
Source organism: Aspergillus sclerotiicarbonarius CBS 121057 (assembly GCA_003184635.1). Taxonomy (NCBI): domain Eukaryota; kingdom Fungi; phylum Ascomycota; class Eurotiomycetes; order Eurotiales; family Aspergillaceae; genus Aspergillus; species Aspergillus sclerotiicarbonarius. Next base: position 31,127 of record KZ826358.1, on the reverse strand, counting down.
GATGCGAGACGGTTGTGGTGTAATTGCGCCAATGCGACGGCGGCGGTGGCGGCGGCGGGGTGAGTCTCGTCCATGCCCCGCGGGGTCGCCGGAGAGCTGGCGTCAGCGACATAGATGTCCCGGTCCGCGACTTCTTACGGTCAGTCAGTCTATTGCAGCACACCTTCAGTGATTTACCGACCATTGCGGCGCCGCGAAGGGGCCTGATTGGGGGGAGAAAGATGGGCCCGCTGGTCGGGAGGCGTGGTCACCATCAAAATGAAGCTCTCCTCGGTCGCCGGGAGCTTCGGGATGTAGTGATTGGGATGGGCGCGCCGGATGTGCTCCTGCATGGAGCGATAACGCTTCTCCTAATGGCATCAAACCTGTTAGAGCAGGCATCTTCTCAGCTGGGCTCCGGCCAATTGCCAGGCAGCGCAAGCAGCGCAGGCTGCTTGCTGACCATTGCATGAAAGTGGGGCTCCCGATCGATAAGTAGGTATCGGGCGGGAGAACAAGAGCTGAAGAGGGGGGGATGGAGAGCTGGCACTCACGCCCAGGCATCGTTTCCGACAATTGGAGCCATCATTATTCTTCAAGGGACACACCACTTCATTGTTGACGTCGGTGACAGAGAAGGAGCTGGTCAGCGAGGCTCGCGGCGGCATGGTCTGCATGGATCCGTCCTGGCGGCGGGGTTGGTGGGAGGGTCAAGCCAGAAACCACAAGCAGCACAAGTACAAGCACAGGCACAGGCACAGGCAGCACTAGATCGAGATCAATTCAATTTGCACGACCGGACCTCCAACGCATGCTCCGATTTCTGGTGTAGGAAAAGGAGTATGTAAAGGAGAAGCTGAGAGGCGAACGATGAAGAAAAGATCGGGGAGGGAAGTGAATCCGTGGTCGAGCTAGACGGCAAGTATTAGAGTGTATGAGTAATATCGAATGAATTTGCCCTACTGCTGCTACTAGCTGAGCTACTCCTCGGACGTAGTAATACTGTAGTGTATCGGTAGCAGTAAGTAGTAGTCCAGCAAGTTAAGCAGTCAAGCACGTCCGGCGTAGTGGCAGGAAAGGAATCGGTCAGGTCCAGGAAGGGGGAGGGGGTCAGGCAAGCTAGGCCCAGTCCAGGTCTCGGCCTCCCAGCTAGGCTGCCTTGGGCTAGTCGCCTCGAAAAAAAGAAAATTGACAGCCAGCGGATTGGGGGATGGCAATCCACTAGGCAAAAAGAGAAAGAGTCCAAAAAAAAAAGGAAAAAAGGCGACCAGGCGATGTCTGGAGGGGAAGAAAAAGGAGGGTGGGAACCGACCGAGCTGTACGCCGTACTGAAAGCGAAATTACGTCTTTCATTACGCAGTACATACAATACGGAAAAGTCAAACAAAAGTGGGAAGATCAATCCGAGGCACCCCGACCGCGTGGCTTGTAGCTTGCTTGCCAGGATGTTCGGAGAATCCAGGATTAGTGAATAATCCAGAAGACGCCCTTGTGCATCGGCAGGATGGCGGTAGCCCTCGAGCGCTGGGATCAGAGTATCACGGCACTGGATCCGGTGACACGATAAGCATACTCCAGCCCCGTATGGCGGGTGGGAGGCAAAAGGCCACGGGGAAGATAACGGACCTCCGATGGAGCTGTTATACTGGGAGACATGTAGCAAATAGCAAGTAGCAAAGCAGCTACGACATCGTGCTACGGTGGTAGTTAGCCAAGATGCAGAGGTCTTCCTTGCCATGCTCATCCGATCAATCCCTATGAGGCATTATCATCCTGGGTGATACAGCATGTGCTCGTCTGGTATTACCATTTCATACCGCGTGTGCAGTAGTACTATCTGATGCCGATTGCGCCTATCGATAAACTGTAATGTGGGACAGCGCGATATCCGCACAAAGCATGAATTCGGGGGTCTCCTCGCGGATATTACTCTTTTAGTAGACAATATCCTGGGAGTTGATACATAGCAGTGGTTCTTTGCTATTCCCATAAGGTCATCTGGATAACTTGAGAAGCTATGAATGTGCAGGGTTCAAATCTACTTCCGGATAAGTGTGACACCTACACTTTGGAGGGCAGTCGGGTCGAGATTACAATACCGTACCGGACTCAAGGAGGGGTGGGAAGCATTTTCTAGCTGCAACGACGGAGACCTCCGCGAGATATAAATATTCGGCATGACTTCCACTCATCCCGGATATCGAGTCAAGGAGGTAGACATAGCTGAGCTTGGACGGTCTGGTCGACCGAATCTTCCGTCCCTCAGTGGATGATGGCCGATGCAGGTCAGTTGCAGCTGGGTGAAATAATACCATACATACGGTACGGTCATGGTCACCACTGACCAGCACTTCGGGAATGCCGGTGGAACCCCTCCATTCTTGGGGTTGCGACAGCTGCAGCATAATCAGCTTTGGCGACGGATGAATGGGGAAGGGGAGGGAGGGGGGCCTTATGGCCATGGCAGATCGATGGTCACATTGCTCGTAGTTGGTTTAGGCAGTTGATGATTCCCGATCGCGTGGTGTCTGACCAGCCAGCGAACAGACGGACAGACCGGCCATGTGCAACGTACCCCTCTTCCTTCCAAGTTCTCTCCAGCTCTCCCCAGCTCCGGGTTGAGCTTCCATGCAACGCACCGCCGAGCTCTTAGCTGGAGCTTTCCCTGGGCGTGGCCTAGGAAGGACGCTAGTGGCAAGACCGGTTTAGCGCGACGCCACTCCAGTTCCTTATTCCCGTCTGGGTGGGGCTCTCGAAACGGGTGTACCTTAGCAAAACGATGCGCGAGAGGAAATTTTCGCCTTCTCGAAACAAGTGGCCACCGCCGATTCCATGGGAGGCTGGGGCAATCCGTTGGCTGAGTGTCTGGACCGCCCCTTGGATCTTATGGCGATGCGGATGAGTTCTACTCCCCAGGAAAAAGGGGCAACCCGTTTAGTTGAAGTCTTGGAAAAAAACAGGTGCAACGGCCGAGAGGAGGTGCCTCGGGATCACACTATCGCAGTCCGCCGGAGTGGAGGGGTTGATGCCCAAGTCTTCGTCCTTAAGCGAAACAAGGTGCCGTGAATTCCCGCGCTTAGTTGAGCAGCTCCGTCCTTGTTTAATTCTTGACCCGTTGCCCGTGCTGTCTTTGACCCTCCGTCGAGTACTTTGTCCGGTCAGAAAGTCTATGCATTGCACACGCGGCTAAGCGGTTCTAGCTCAAGGACATGAGGGGCCTGCTTAGCTCGGTTACGGACTTCAGCCGATATGGTTGTTTGCACCTCCGCTAGGCTCGCACAGGAATGTTCACCATATCCATGGCTTTAAGTCCATATGCAAGGAATAATTCGGCCTAATCCACATGGGTTTGGTCTTGTCAAAAATCCTCACCGACAGAGCTGGCCGAAAGTTTCCCTTTGCGTGCGGAGAAAATTCTATTCTTGGAAAAACGAACCTCAATTGCCCACCAGTAGCAGCGTGCGGTTGACCAGCTCGAGTCAGGCTTACATAGTACTACACAGTATTATGTACGGGGTGCTGTAGCATCTTCGCTGACTCCGATGGCCGAGCGGGACTTGATACCACTCTAGACGGAGTAGCTGACAATCGCATTGACAGGCTTTGTTTCTCTGATCCCTTGCATCTGCCTAGCCAATACCACACGATGTTCATGCAGGAGAGCACTCCTCGCAGGGGACCATGCACCGTCCCAACAGTAGAGATTCCAGGCGGCCGTCTCTGGGGAGCCGCCTGCATTGGTGGCGCCGAAAATTGCACGTCCAAATGGCACTTTCTGCGGGCAGCTGGTCACTTGCCTTTCCGGGCACGATGCAGTGTGCAAAGCATTATGATTGGTCGGGTTTCCGGCAGGGGGTGATGCACGGTACCCAATCAGAGGCCGCCTGATGGTGAATGTCTCGACCGGTTCGGGCTAGTCCCCCACTTCGGCTGGCCCGTATTCTTTCAATCTTTCATCCGGGTACCGGTACGGTAACAATGGCCGGATGTTCGTTCGCTGGTACCGTTGGACTTGGGGTTTGGCTGGGCTGGTTTGGGAACCATCCAGTCCCGTGAACAAACCCCCTCAAACTTCAGCGCTCATCTCTGGAGAACCCCCCGTTCCCATTTCGATAGTCGTTGTGATAGAGGACTGGGTTTCCATGGAATGGCTGGTACGATCGAGATTGGATCGGCAAGGATCTGGGGATCCAGGGACCGTATCCCTTTTCCCTATTTTACTAGGTACCTACCGATCGGGCAACGGCTGTCGGCAGAATGGAGTACATAGGCCTGCGTTGCACCGCAGCCTATATACTCCGTGATGATATCAATCACTGTAGCATTCACCATGGACAACCGGAGGACCCCGGAAGATTTCAAGTAAAGATGCCGACCAGACTCGAGAACCACGGAGTCTGGTTGCCTACCCCTTTATCCGACACTGGCAGAAGGTCCTTATCGCTAGAGAGTGATGTCGGATCTGCCCGCCTCATCCCTGCATCCGATGTATGCAAAGGAAATGGAGCTCGCCACAAGACGTTTTGTATAGGGTTGTGTTTGAAGTGTGACCCGCAACCATCGTCGGATGTGGTGATGTCACTGCGATAGCCCGAAAGGAGACAACTGACCACAACGGCCGGTGATCCTCCACACGAGCTACAAGCTAGTCCCGATCACTAAGGAGCTTGTTTCCGCCATCTCCAGGCCTAACCATGCTGCTGTACAGCATCATGCTGACCATCGGCTACACCCAGCAGTGCCGTATATCCGGGTCCGATGCCCCACGGGGATCAGCAACAACGGCATCCGATGGGCCTGAGGGCACTTGACCCTGGAACCGACGTTGCTACCAGCATCCGACTCCACGCCACGCATATATGACATCGCCGGGACGGGATGGTTGGTGCCTCGTAGATACTACATAAAAGAGCTCGACCGCGCGACTCGATAGCCATCAGAACTTCAACTCACCTTCACTCTCCACCACCACCCGCCAATACTCAGATTCACACAATGGCTGCGCCAAAGAAGAACTTCCATGTCGCCATCGTCGGGGGTGGTATCGCCGGTGTCACTCTAGCCATCGCTCTGTACCACCGCAACATCTCCGTCACCATCTATGAGCAAGCCCACGAGTTCGCTGAAGTCGGCGCGGGTGTCTCCTTCAGCCCCAATGCCGTCCAGGCCATGAACTTCTGCCACGAAGGCATCTACAACGCGTTCGAGAAGGTCTGCACACGAAACCTCTGGCCCACCAAACAAAAGGTGTGGTTCGACTATCTGGACGGGTACAACAAGGGCCCCAACCCGGCGAACAATGGCCGCCAGGACATCGAGTTCACCATCTCCAACAGCCTGGGCCAGAACGGAGTTCACCGCGCGCATTTCCTCGATGAGTTGATCAAGCTGGTTCCCAAGGAGATTTCTCGCTTCAACAAGCGCCTGGAGGATATCCACGAGCGCATCAGCGACGGCAAGTTGATCCTGAAGTTTGCCGACGGATCCGAGGATGAAGCCGACGTGGTGATCGGCTGCGATGGAATCAAGTCGCAGGTGCGCCAGCTCATCGTGGGGGCGGACCATCCCTCTGCGAAGCCGTCCTACACGCACAAGTACGCTTATCGGGGCCTGGTACCCATGGATAAGGCGGTTGGGGCGATCGGGGAGGAGTTGGCTTCTAACGCCTGCATGCATGTAAGCATCCTCTTGGACCGTAATCACACCAAACTAGCCGGACTAACGACTCCAGATGGGCCCCGGAGGCCACATGCTGACGTTTCCCGTCAACGGGGGCAAAACGCTCAACATCGTCGCCTTCCACACGACGACCGATGAGTGGGCCGAGTACCCCCGATTGACGCGCCAGGGCACCCGCGACGAGGTCCTGCGCGACTTTGCCGGTTACGGTCCCAATGTGATCAATCTGTTGAAGTTGACCGATGCCGAACTCAGCGTGGTAGGTTTTACATCCCCCCCCCGAACTTTCCTCGAACCTAACTCTAACTCTATCCAGTGGGCTATTTTCGACCTGGGCGAAAACCCGGTGCCGACCTTCCACAAGGGCCGGGTGGCTATCTCCGGTGACGCCGCGCACGCCACCTCGCCGCACCACGGTGCCGGTGCCGGCTTCTGTATCGAAGACACTGCCGTCCTGGCTGCCCTGCTGGAAGACGAGCGGGTGCAGACCCACAAGGACCTCAAGGCCGTCCTGGCTGCATTTGATGAGAATCGCCGCGAGCGCACTCAGTGGTTGGTGCAGAGCAGTCGGTTCATCGGTGATTGCTACGAGTGGCGTGCGGATGGTGTGGGCAGCGATCTTAAGAAGATCGAGGAGGCGATTAACCACCGGAATGGAATTATCGCCAATGTGAATATTGGCCAGATGTGTGAGGAGGCACGGAAGCAGATGGAGAAGAGGCTTAATGTGACGGAAGCCTCTCTGTAGGTCATACGATAGATTATTGGCTTTGATTAGCGACTCAGTTTGTTCTTGATTGTTTCTGTTGAATAGATTAATGTATAGCGATTGACTTGTTCTGATTTGGTTGTTTTGAAATCGCCTTGCTGTTCTTTTGTTCTGCTGATGAGATGCTAATAGTCGCAATTGCGTGTTATTCTCCCAGCTTTCTGAGTATCATCCCGTTCCTAATTCAACCTCTCACTGCACATGGATAGCCTCGTAATTTGTACAATGCTTCAACCTCCACGCAACATCCACTCCCAGAGCATAGCAGTTATAGAGGCATCCAATGCATTCATTCCCACCACACCACCATATCAAGAGCAAAAAGCATAACAGTCATCCAACACATGATCACAATACCCTATCTTAACAGTAAATCGTCAATCCCATCCCATCCCATCTACCGCAGAGTTTAAAACCAAGTCACATCCCAACACCATTCCTTACCCAACCCAACCCAACCCAACCCACCCATCACGCCTCCTTCAAACAACCATTCTCTGACCTCGACCTCGACCTCGACCTCAACAATTCCCCCCTCAACTCCACCAACCATTCCCAAACACACGATATCGGATTCATCAGGCTTTCAATCGGCGAGGACGGAAGATGAAGCGCCGGATCATGGAATTGCGTCATGGCGAACCCAATAAATCATAACCAATACTCAATGACAAGAAAACTTGCAATTATAGATAGCCAAGTTGAATATAGAACGAATTCCAGAGAAAGGAACCCTCATCCCTTCACCATCGGGGGGACAGGGACACCAACACCAACACAAACATAGCAAATTCCATGCACGAAAGGCTGGTTGGTGTCTGATTGGTCCCCCGCATTCCCTGCCGTAAGCCAAGATGTTTGTTCTCCAATCAGAACCGGTCTGCAAACAAGTTTGTTCTGTTTGGACAGTTTGAGTTGTTTGATAGGATGAGTTACGGCCGAAAACAACCCTTCGGATGTAGGTTGGCTTGGGTGCTTCCGATGCGGACGGCTGGTGTTCCGATGGGATGGGGTGTGTGGGATGGACATGGGGTTTCATCGTGATGGAACCGGTAACAGTGACGACCTTATGAAGCTGGGATTACCTTGTTCCGTTCGGCTGAGTATGCGGATAATGGGCTTCTGGGTGTGAGTTGGGATTCTTTGGTCAAGTGAGGCTGGTGGTCTTCCGATATCGCTCAGGCGGGATGGCTTCTTTCATGGGATGGGAAACTATCTGCGACCCAAGCACACGGTTCTGTTGCTCGCTCTACAAAGGCATCTCTCCGATATATTTCTTGAGCTTGGCTTGTCTGTAAGTGCGGATGAGCCCCGTGGAGGTGCCTTCCGATGAGGATATACGGAGTACAGGATGTGGAGACTGGACCAGTGGGTCCATATCAACCCCAGGTCTTGGTAGGTCTTGGTATCAACGACATGCTTAGAATGGGTTGTTGTTGGCCAGATAACTGACATGTTGCAGTAATCCGATCGCTGAGGACCTTTGGTTGAGGGGCCAATACGTCTCGGAGAAAACTTGATTCTTGAAGAGTGCGCAACATATCGCGTTGGCCTGTGTCTTAATCCACGGGGATGGCATGTCCAATCCTGAGGAGGGGGGAGTTCTAGAGTGGCATACAGCGACGATGGATTGGGTTCGCAAGGCCATCATTTCACTCCTTTGACTTACGCTACGTGCTATCTCGGGCCGTCTAAGTGACCTCCGAAACCTAAAGAGCCTTGTCTTGCATTCAACAAGCCACAATACTTGCCGGCAAAGCGCCACGATGATACATAATAACTTAGGATGTTATTGATCGCAAGTTTCATCAGCAGGGACATGAGCGCTGTTTTCCGCATGCACGAATAAGCAGGGTGAGTCACCTTGACCTAGCGCGAACCAGACTACGAATTAACGACCCGAATCCTGCAGCAATTCGACTCAATGAAGGACCCAGCACGCTCCCTACGGCTATAGTTGCCAGATTATTTTCAACAGGCGCCGGGCTAACAGGGACGTTCTTCTGCCTGCTTATCATATGCGGCTCAGGGTCTAGATCTATGCCGTTGCCATTCCTGCCACCGACTGATATTATGATAAGCAGCCATCTATTTATAGGTTCCCTGGTTTCCGCTAGTCTGCTGACAGGTTGTGAATTCTGCATGGCTGTCAATTTCTTCATCGTTCACTATACCTACTCGACTTGGATTAGACAGCATAGGATCCGTCGCAACTAGAGTAACAATTCGAATGGCAGACGGACTTAACGAGCTAGCTGCGGCTCAGGTCGCAGACTTCCTTCGTGCTGGAATCCAATTCGTCGGGCAGTTATACGAACTCCATGGACTCGACGATGAGCAGCCTTTGCCGGACTGGGGTGTAACCCAAGCCTCGGCTCAGTTTGCATCCTTAGACCGACAGCTGTCGGAACCATTCCCTGGTCGGGAAATAGGGCCACTCTGTGAACAAGAGCAGTCTCTGGAGGACACTCGCGCTGCCTGCGGAGTCATCGCCCGTACCATCCTGTCGCGCCTGAACTTGATACAGACGTTCGGTTCTCAATTCCCACAAAGAATACAAACCTTCAAACAATTCTGGCCTCGAGAGGATGTAGAGGCTTTAGAGGAACAATTGAGCATGTTCAAATCAGAGCTTGAGTTGGGGTTTCGGTCGAGGTAAATATATGATCGTCATGATATCAGTTTCGAATGCATCCATAACCAGTTGACATAGCTGGCAATTCAGTTAAAATGCTGAACCCTGGGAAGCTCTGGATTTGGCTGCTACGGCGGATTCCCCGGATGACCGGGAACTAGATATTTAATGGAAAACAAACGCAGCCCCGAAGAGCAGGCTACCAGTAGGAAACAGCATGGTGTTCCTTTTCGGGAAACCGGCTGGAGAGAAAAGTAGGGCTGGTCTAGATGTAAAACTATATACCAAGGATACGGAGTTCACTGACCAGGAAATGATCATCCGTGATTTCCTACTTGAGAGTCTCAAATTCTCATCCATGACTGACAGAGAAGACAGTGTAACTGTTGTCCATGGTGGAACTTTTGACTGGATATTTTCTGATCAAATACCCGGGTAGAAGTCACGAGTGGAAGAGTTACTCACTACTTGGTTGTTGAATGCCCATAATAGTGGCATATTCTGGATCAGTGGTAAACTAGGATTGGGTAAATTGATGCTGGTACGCTTTCTAAGGCATCATTCCACGACGTCGGATCTGCTTCATTGATGGGCAGGCGACGAGCCATTCATCACAGCTGGATTCTATTTCTGGATCAGTGGCACCCTGGAGCAAAGGTCTCAGACTGGCCTGATACGTCATCTCTTGTTTTAATTGCTGGACTAGGAGACGTATCTCGTGCCCGTCGTATTTGCAGTAAAGTGGAAGCACTATCAATCTTTCAGCACGTGAGAACGGATTAAAGTCTCCGCCTCATGGGGACTTTAAGAGCTCAAGGATGCTCTGAAAAGCTTTATGTAGTATACTGTGGGCCAAGCGAGAATCTGTCTATTTATAGACGGGCTGGATGAGTTTGCAGGGAATCACGAGGAAATCGTTTCCTTTTTTAAATCTACCGCCTCATTTTCTCACGTAAAGCTCTGTTTGTCTAGCCGACAGCTACTGGTCTTTTGGGCAGCCTTTGCGAATAACCCCGGGCTCGAGCTGCACGACCTTACTTGCCAGGATATGCTTGGGTATGCTCGGGATCATCTATATGAGGACTTCTTGACCCAGGTTCTGCTTGTGAAAGACTCAGATGGAGCATCGCGGCTTATCGACAGACTTGTTGAAAGGGCCGACGGAGTGTTCCTCGGGGTGACCCTGGTGGTGCAGTCGCTGCTGCGCCGTCAGGACTATGGAGACGTCTCAAAAATACAGGAATACCTGCTTCAACACCCGGCTGATATAGATGACCTCTTTACGCACTTGATTTTCGAACAACCAGCGAAAGATCAGACATGTTTGATCTCCCGACTGTTCCAGCTCTTGCATGCTAGGGAGGAAGCCTGCCGCGCCACCGGGCAGGAAGAGGCTGTCACGATGCAGCTCTGGGAGCTGGCGCTTGCATACCAGTTAGAAGAGGCAAAGATCGATATCCCTGATAACGTGCAAGAAGCAACCGTGGATGATATCGATCAAATCTGCGCGCGAACCAAGAAGCGCTTCTCCAACGAATGTGCAGGCCTGGTCATCACGCATGCCCCAAGCCCATCAGCAATCAGAACACGGGCCAGACTAACACCGGCGCAGCTGCTAGCAGAGAGCAAGGTGTCCTATGTCCATCGAACCGTTAAGGACTATATCTCCCTTCCTGATATCTGGAGTCGACTCTTGGAGATCAGTGATTGGATCGTCCTTTGACCCGCATTTATCTCTTCTGACATCCCACATTCTCCAACTCAAGTGGCCCCTCGATGCCTTCGAACCGCATCGGCAGATCGACGAATGGTGGCCCAGCATACCTATCGCATTCACCCACGCCCGGCTATCCCAGGATGCGCGATCCCAGCTGGCGCTGATCCCTGAATTTGACCGTGTCCTTTGTCAGCACTGGGCGTTCCGCGATTCTATTGAGAAAGACCACTGGGCCAGGAGTCTATTTTCTTCGTACGAGAAACGAAAGAACGCCGTGTTCCAACGCCCCTTTCTCTCACTCGCAGCCAAATTTGGCTTGGACATTCTCGTCCGCAAACGGATCCAGCAGGACAAATTCGATGCTCCAGAAGGAAGTATCCCACTCCTCAGCCACTGCATTGAGTTTCTCGTCAGCCGACAAAAGACCGTATACCCACTATCTAGCCCGGAACTTATTGGCAGTCTTCTCGCCAATGGCGCCGACCCGAATCAGACATACAGAGATCTCGACAAAAAGGATCGAACACCTTGGCTAGTCGTACTGGGTAAGCTTCGTGAGGCGGGGCGTCGTCGGTGGATACGATTTTATGATACAGCTGAGGAGGGGACCCGACGTTATGCTGCCATTGTGTCGCTGTTTTTGCAACATGGGGCTGATCCCGATGCCATGCTGCCAGAAACTCGGTTTGATCCGTCGGCCACGGCACTGGAGGTAGTTACCAGTGTTTATAGGAAATATGCGTCACCGGAGTTTGGGAGACTTCGGAACGAGCTGATCAGACTGGGGGCAAAGGAGCGAGAAGGCCATGATATCTTCTATCAGGTCTATGGAAATTGACTTAGCCTAGTCAATCTATTGGTTGTGACTGGGGAACTCTGAAGTTTACTGAAAAGTAGTTAGAGAGATCACTTATTCCCATTCTCTATTAATTTGACAAAGTTTACCAAGGCAGCTTGCCTGCAGAGATGTGATGTTGAGCATACTCGGTCAGGTGATCGAGACTGTCTTCACTCTCAGTCTCCCTCTTTTCTACAATCACTCTTGTTTCTTCCCTTTCCCCTCTTTCTTCGTCTACACCTTAGCCGGGATTTGCATATTATTTACAGCTTTTCCATGCTTCCGCGGGACTTCTACCCAGTCCTTGATGACACCTCATCATAACGCCATCACTCGGCCAGCGTCATCCAGACGCCATTGAATCTTATCAAACCGCAAACCATCTTTCCATCAGTGCACGCCAGATGATTCAGGCCCTCCTTTCCTCCGTCACGCTCTCCTCTGCATTCCACCTCGTCAGCCCATCATCTTTCTACCGATTCCATTCATCAGCTCCCTCTACAGTAACTCTTTACCATTTGCAAATATCCAGGTACTTCCTTCACCCTTTACTCAACCTCCTTAACCTGTGATCAGCAGAGCCTTACTGACACACACAGCATGGATCGCACGTGCCGATCGGCCTTAGATGACGAGATCGATGCTCTGCGCCAGCAGATTGAAGAAGTCCGCCAGCATAGCGAGAGCCACAAAGGGACACAAAGAGCAGATGGAAATCGCCCCGACCACGAACTCGCCGTCGAAGCATACCTGGATGAAGTGAAAAGACAAATGACTCTTTTGATGGACAAGAAGCTCGCGGCCAGCATTGCTTGCGCGGTGGACTCAGACGGCCAGCTGATTACGGCGCTTACACAGGAAGAGAGTCGCGCAAACAATGATCGACAACTGGCAATCAGACTACACGGGAATCCTACACTGGAACAGCCAACTGTTGATGACAGCACAGAGCCCCCCCGCATCGCGAACAAGCCCGCGGATAGCGATGAGGAGTGCATCGCAGGTCCCTCCAGGACCTATACCCAGCGACAAGAACAGGCGATTGAGACGATATCAAAGAAAAAGCTCCAATGCTGTGTCTGCTACGACATGTATCACGCACATCAGACACACAGTCTGAGCTGTAAACACATTTACTGCAGCGACTGTCTCAAGGATCTTTTCCAGAGGGCTACTAAGGACCAATCTCTCTTTCCCCCTCGATGCTGTCGGCAGCTGATCCCCTTGGACCTAGTTCAGCCAACAATGTCCGAGGCCGAGCTTCATGAGTTCAAATGCGCAGAGGTCGAATTTTCCACCACAGACCGAACATACTGCAGCAATGTGGACTGCGGGAAATTCATACCCCCGAGCAACATCGCCGTGGGTCGAGCGCAATGCCCCTACTGCGGTTCTGCTACCTGCGCAATGTGCAAAAACGCCTTTCACGCTGATGACTGCGCCGAGGACACTGCTCTTCAAGCCACACTCGCTCTAGCTTCTAGTCAGGGCTGGCAACGCTGTTTCCGCTGCAGGGCAGTAGTGTCTCTAGGCATCGGCTGCTACCATATCACGTACGTTCTCCATACACAATAACCTAACCAACCACAGCCACTAACCACACGACATACAACAGATGCAAATGCCGAGCCGAGTTCTGCTACCTGTGTGGCCTGCAATGGAAAACCTGCGCTTGCGAACGCTGGGCCGAGAACAACCTGGTCGCAAGGGCCGAGGAACTCGTAGATCGAGAAGCAGTGGAGCCATTGGCGCCGCAGGTTCGCCAGCGCCGAGTCGAACAAATGCGAGAAGATCTCCGAGAAAACCACGAGTGTGAGCACCCGGGGAAATTCGAGCGGATCCTCCATGGGGGCAGACGCGGGTTCGAATGCGAGATCTGCGGGACTCGTCATTGGAAATATATCCTCCAGTGTCGACGATGTCATGTGCAGGTGTGTGAGGAGTGTCGACGGTATCGAATTTGATTTACTGGCGATGGTGTACGGGGTGAGGTAACTGTAGAATGGAAGGATATGAATGAGTTGATGGAAGTCTGGGTTCGTAAGATTAAGAGCTGTGTCATATTTGCATCGGATCAAGTTCCCGTTTTTCCATTGTGTGTGTGCACTGTACTTTCTGACTTGTTAATTTATCCTCTAAGCATACAGTTATTACAATATTGACTGCCACCCATCTCTAACCATATCATCACATCACATCACTCACATAGTATAGATCCCTACTCAAAACCACAACCACAACCACAAAAAAACAAAACCAAAAAAAAAAAAAGAAAGAAAGAAAAAGAAAAAGAAAAGAAAAAAAACCACATCACCCCAAGCATACTAAGTACCATCCAAACTTCCCAAAACAGAACCCCAATCAAACCCCCCTCTCATGCTTACAAACCTACATCCTAGATACGTGACTACTTACTCTACGTCCCGGAACCTCCCTGCTCCATACCCGCAGCCTAGCCCAGCCAACAACGCAACGGGAATCCGCCCCAATCCCGGTCCCGTCGGGAAGTCCGATCGCCGTCGGGGGTGACTCGTGAGGGGGATCGGGCCAATTAGCTTTCGTGTAGGTATGTATAGGATGAGGCTGTAACATCATTTTATGGAAGGATTGCTTATGTTGCTTACATAGCTGATATTCGACAGTTGGGACTAAATGACTAATTACTAATGGGGTGTTTGGGGGGAAGTATAGGTGGTGGATAGTAAGTTCTGGAAGTTAGGTAGTTGTTGTGATATATGGTGTAATAGTAGTAGTAATATTAGTAGGTGTGGGATTGGGGTTGAGGGGTATAAATACCTGGAGGATGTCTATCTACTTCTCTCACTGCCACTACAGAAGCAAATACAATCATTGCAGTGACAGTTACAGTCCAAACTACAGTCCAGCCCTACACCCCAAAAACAACAACCACAACCCCCAACCCCCATCACCATCACAATGTCCAAAACCATCTTCATCACCGGCGGCACCGGCTACATCGGCCAAGTGATCATCGAGCAAGCTCTGAAGAAGGGGTATCTCGTGCGCGCGCTCTCTCGCAGCGAATCCGGCGACAAGTTCCTCACCTCCCTCGGGGCGATTCCTATCCGCGGAACCCTCGAAACGTACGACGTTCTGAGCGCAGAGGCCCGCAACGCCGATATCGTGCTGCACCTGGCCTTCGTCCACGATTTCACCAAGCCCTTGAAAGAACTCATCCCGATTGACATCCAGGCCGTGGACGCGATGGCCTCGGCACTAGCAGGCGCAAACAAAGCGCTGGTCGTGACGAGTGGGACGGGGTTCATCCAGCCGGACCCCGAGGGGAAGGAAACGAACGAAGACTCGCCGGTGGCGCCGGACGGGCATTTCACTATACGGCTTGAGGCAGAAAAGCAAGCCCTGGCATGGGCAGAGAAAGGGGTAAGGGTTTCAGTGATCCGGCTACCGCAGTACGTATACGGACGGGGAGACCGGACGTGGTTCGCAGCGCGATGGATCAAAGTAGCGGTGGAGAACAGGGAGGCGGGGTATCTCGGGGACGGGGAGAATTGTTTCTCGGAGGTGCATGTGGATGATGCGGCGGGGTTGTATTTGCTTGCTGCGGAGAGGGCGGGGGGTGCTGCTGGGGAGGTGTTTAATGGGGTTGCGGGGACGGAGACGACGTATCGACGGCTGGCGGAGGTGATTGGGGAGGTGGTGGGGGTGCCGGTGAGGAGGGTGGAGAGGGAGGAGGCGATGCGGAAATGGGGACCGTTTTTGGTGGCGTTTGCGAGTGGTGAGAATAGGGCTTCGGGGAGGAAAGCGAGGAGGGAGTTGGGGTGGGTGGTGGAGAGGCCGGGTTTGGTGAGGGAGATTAGGGAGGGGAGTTATAGGGGGTTGGTGGAGGTGTTTAGGGGGGAGTAATTGGGGTTGAGGGTTGTGATGGGAGGTGGGATGGGTTTGTGGGTGTGTGAGTGTTGAGAGAGCTGGTAGGATAGATAGACTGGAGAGAAATGGGATATTGCTGGAGGGTACTAGTATGGAGTGGCAAGAAAGTGGCAGCGCCTTGGGCTGAGTACTAATATGATATGAAGTAGCCAGTTGGTTACAAACATATTATCAAATCTTGGATCTTATGTAGAGCCTTATATAGGCTCCAAATTGAATGCGAAAGGAATCCCTGTTGGGCTTCACGTAGACTCTGAATCAGGTCTAAAAAGGATTCCTGTGTAAGCTTTGAATGTAAAAAGAGTCCCTATATAAGTTCTGAATCCAACGTGAAAAGAATCCAGTGTAGATTCTAAATTAAATCTTAAAAAAGCCTCTGTTGGGCTTTATATAGACTTTAATTAAGTCTGAAAAGGGTCCCCTGGTAGGTCTTGAATTAAATATAAAAAGAACCCCCACGTAGATCCTGAATCGAATCTGAAAGGACGTCTATTGGGCTTCACATAGGCTTTGAATTGAATCTAAAAAGAGCCCCTGTTATGCTTCACGTAGACCCTAAATCGAATACAAAAAGATCTTTTTTAAGGTCTATTATATAGCAGTCATGTAAGAGCAAGTAAAAAGTAATAGGAAACAACCAGCAGAATACCTAAGCAGTAAGCGATTTAAGCCAATGATCAATTCGAAAGATGTAGAAAGGTGTACCGAAAGAGCTCATTGCTAGATATATATTTGATAGAGGCGAAATATAACTCTGGTAGCTTTGTGGCATCTATTTCCATAACTGTAGGGAGGAAGTAGGAACACAAAACCTAAAACCAACTACGATTGGCGTTCTTAAGCCGATGACGCGAGATCAGGATATGACGCATCCATGTTGTACAAGGTTCTACGCGAGGTACCCTGCGATGATCCTCGGTGGCCAATAGCTGTAGATCCGCTCATTCATATGATTCATGGCCATTGACAGGTCATGCATCGAACACCATTTCGGCTCAAATATGACAGCTCCAGCCATGCGTTCTTCTCATCGAATGGCGGTGTGTCAATGCTCGAGAAGTCTGGCGTTACCAGACGTTTGGTGTCAGCCTCGTATGCCCATATCAGTTGCATTGATCAGGCATATCAATTCAAACCATGGCGTGAATAAGGTGTTAACGAAGCAGAGTTAACATTGCATTGAAACTGAGGTGGACAGTGGACATGCCATGTGCGGTGGTCAGTTGGTGTAGGATAGCTTGCGAGTGAACAATTGTCACCATTGTCAACCGAGCGACTGTCCCTTGCTGATAGCTCAAGCTGCCACGTAGGGACAACTCAACGGTGTGACTGACCATCGGTCAGGTGAGGTGCATCACCTGATGACGTACCGGAGTAGCATCTCCGCCTGGAAATATATCGGGGATTCGGCATGGGAATAGTTCCATAACTCCGTCGCAGAGATCAACACATGCGGATGTATTGTGGTCTACGAATGGAGTGGATCAAGTCTGCCAGATTTAAGCTCCAGTGAATGGAGGTAATTGGGGAAGCTGAATGTCCCTGGCAGAGTGGCAGTTCCTGGCGGGGAGCGCCCGACCCGTGAGGCCAGCCGTGGCCCTCGCCGCTTACGTACATCGCGCTTATCGTCATCCCGGAAGCTCCCTGCCGACCTGCGCCTCCTCTATTTACTTCTCCTCGCCATCTCCAACCCTTCCATCCTATCCAACCCTCTACCCGGAGATTTCGCGTCTTTGAATGTAACCAGAAGCTCTAATCACTTATCCTGACCGGTTACCCTCCCCAACCATGCGGGGACTCCGCCTCATCCCCATTATCGCAAGTCTTGGCGCTCTCCCTCAATCGCTGGCCCGTGACGATCCGAGCTTGGGATTCACGGACATCCATGAGCCCGGCCGCTGTGCCATTCGCGGACACTGCGGAAAGAAGTCATTCTTCGGTGGCGAGCTCCCCTGTCCCGACAATGGACTGGCAAAGCAACCCGAAGCAGCGGTGAGGAAGAAGCTGGTCGACCTGTGTGGCAGCAAATGGGAGGAAGGCCCTGTGTGCTGTGAAGATGAACAGGTGAGCTCCGTCGAAGCTCGCATCTGACATGGTTCTGACCTGGTGGACACTGTGCTGCAGATCGATGCACTGTCCAGAAACCTGAAACTCGCCGAGGGTATCATCGCGTCCTGTCCCGCCTGTAAAGTGAACTTCTTCAACATCTTCTGCACGTTCACCTGCTCCCCAGATCAATCCTTGTTTGTCAACGTCACCCAGATCGACGAGAACAGCTCCGGAAAACAACTGGTCACGGAAATAGATAACGTCTGGTCGGAAGAGTTCCAGAGCGGGTTCTACGACAGCTGCAAGAACGTCAAGAATGGTGCTTCCGGTGGTAAGGCCATCGACTTTATCGGTGGCGGTGCCAAGAACTACTCTCAGTTCTTGAAGTTCCTGGGAGACAAGAAGCTATTGGGAAGCCCGTTCCAGATCAACTTCAAGACCGAGCCTGCTGGTCCGGACCCCGATGGCATGAAGGCGCTGCCAATTACGCCCAAGGCGTGCAACGATGCCGACGAGGCATACCGCTGTTCCTGCGTGGACTGCCCCGATGTGTGCCCCGAGTTACCTGCCATCAAAACGGACGGATACTGTCATGTCGGCCTCTTGCCTTGTCTGTCGTTCGCGGTGATCCTCATCTACTCCGTCTTCTTGCTGGTCGTCGTCGCTTGCTCCAGCTACTTCACGTACCGAGAACGCCGCTACCGTAAGCCGGAACGCGTCAGGCTCTTGCAGGATCCGTCCCCGAGCGACGATGAGGACGAAGGCGACATTGTCCGCGCGGGCGGCTATATCGAGCAGCCCAATGGCGTGTACAAGTTGAACACCCTTCTAGACAAGATGTTCAATCGCATCGGAGGTGCCTGTGCCCGCTTCCCGGCCATCACAATCGTGTCCAGCGTTGTTGTGGTCAGTCTGTTGAGTCTGGGTTGGTTTCGCTTTGCCGTGGAGACGGACCCGGTCCGCCTCTGGGTGAGCCCGACTTCGGCAGCGGCGCAAGAAAAAGCCTACTTTGATGCGAACTTCGGACCGTTCTACCGGGCAGAACAAGCCTTTCTCGTGAACGATACTGCGCCAGGCGACGGGCGCGTTCTGAGTTATGACACCCTAAGTTGGTGGTTTGACGTGGAGTCGCGGGTGCACCGGATGATTTCCATGGACCGCGAACTGATCCTTGACGACATCTGCACGAAACCAACGGGCGAAGCCTGTGTGGTGCAGTCTTTGACGGGCTATTTTGGAGGATCGGTGGTAAATCTGGACCCCGACACTTGGGAAGCCCGCCTCAAGCATTGCGCGGATTCGCCCGGTGACGTGAGCTGTCTCCCGGATTTCGGACAACCTTTGCGGCCGGAGATGATTCTTGGAGGGTATGGAGAGTCGGGCGATGTGCTGGATGCCCAAGCGCTGATCACAACCTGGGTGGTGGACAATCACCCGCAAGGGACCGAAGGGGAAGCCAATGCCATTGACTGGGAGGATAGCCTCATCCGCATCCTGGAAGTGGTACAAGAAGAAGCCAAGGAGCGCGGGCTGCGCGTCTCGTTCAACACCGAGGTCAGTGTCGAGCAGGAGCTGAACAAGTCCACCAACACCGATGCAAAGATCGTGGTCATCAGCTACATCATCATGTTCATCTACGCATCCTTGGCGCTGGGTTCGGTTACGGTGACGTGGAAGTCTCTGTTCACCAATCCCGCCAATGCCCTGGTCCAGTCCAAGTTTACTCTGGGCATCGTCGGCATTGTCATTGTTCTGATGTCCGTCTCCGCGTCGGTTGGTCTGTTCTCGGCGGCAGGGATCAAGGTCACCCTGATTATTGCCGAGGTCATCCCATTCCTGGTTCTGGCCGTGGGTGTCGACAATATCTTCCTGATTGTCCACGAGTTTGAACGAATCAACGTCAGCCACCCCGACGAAGAGATTGACGAGCGAATCGCCCGTGCCGTGGGCCGGATCGGCCCCAGTATCTTCCTGTCCGCTACCACGGAGACTATCGCGTTTGCCATGGGAGTCTTTGTCGGAATGCCTGCTGTGAAGAACTTTGCCGTCTATGCTGCCGGTGCGGTCTTTATCAATGGGGTCTTGCAGATCACCATGTTTATTTCAGTTCTGGCTTTGAACCAGAAGCGTGTAGAGAGCCTGCGTGCGGATTGCATCCCGTGCCTGACGGTCCGCAAAGCGCATTCCGGCATGTCCGATGATCAGCTGCTCGACGACCAGGAGGGAGAAAGCGCCCTGCAAGCATTTATTCGCAAGGTCTACGCGTCTTCCCTTCTTGGGCGCCGGGTCAAGGTCCTCGTGGTGATTACGTTCCTTGGCCTGCTGACAGCTGGGCTGGCTTTGATTCCAAAGGTGGCTCTTGGGCTGGACCAACAAATCGCTGTCCCGAGCGACTCTTACCTCATTCAGTACTTCGAGGACTTGAATGCCTACTTCGGAAGTGGTCCCCCAGTCTACTTTGTGACACGGAACGTCAATGTCACTGAGCGGCACCACCAGCAGCAGCTTTGCGGACGCTTTACTACCTGCGAGGAATTCTCCCTGCCCTTTGTGCTCGAGCAAGAGTCGAAACGGTCCAATGTCTCCTATATTTCGGGATCCACTGCCAGCTGGATTGATGACTTTTTCTACTGGCTGAACCCCCAGCAAGACTGTTGCAAAGAAAATGATGAGATTTGCTTCGAGGACCGGACGCCTGCCTGGAATATTTCTCTCTACGGAATGCCTGAAGGAGACGAGTTCATCCACTACGTCGAAAAGTGGCTTGAATCCCCTACGGACGCGTCCTGCCCACTGGGCGGCAAGGCGCCGTACAGCAACGCGCTCGTCATCGACCAGAAACGTATCATGACCAACGCCAGCCATTTCCGAACCACCCACACCCCTCTTCGGACGCAAGATGATTTCATCAAGTCGTACATTTCGGCCCGCCGTATCGCCGATGGCATCTCCAAGGAGCACGGAATCGATGTATTCCCGTATTCAAAAACCTACATCTTTTTCGATCAGTATGTTTCCATCATCCAGCTGACCGGGACATTGCTGGGCTTTGCGGTTGCGATCATCTTCGCTCTAACGTCCACGCTCCTTGGGTCGGTGGCAACTGGCGCGGTGGTCACGACAACTGTCGTGATGATTTTGGTCGACATCATGGGCGCCATGGCGGTGGCCGGCGTGTCGCTCAATGCGGTTTCCCTTGTGAACCTCATCATCTGTGTCGGTATTGCGGTCGAGTTTTGCGCGCACATTGCTCGTGCATTCATGTTCCCATCCCGAGCTATCCTGGAGAAGGTGCCGACCAAGTTCCGGGGCAAAGACGCGCGGGCGTGGACGGCTTTGGTCAATGTCGGAGGAAGCGTCTTTAGTGGCATTACCGTGACGAAGCTGCTGGGAGTCTGCGTGCTGGCCTTTACCCGGAGCAAGATCTTCGAGATCTATTACTTCCGAGTGTGGCTGGCCTTGATCGTGTTTGCTGCCACCCATGCTCTGATCTTTTTGCCCGTGGCACTCAGTTACTTTGGCGGCGAGGGTAAGCTCACTCCGTCTTTGATGTGATATGTGAAAATAAATGCTGATTCAAGCAGGCTATGCCGACCCCGGAGCTGATGGCGGCCTTGAAGAGAACCTTGCGTCCAGGGGTTACCGTTCCCTGCTGGGCGACGACGATTACTACGACTCTGACGAATACTAGACGTGCATTGCGCCGGAACGCGCCGTCTTATACAGCAATAAATGATATCACGTCTAATGGGGCGTTGATCACAAGCCACTACCAACGGATGCGACCTGTAACCGGATCCGTCAAGTGAGGCTGTTCACCAGATTATATTTTACTCAATGTTATACAAGATGGCCGGAGTTACCACGGTTGGGATGGAGTTAGGTCAATGAATCATTGGTTATTCAAATCAATCGACGCCTCACGTATCTGCCCTGGTAAAAGCGTGAACCTTGTCGGGACGCGTGACCAATCTTGCGGGCCAACCTTTGTTCCGACCGGGAACTTGATAGCGAATCTACTATGCAAGGCAAGGTGATCCCGCGCCCAGCGTTCCTGTAGGCAGCCGCGAGCATCGTGGTATTCATATGCGCGTGGTAGACGCTCCAGAACGCGTGGATTCTGAAGCCCCGTCGAGTAGAAAAAAAAGTCAAAAGGCCGCGGGTGGAGATTGACCGACAAACGGTGGCCGATCGCAGTTGGGCAGCCACCCAAAGCAGTATGGAATCTTACCGGACGGCGCCCGGACGATACCATTCCTCATCCCACCATGGGAACCCGCCCCCTGATTGGAGGTACAGGCCAGTGTCAAATACGGCTAAACCCCAACAGGCTACATGGGTATCTCCATAAAGCAGCCCACCCGAGCATATTTTTTTTTTCTTTCCCCTTCTTCTTCCCCTCCATCTTTTTTTTTCTCTTCTTTCTTCTTTCTCTTCTCCTCCCCCTCTTCCTTTTTAACCCTCTCTTTCCTTTTTGTTTCTCTCTTTCTTTGTTACATATTTGTTTTTGTGATACCCTTTGAGCTGCCTGTCTTTGCGCAGACAGCTCATTCGCTCCAGGACCTTCTTCACAGGAGGATCTGGTCTTGCCCACTTTTTTACACACAAAATTGTTGAGGAAAGACGAGTTGTGTAGTCCACCATGGATCAACAACGGTTTTTGCAGCAGCTTCAGATTGTGCTGAACCGTGAGTCCACATGATTTTTGTCACATTCTACGCGATGGTCAATGAACTGACACCAAATTAGCCGCCCAGGGTAACGTCAAGGAAGCGACCGGCGTCCTCCAGCGCGAGTTCTACAAGAGCCCCGAGTCCCTCGTTCTGCTCATTCAGATTGCCACTGGCCATGAGGATCAGAATCTGAGACAGCTCGCCGCTGTCGAGAGTCGCACGTTGGTGGTCAAGCACTGGGTGTCCGTCCAGGCCGACCAGAAGCCCCAGATCCGTGAACAGTTGCTGCGTGCTGCTGTTGGCGAGAGCTCGTCTCTCGTTCGCCACTCGGTCGCTCGTGTCATTTCTGCCATTGCCAAGATCGACCTGAACGATGGCGAGTGGGCCGACCTGCCCAACTTCCTGCTCCGAGCTGCCAGCACCGGTAACAAGGAGGAGCGTGCCGTCAGCATCTACATCCTGCTCACTATTCTGGAGACCCTGGGTGATGGATTCGAGGAGAAGTTTGGCGAGCTGTTCCAGCTGTTCAGCAAGACCATCAGTGACCCCGAGAGCGAGGAAGTCCGCATGAACACCCTCATGGCCTTGAGTAAGCTGGCCATGTACCTCGACTCGGAGGAGAGCATGGCTCCCGTCAAGGCTTTCCAGAACCTCATCCCCTCCATGGTGGCCGTTCTCAAGGACGTCATCACCCGTGAGCAGGATGACGGTATCATGCAGGGTTTCGAGGTCTTCCAGACTCTGCTCGGCTGTGATCCCGCTCTGTTGACCGTCCACCTCAAGGACCTGGTTATCTTCATGAATGAGCTGGCCGGAAACACTGAGCAAGAGGAGGATGTCCGCACCCAGGCCATCAGCTTCCTCATGCAGTGCGTTCAGTACCGCAAGCTGAAGATCCAGGGTATGCGCATTGGTGAGCAGCTCACCCGCACCGCACTGCAGGTCGTCACCGAGCTTGGCGATGCTTCTCCTGCCGACGATGACATTACCCCTGCCCGCTCTGCCCTGGGTCTCCTTGACATCCTGGCCCAGAGCTTGCCTCCCAGCCAGGTCGTTGTGCCCCTCCTCCAGACCCTCGGACAGTACTTCAACAACAGCAACGCCGACTACCGTCGTGCTGGTATCATGGCTCTGGGAATGTGTGTCGAGGGTGCCCCCGACTTCATCAGCACTCAGATGCACGAGATCTTCCCCATGGTCCTCCAGCTCCTTGCTGACTCCGAGCCCAAGGTTCGCCAGGCGTCGTTGCACGCCGTGGCTCGCTTGGCTGATGACCTTGCCGAGGATCTCAGCCAGGAGCACAAGAGACTCATGCCCCTGCTGTTCCAGAACCTGGCCAGTGCCATGCAGGAGTACAAGGGTGAGGAGGACGGCCCTACCGTCGACATCATGAAGGCTGGCATCAGTGCCATCGACGCTGTTGTCGACGGTCTTGACGAGAAGGATGTCGCTCCTTACCAGGGCGAATTGGTTCCCATCCTCCACAACCTGTTCAAGCACCCGGACTTCCGTATCAAGGGCTTGGCCGCTGGCGCTCTTGGCTCCCTGGCCTCCTCCGCCGGCGACTCTTTCCTTCCTTTCTTCGACGAGTCGATGCACCTTCTCCAGGAGTTCGCTACTGTGAAGGACAGCGAGGAGGAACTAGACCTTCGTGCCAGTGTCACTGATGCCATGGGAGAGATGGCCGCCGCCGCCGGTCCTGAGCGCTACCAGCCTTACGTTGAGCCCCTCATGCGTGCCACCGAGGAGGCTCTCCACCTTGGACACTCCCGTCTCAAGGAGAGCACTTACATCTTCTGGGGTGCCATGTCCAAGGTCTACGTTGAGCTCTTCGCTCCCTTCCTCGATGGTGTTGTCAAGGGTCTCTTCACCTGCATTGAGCAGGATGAGACCGATCTGGATGTGTCTCTTGGCGAGGCTGCCAAGGAGCTCATTGGCCAGGAGGTCACCATCGGTGGTAAGAAGGTTCGCGTCGCCGATGCCGATGAGGACGACGAGCCCGTCGGTGAGGATGGCGATATCGAGGATGTTGACCTCGAAGATGAGGATGGATGGGATGATATCACTGCCACCACCCCTCTCTCGCTCGAGAAGGAGATCGCTGTCGAGGTCATTGGTGATCTTGTCACTCACACCAAGTCCGCCTACCTGCCTTTCTTCGAGAAGACCATTGAGATGGTCCTGCCGCTGGCTGAGCACCCCTACGAAGGCGTGCGCAAGAGCACCATCAGCACCCTGCACCGCTCTTACGCCATGCTCTACTCCATTGCCGAGGAGAGCGGCCAGATGGCCAAGTGGCAGCCTGGTCTCCCTCTCCAGGTCCAGCCCGCCAAGGAAGTCCAGAAGTTCGGTGAGATCCTCATGACCGCTACCGTCAAGATGTGGACCGAAGAAGATGATCGGTATGTATCCCTTATTTCCTTGCCCTTGTTACTGCATGCCCCCGGCGGGCCTTTACATGATGAGCACCACGTTTTACCCAGCTCACTCCGACACGCAAAGTCGTGGATGATGTGACACGCGATTACTCACAACCCTCTGATAATGATCTACACATTGTTTTCTTCACATGATTGTGTTGTGCTTGCAGCAGCTAACGATCAACACTAGTGCTACCGTCGCCGACA
The DNA here is from genome assembly GCA_003184635.1 of Aspergillus sclerotiicarbonarius CBS 121057. Lineage (NCBI taxonomy): Eukaryota > Fungi > Ascomycota > Eurotiomycetes > Eurotiales > Aspergillaceae > Aspergillus > Aspergillus sclerotiicarbonarius. Next base: position 6,252 of record KZ826358.1, on the reverse strand, counting down.
TCAACCGCAACATGGCCGAGAACCTCCGCTACTGCGGTCCCTCTTTGATCTCCAACGAGACCACCCTGCACAATGTGATCCAGATGATCACCGATATTATCACCAAGAAGCACCCTTGCCAGCTCGAGTTCGGCCCCGAGGAGGAGACTCTTGAGGCCGGCGAGGAGACTTCCGAGTTCGACTGGGTCGTGGTTGACACTGGTCTGGACGTTGTCTCCGGCATGGCTGCCGCTCTTGGCCCCAGCTTCGCTGAGCTGTGGAAGGTCTTTGAGAAGACTGTTCTGCGCTACGCCGGCAGCACTGAGGCTCTTGAGCGCGCCACTGCTGTTGGTGTTCTTGCCGAGTGCATCAACGGTATGGGCTCTGCTGTCACGCAGTACACCCCCACCTTCATGAAGTTGCTTCTCCACCGCCTTGGTGACGAGGACTCCCAGACCCGCTCCAACGCTGCCTACGCCATCGGTCGTCTCGTTGAGCACTCCGACGCCAAGGATCTGATTGTCAAGGAGTTCCCCACCATCCTCACCCGCCTGGAGCAGTGCCTGCACATGAACGTTTCCCGCCTTCAGGACAACGCCACTGGCTGCCTGAGCCGCATGATCCTCCGTCACCGCGAGAATGTTCCCATCAAGGATGTCCTCCCCGTCCTGATCACCATTCTTCCCTTGAAGAACGACTTCGAGGAGAACGACCCCTTGTACCACATGATCTGCCAGCTGTACAAGTGTCAGGACCCCACCGTCAGCGAGCTCACTCCCCAGCTCCTGCCCATCTTCCAGGCTGTCCTCAGCGACGAGGACCAGCTCGAGGAGGAGCGCCGGGCCGAGCTCATCGAGCTTGTCAAGTGGCTGAACCAGATGCAGCCTGGTGCTGCCCCTTGGGCCGAGCAGCTGTGAGGCCGCGGCGAGAGATGATGACAGCTTGATGACCAAATACTACTTAATGGATAGACCGGGTCTCTCAACGAGGACTCTATGGACGACGTTAGAAGATACCCCTGGGGAGCCAACGAGCGATGAACCCACACAGCGATAGAATATGGCGGACTGCTATGAATTATGATCAAAAGTGGTGTATATATGTTATGAGTTCAATTTGAATTGCGATTCGCATGTTCATACCTTCGTAACCATTTCTCTTCCGTATAGACTGAATGTAGTAGACCCTTGTTCATAGTGTCTTTCATGTGTTACTCTGTCATAACCTATGTTCTATTCTCCTGTTTGCCATTTTTATTTCTCTCCGTCTTCTTCATTCACTCCGGCACATCAAAGGCCCCGAAGTCCTCAGCCGTGTCCCTCCCCATTGATCCCATCTCCACTGTGCTGGCATTGTCCCTCTACCTCCAGCGCACCACGTATAATCATAGCACAGCGTTCAAGGCAAGGTGCAGCCAGTTGGGCTGGCTGGCTTGGGAATGAATCGCTCGTCCTCGGTCATCATGTCGGGTCTTTCTGCCTCATGGTGTGATCGAACATCGGACGGACAGGATGTGATAGATCAGGGGAAATGTTACAATCAGGACCAGGTTGTGCCATCCGTTGATATTGACCAGCCACAATACGTAGGGTCTTATTGGATGCATGCTGTCATCCACTCTGTGGTAGTCCATGCTGCTGCAAAGAGGTGGCTGAGTAGAGCTGGGCTATATATGCTGAAAGCTTCCTTTGTCTACCATGCTGGCTTTTGGACTACATGGCTTTGCCTGAAGACGGGTCTTCCGTGACTCATCCACGGACGTCATCTATACGGCTCATCTCTTAGGGGGGTCTAAATATTATATATGACCCCAGGTTCACAGCTAGGAGTCATACCACGGAGTTGTTCCGGACTGTCATCATCACCACGTCATTGCAAGGCATTGTCCTTGACAAGATCCATCTGCCTAGGCTTTGTTAGACTCCGCGAATCTATCCACCTGCTCTGAATGGTCTCCCAACTACTTGCTTTGGGGATCTGTATACTCATTGGTTTCCCCTTCTGTCACACATTATGCTCCTTGAGAGGCGGGATATTCCTGGACTGATCCAGGACCTCCGTTTTGATTGTTTAGCGACGTAACGAGCTTGAGTCACCTTCATCGGCTTGGGGTAGAGGGGCGCCGTCCTCAAAACCAGCCCTACCTTCCCCCTCACTATAATCGAAGCAGTCACAACTATTATTCGGGGAAATACCACGTCTGAACCCCATTATAGCCATTCAAACCCCTTTCCACCCCCAGTTTCAAAAATGGACTTCCTCTTCGAGCTCGAGAACATGGCCATCATGACCGAATACAACGGAGACATCCTCGAGACGAGCCCTATTCACCAGCAGCCCGCCCCAGCTCCCACTGCGCTCTCCGCTCGAGATCAAAGCTCGACCTTCCTTGTCAAGCTCGAAGGGCCTTTGAGCACCCCCACCAAAGTCCAAGAGCTATCGGGGTCGCTAACAACTCCCATCCTGAAAGAAGGCGAAGGCATTGGAGAAACCTCAACCACCAACTTCTGCCTCATCACCGGTAGCATGAAACTCGCCATTCTCTCCGCTCTAGCGGGAACCCTTTTCTCCCCGACCTTTATTCGAGTCAACTTGTCCCCGAAACACCTTTCCGACTACAGCATCGCTCCCACGCTGGGACATGATGTCGATCCTACCCTTCCGCAGAACCGAGCAACCGATGCGGAGGAAATCTTCCTACCGACGCAAAACCAGTATCCGGTGTGGTATTTCTTCTATGGCAATCTTGCCGTGCCAGAGATCCTGGCTGCACGGCTGGGTCTTAAGGAGATGCCGACTTTCCGAAAGGCTTTGGTCCAGGGAGGCTTTCTCAAGACGTGGGGAGGTGGAAAGTATAAGGCCTTGATCGATGGCCCTGCCTCTACTAGTGTGGATGGATGGGCGTATGAGGTATGCTCGGAGGAAGATGAGGAGATGCTGAGGTACTACGAAACGGACTATTACGAGGTCGTTCGGTGCGATATTCATATGCAGGATACCGCTGAGATTGTGAAGGGGCCGGTGTTTAAATTTATAGGGGATGTGGATTGAGGTTTTGTCGCAGTGTGGTCGTCTTGGGACTGAAGCAGCATGGTTTGCTCAAGCCTTGTTATATATCTTCCTCGTGTATGGCTCAGTTCACATAATTTCCCTTAGATGAATTCTTATGTATGATCAAGCATCTTCGATGGGTTCCCTACTAAGGGTGAGGTACATCTGGGTAACATGATAGGACCAAAAATCACAGACAAGAACCACATACAATTTACATACTAACAGCAAGCGACAGAGCCAACGGTAAATCATAGCCAGAACTGCAAATGGGACCTAAGTACAAGAACAAAGTTATCTTGAAATGTGCCCAGGCAGAATCATCACGTGCACCGTGATTGGCTACTCAGCCAACCGGGGATCCGTCTCACATTCAATCCATCCATCCTCCCTGCCAACAAGGACACCCCGGAAATGCCCTTAGGATATCGAAAAGGCACTGGGTTTCAATGCACTCGGAAGCCTCTCTACTCATACAAAAGAGCATTAAGTCCATGCCGCTCCCTATGCACAACGAATACCAGAGCCTCAAGCAACCGCTACGGTACCCTCCCCCCTAGCAGCAAGATTCACATGCTTACTGGCATCCAGACTGTAACCCAGAGGACCTCTATACCTACTCAGCCCAGCGATGGCTCTGGAACGAAACAAAGCAACTCCGCAACCGCTACGTTTCCTTCGACCTGCAATCCCTGGTCCAAGTGGCAGAGGAAGCCGCCGGCAACAACGCATCCTGCACCAACATCACCAAACTACCCGAAGGAAACTTCAACAAGGCTTTTCTTGTCACCATGCGAGATGGCCGGGAACTTGTCGTCAAGATCCCAAATCCCAACGCTGGACCGAGCCATTATACGACGGCGTCGGAAGTAGCAACCATGCAATATGTGCGACACCCTAGAATTTCGAATGCTTGGACTGTATTGACTCCCCTGCAGGCAAGAGAAAATCTCCAACTTCCGGTTCCAAAAGTCCTCACATACTGCTCTCGGGTTAGCCGGAGTAAGCTAGGCGCAGAGTACATTGTCGTGGAGAAAGCTCAAGGGATTGAGCTTGGTCGCGTGTGGGAAAGCCTCAAGGCGCGGGATAAGCTGGCAATTGTGAAGCAAATTGGCACCATCACTTCCACACTCGCTCGTGCAAGATTCCCATCATCCGGCTCACTGTACTTTTGTCAAGACGTCTCAGAATCAGAAAGTATCAAAATTGACAATACCTTTGCAGTTGGACCAACAACAGGACGAGCGTGGTTCGATGACAGACGAGGCGATGTTGACATTCATCGAGGCCCCTGTAAGCCGTACCCTCCCTAACATACCGCCCCTAAAACCGGGCTATAGCCACGCTGAGTATATGTCACACATAATAGGGACCAGTACGAAAAGCTTCATGAATGCGCTGGCTCAACGGGAAATGGCTTGCCTGAGCAAGTTTCCAGATTTCCATCGAGATAGCCAACATGGTAGTTTCAACGGACCTGGCGGTTATCGCCCAACGAAAACAGCCAAATTATCCGTTTTACAAGACTACCTCAAGATTTACCAATACATTCTCCCCAGAGATAATGCTCTCAATGCAGGCATAATCTGGCACAATGATCTCCATACGGACAATGTCTTCGTCGACCAAGCCAACCCCACTCAAATAACCAGTATCATCGATTGGCAGGCTGTTGCAATTTACCCAATGTTTCTGATTGCCCACCATCCGTCCCTCATAGAGTATGACGGTCCAAAACCAGAGCGATTGGTCCAGCCCCGTCTCCCAGACAATATAGATGAGCTCAGTCCTCAAGAAAGAAAGGCGGCCAAGGAACTATATCTTTCCCAAACATTCTGGGTTTACTATGAGAGCCAGGTTTTCAAAGAAGCCCAGGACTTGATTCATGCGTTCAAGTACCGGGATACCCTACAGTGCGAGTTGTCCACTTAAATCGGGTCAATATTCGACGATGGAGAACCGCATGTCCAGAAACTTCTTGCCGAGATTGCGACAGACGATGCGTGGAAACAGATTGTCGGGGAAGACTCTCACGGGAATCCGCGTGTATCATGTCCGTTGAAGTACACAAGTCGTGAGTTAGAGAAGCAGCGTGAGACGTACGCGAAATGGGAACGAGATGTTGAGCGAAAAGCGCAAGTGCTTGATGAAGTAGGTGTCTATACGGGATGGACTGGTGCGGTGTCTCCTGGTGATTACGAGGAAGTTGTTCGGAGATTGCGTCTTGCTAAAGAGAGATTCCTGGATCGGGAGTCGAGGACACCCGAGGAACGAGCCGGTTGGGAGAAGGTATGGCCTTTTGGAGGATAAGTGATGATTGCTAGAGTAACCATGGCACGGACAACAACCCCTGTCGGTAATATAATATTATGTTTCTAAATTATTCCTAAAATGTGCCTGCTTAGAATAATATTGTCCTTTCGCACCATCCCCCAAACCACGCCCGAACTGAGTTGCCCGAGATTGAACGCAAGAATGAGAAGCAGGAACGAGATAGTGGCTGATGAATTGCCCATACATATCATAGTGAAAATTTAGTCACTGCGCTGCGGTATCGACCTTTCCCTTTACTCGTGGCTTTGGATTAGGATTCCAGCTTCATATCATGCTTCAATGCTGAAACACCTACATAGCTATCTATTTAGCATCATCTTAATTAGCAGAATACATTAGGTTACTCAGATCTGCCTTGACTTGACTTGGCTTGACTCGACGTAGTTCAAACTAGTATTATCCATCCATCTCTCCTATCTCAACACTACCGAAACAAACTCCACAACTTCCAGTAATCTCTTCCATACCCTCCCAATACATACATACAATACCCAACCCATCCTCCCCAAATCTTCAACCCCGAAACCAGGGACCACTCAGTTCATGAATCGCACCCTCAGTAATACTATAAAAACCCAACTTTAATTCTATTACATGAAGCTCAGTTGGGTGAATAGATCAATAGCCACTAGCAGCTCCAGCATCCAAGTCTTGAGCCTCTGAACATCCAAACGACTTCAAGGTTTTTTTTTTTTTTTTTTTTTTTTTTTTTTTTTTTAAAAAAAAAAAAGAAGATCAATCAAAAGTATTGGTAGGCCAGAGTGACTGCAGCTTGGTTCTATGTCTAGGTCGCGCGTGTTGCATTCCCATCATGATTCTTGACTCTTTCAATCAACCCCACCGACCAAGATGCCCTAGTCGCAGCAAAGATACGCTTATACTTAACTT